>JAYEVH010000071.1:0-211143 GCA_036346255.1 Ampelocalamus luodianensis
TCATAGAGATGATTGTATCACGTCTATGTTTATGATTTCTTGAATAAATGTTATTATGTTCCTTGAATGAATCGTTAATCCGAAGATCAACGAGTATGTGACTTGTTGGTGAAACTCTTCGACTCATATGATGTCGTTCTAAAAGTATCCCAGTCGAATGTCACTTGTAACATTGACCCGACATGAGCACGGAATGCTACTAAACAAACTCTAATAATTCCACACTAGACAATCTTAATAAATTTGTGAGAACCTCCTTGTAAAGTTAATTACACGAAGGTTCCAACACATGAACAATTCAAATATTAACTAAAACCTTCTTCCAAATACATCAAAAGATAATCAAAGACATGCTAAGTATCTAACATAACTAGAGAGATATGAATTTCTACTCATCATTATTACATTTAATCCATTGCATGAGACGAAACATAATAAATCCTTGGGCATCTCGCCCAATTACTAAAACAATTACGTTCAAGATCATTCATCTTTATTTAGTTCATGTGGCAAGTGTGTGACTAGCGGACTACTTCCCCATGTATGTCGTTCTTGACTCGGTACCTAAAACAACAATAAAAGCAAGAGTGAGTCCACAGACTCAGCAAGTACATAAAGAAACTATAACATCAGCATCCATGTAAAGGAGATCAACAATAGAACATCTCATATGCAAATGCAATGCTCAAGGGTCCTTTCTCTTTATCTTTCTTTGTGCATTACACGGTAATGCAAAGTATGCAACCGCCGCCGCATACCCATGCACTGTGCGCGCGCACGCACAGGGACCAATTGCCCAATACTCCGCAAGTAT
This sequence comes from Ampelocalamus luodianensis, assembly GCA_036346255.1. Taxonomy (NCBI): domain Eukaryota; kingdom Viridiplantae; phylum Streptophyta; class Magnoliopsida; order Poales; family Poaceae; genus Ampelocalamus; species Ampelocalamus luodianensis. The sequence goes on from JAYEVH010000071.1 coordinate 815, forward strand.
TGGGGACCTCATGCCCACACTCCACGAGTGTGGGATCTCGGGCCCGTCACATCCATGACGGGGATCTCAAAGGGAAACATACTTGGTCACCACGTGACCAAGCCTCAACATGATCTCAATATGCACATGCTCATCATTTAATCATCATCAATTTACCACAAAACGATAACATCATACCACAACAGAGCATAAACATATTTGGAGCATCCACCAATCTTAAACCAACATCATGCCATCAATCTCACTATACTATCACATATCGAAAAAGCACACAAACACCAATCAATCGCAACCACGAATCAAACAATGCACTTGCCTTAACCACGTGCGAATGGAGGCGTGAAGACGGTGCTGCCTCGGTACCAATCCCCACCTAATACATTATGAATATAAACTAAGACCATAGTAACGAAAAACATGAATTAAATAAGCGAACTCATCAAGTAGCAAATTGCAACGCGATCCCGACTCCGCTTTCTTAAGTACTGAAATGCCCTCTGTGAACAGTCAAGTTCTAAAATTCATATCTTTCCGTACAGTGGTCCAAATTAGGTGTTCTTGGACTTCATTGAAAGGTAATCAAATTTCCCAACTAAACCTAGTTGGTGAGCCTCCCTGATTCGGCCATCTAAAATCACTTTTAAGCTGATTAACAAAACATCGATTTCACGTCACCCTTTCTGGACAGAGCGCTAAAACTAACATAACTTTCAGCTCGATTGTCCAAATGCCACGTTCTTGGGCTTCCCTGAAAGCTACGACAATTATCTACAACTTTCGTTATACTGAGATCCCCTAATTATCCCTTTAACTGATATCTAAAGTCAGATTACTAAAACCTGTCAGAATACTGACAGATTCGCAGAACAATCGCACTAAACAATTCATAACTTTTGCTACAGAGGTCCAAATAATACGATCTAGCACTTCATTGAAAGCTATTGACGTCTTCTACAACTCTCTAGGAGAAGCCCAAGACCGAATCCGCACTTAACTATATCAAAACGTCTGTCTAACGCGGTCTGTCCCGAGGAGACAGAAATACCGACATTGCTACAACAATCAAATATGCATCTATTCGGGGGCAAACCGGGGTTACACTTGACGAACCGCTGTAGACCGCGATGCAATCCGTGAATCTTCCCCTTCTCTCTCTTCTTCCCTTCTCCTTTCTTCCTTTTTCTTCCTTTTTTCTTGGCCGGCCACCACAATGAAGAGGCATCGGAGGAGAGGGGCACCACCATGGAGGAGATGGGTTGCTACAGCACCGTGCTACGATGGCGCGTGGATGCTGTAGCGCCCTAGGGTTCCCCCTCCTTCTTTAGTTGGTTTCTGGTTTCCTCATGGGCCATGGGCCACTAAGCTGTTTTCCTCCACTTGACTATGGGCTGCGTGGCCCATTTCTCTCTCAATTTCTCGATTTTTTCTCTTTTAATTATCTTAATTCCCTCTCTAATTTTTTTATTACATCCACTAACGACAAGCGGGATATTACATTCTACCCTTAAGCGAATTCGACCCAATTCTACTTTCACCAATCTACTTGAAAGGAACCAGAAATCAACAATCTTTAACGTATACCCAACGTGAACCACTCAGTCTTGCTCGCACATGCGAGACCGCAATTCACAAGTCGCTTCCTCTTGGGCTTATGGGATCATATCACCTTGCGGATATCACGTCTTTCACCTCAACACTAGTCTCGACCTTTACAGTACACTCAACACACGGGACTCAAAGGTAAGGTCTTACTTCTTAGCCATGACTCTAACAAAATCTCAAGCTCGGACCTCTCATGTGCTCTCAAGACAGAAAAACACAAGACATTGCGTACTCATGCAGTACTCGAGATGGTCCTAGTGATACGCCAATCTACAAATTCCGTGATAGGGAATCTATCCAACACACCTTTGGTTAAACTTCCTTTCGCATGCAAGTACACCGTCTACACAAAACATATAGAACTCTTGTTCCAACTCTCAGTCGATCACCTTACCTATGCAAGCAAACATCTCCTTCACCAAGGGACGCACAAAGAACTCACCTACCAACTCACTTATCCGAAGAACTCAGCGAGAACAAAGGAGTCAAATGCATCAATTCAAAGCCATCTTCCCTTAGAAGAGCCCAATCCAAAATCAATGGATTTACCATGATTTTTTTTTCCACTTTTGAAATAGGTAGTTTAGAAATAAATGCCAGACAAGCCAAAAATGAAATCACTCGAAAAAACCATATTAACCTTTTTTCTTAAGCGGAAGGAATCACATACCGACAAGAACCAACTCAATTTGTAATTGACATCCGTCATAACCACATAGTTCAAGTAAGAACTAAGAAAACATCTCACTATCCAAGATCACACCCTTTACCACAATCTTTCTTTTAAGAAATCAACTTTCTCTTAAACCATAGGATCCCAAATCATCGCATAATGCATTAACTCATTTCTCTTAAATTGGCAATCCCAAACCTATGCTCTACCGAACACAAAATCCACAATTATGCAGGTAGACTCTTCCAATCCACAATATCGTACTCTAGCCAACTTCCCCACCGAATGAATTACTTGTCAAAATAATTTCCAACACAACTCAATAGATTTTGACCCGCCGTCACATCCCTTAATCTGTTAAGGATGAGCAATTTGAAATTCACATCACACACTCTCATATACTAGCCTCAAAGGATACTATCAATGATCATCCCACTACTCGGAATCCACTCTTATTCTACCATCTCTACACATAATCATTGGCATCCAAGGTTCTAACATGAGAATGCAAAGCCTAAAATCAACCTCGAAGTCTCATACAATGAATTTCTGGTATGATTGATGGGAAATCTTCCAATTCATTTACTAAAATTTTACATAGCTCAACAATAACATCAATCATTAACATCCATGTTCCTCACTAATCAAGTAACCGCTCAAGGCGTTTCATGTCACCAATCTTGGACCTTCACTAAACCACACTAATCAAAATTCAACTACACGACCACAATATACCCATTCGTCATACCCTCACTATATGACTAAGATTCAAACATACCCAATCACTAATGTCAATAAATAAATATCTTCTTTGACCAAGATATCCTCGAAGATAATTTAACTCTCATAAGGTCACTTACTGAGGCCGAGTCATACTTGACAATAGCTCAACAATTCCTGCTATCCCTCTAATTAGCATGACACTTAGGTTCCTCCACACCGCGACTCTTATTAAACTTCACCACCACAACTCTTACGCACAATCATACTAAGTACCCAATTGTGATACTCTAATAAGTTTATCAAAAGTCCATAATTTCAATAGTCCCAATATTTCAACATGGACAAAGGTTCTTTGGATCATAATTCGCCATAGGTTCCACTAGTTGTAACACTAATCACTTTTATCTCATCGACAAACTTTCCATTTAAGTAGAATTCTCTCCGGTGTTGTAAGTCGAAACCAATTCACATTATATCTTGCTCTTCAAATAGATTGGTTCCCAAAAATATCAACAATTCCAAATACTTGACCACCTCCAACCAATCACCATGCTACTCTTTATAACACTTGGCAACACAATTTGGTTACTTCCTTATTCAAAAGGAAGAAATAAATAGATACAAAGTTCGACGCATAAGAAATCATGGCTCCTCGAAGTGAGCACGAGACCAAGAGAAATAGTCAAATAAAAAATGATCTCAGAAAACAGAATGCGAATCCACAGTCGAGGGCAAAAGTCCCACAAGAAGAAATTTTCCATCTCCATAACTCACAATAAAACATTGCTATACAAACCCAAGAAACTCTTAAGCTGAGACAACAAGTAAGTTGCGGATTACATTTTTTTTTAGCTCCAACCTCAAATACTTATGGTAAACATTTTCCGTTAACACAACGAAAGCAATCTCTTTGATTACAACATTACTTGCCAAACCAAACAAGAGATGCTTTTAATACCAAATCACATTCATTACTTCAGAACCAAACGGAACCTTTCCATATGTCACATTGCTCAACTAATTTTTATCTACTACATAAATCATGAGCGCCCAAAAGATCACGAATACGAAACTCCAAACATTTTATTTAATTGTTATTAAAATAATCAACTTACTTTCTCTCTAGAAGAATCATCATCACTCCAACGCGTCACAATCTCTTGTAGACCTTATTACTAACATCAAGAATAATTCACTCTTAACAAGGTTCGTTATCATCAACTCTTCCTTTATAAAGTCCCCAAAAGCTGACCAAACTGTTACATTTCACTTTATCCTCTCATCCTCAATTGAGAGTACATCAAATTCTTACACCCTCACTATAATAACCACCAGATTTTTGAAGGAACCTACTACACAATTTACAAGGTTACACCAAAACCCTTTCATCAAAGACATACTATTATCGACAATTTTACCATCGAGCAACCACATGTCACCTATAAAATCCCATCATAAACCTTTACAAAACAAACACGAGATATTATTTCATAACATTTTTGTTATCTCAATAAGATTACAAATACCAACCTGTTCTAGAGTATATCTAATACACCACTACACTATCGAGCAAGACCTCTTTTAACAATGGCATGCACCACAATACATCCTCGTGAAACACTCGTGAATAAATCACTTTCAAATTTCAACCCTTCAACTATTTGGAATGCTCATACTTATTTAGTACCCACTAACTTCAATCTAGAGGTTATCATAAACTTTTGATGATTATTCAATCATGGATGAATTGTTGGTCCTGTATCTATTTGTACTCCCACGAGCATAAATAAGATCATCAAATAGCCAATTAAAGAAAAATTCTATACTAATATCTACCAAGACGACGATCGAACACATCTTATATTTCTCTTCCCGCATGTTAGATTAATCCATTGAGATCAAATAATCTAATAAGTTTAGCAAACTAAACAACTCTAGGGTCAAGCACTCAGTTAAAGTTACACATTGTTAATAACTCTATTGCTTCCAATTAGGTATAGCCATACACTTAATCACATTCAACAAGAACTACTACATGACACCATCAAATTAGTCAACTTTCCTTCCGGGGATCTTAGTTAGGATCGATTATACACCACACTACAGATCCAACTTGATAACTCATATCATATTCACTAATTCTCTCGATTATAACCTCTCACTTAACCACGAGACGACATCGCGAAAGAGTTTAGCGTTTTCTTTCATAAAAGAACTTTTCAACTTCAAAACTCAAGATACCCAAAAGAGATATATTGAATCAAAACTTTCACGTACTACAGGACTTGCAAAAGGAAACTTTCATTATCCAAATCATCAAGTGAAATAAATGGATCATGCTTTCCAGTAAGAAAGACGGAACTCCAATACAAAGGTCAGTATTGACAACTAACCAAGTCCACCAGCCACAAGAATAACTCAGCAATTGGAAAAACAATAATTGCTTTATGGGATAGTTAAACCAATAAAACATAACAACCTTTCTCAAAGAAACCCATCAACTGAAATGAGCTACTGACCCAAAGAAATTCATCGACCACAACTGAACAAGAGTTGATCAAATTCAAATTCAAGGAAGTGGACAAATTTTTTTTTTCAAAAGATACTCACTATTAACGCCTGTACTAAGATATCTGAGGTAACCTCTTCCCTTTTCTCTTACCACGAACAATAGTGTAACTGGTAAAGCCTGGAGGCCACAACCATGACCTCAATCCTCTCAACAAGGGCTGCTCTCACTCATAATAATCATATAATCATATTATAGGTATGTAAGATCATCTCATAACAGAATCATCATTACAACATGACGAAGCGTAAATGCAATGCTTGACCCACCCCATCCTCATGCACGAGTGTGTGAGTTTTCAGATTAATTAACCATTAGCAAATTTTTTAACAAGCTAAGTTACCTAAGTTATTAATCATTCACCACGGACCTACAGCCCGCTCGATACCAATCAGTAACACCCCTGACCCGACATGAGCACGGAATGCTACTAAACAAACTCTAATAATTCCACACTAGACAATCTTAATAAATTTCTCAGAACCTCCCTTGTAAAGTTAATTACACGAAGGTTCCAACACACTGAATAATTCAAATATTAACTAAAACCTTCTTCCAAATACATCAAAAGATAATCAAAGACATGCTAAGTATCTAACATAACTAGAGAGATATGAATTTCTACTACTCATCATTATTACATTTAATCCATTGCATGAGACGAAACATAATAAATCTTTGGGCATCTCGCCCAATTACTAAAACAATTACGCTCGAAGATCATTCATCTTTATTTAGTTCATGTGGCAAGTGTGTGACTAGCAGACTACTTCCCCATGCATGTCGTTCTTGACTCGGTACCTAAAACAACAATAAAGCAAGAGTGAGTCCACGGACTCAGCAAGTACATAAAGAAACTATAACATCGGCATCCATGTAAAGGAGATCAACAATAGAACATCTCATATGCAAATGCAATGCTCAAGGGTCCTTTCTCTTTATCTTTCTTTGTGCATTACACTGTAATGCAAAGTATGCAACCGTCGCCAAGATACCCATGTGCATGGTGCGCAGACGCACAGGACAATTGCCCAATACTCCGCAAGTATTGGGGACCTCATGCCCACACTCCACGAGTGTGGGATCTCGAGCCCGTCACATCCATGACGGGATCTCAAAGGAAACATACTTGGTCACCACGTGACCAAGCCTCAACATGATCTCAATATGCACATGCTCATCATTTAATCATCATCAATTTACCACAAAACGATAACATCATACCACAACAGAGCATAAACATATTTGGAGCATCTACCAATCTTAAACCAACATCATGCCATCAATCTCACTATACTATCACATATCGAAAAAGCACACAAACACCAATCAATCGCAACCACGAATCAAACAATGCACTTGCCTTAACCGCTGCGAATGGAGAGCGTGAAGACGGTGCTGCCTCGGTACCAATCCCCACCTAATACATTATGAATATAAACTAAGACCATAGTAACGAAAAACATGAATTAAATAAGCGAACTCATCAAGTAGCAAATTGCAACGCGATCCCGACTCCGCTTTCTTAAGTACTGAAATGCCCTCTGTGAACAGTCAAGTTCTAAAATTCATATCTTTCTGTACATTGGTCCAAATTAGGTGTTCTTGGACTTCATTGAAAGGTAATCAAATTTCCCAACTAAACCTAGTTGGTGAGCCTCCCTGATTCGGCCATCTAAAATCACTTTTAAGCTGATTAAAAAAACATCGATTTCACGTCACCCTTTCTGGACAGAGCGCTAAAACTAACATAACTTTCAGCTCGATTGTCCAAATGTCGCGTTCTTGGGCTTCCCTGAAAGCTACGACAATTATCTACAACTTTCGTTATACTGAGATCCCCTAATTATCCCTTTAACTGATATCTAAAGTCAGATTACTAAAACCTGTCAGAATACTGACAGATTCGCAGAACAATCGCACTAAAAAATTCATAACTTTTGCTACAGAGGTCCAAATAATACGATCTAGCACTTCATCGAAAGCTATTGACGTCTTCTACAACTCTCTAGGAGAAGCCCAAGACCGAATCCGCACTTAACCATATCAAAACGTCTGTCTAACGCGGTCTGTCCTGAGGAGACAGAAATACCGAGATTGCTACAACAATCAAATATGCATCTATTCGGGGGCAAACCGGAGTTACCCTTGACGAACCGCTGTAGACCGCGATGCAATCCGTGAATCTTCCCCTTCTCTCTCTTCTTCCCTTCTCCTTTCTTCCTCCTTCCTCCTTTTTTCTTGGCCGGCCACCACAATGAAGAGGCATCGGAGGAGAGGGGCACCACCATGGAGGAGATGGGTTGCTACAGTACCGTGCTACAGTGGTGACGTGGGTACTGTAGCACCCTAGGGTTCCCCCTCCTTCTTTAGTTGGTTTCTGGTTTCCTCATGGGCCATGGGCCACTAAGCCTGTTTTTCCTCCACTTGACTATGGGCTGCGTGGCCCATTTCTCTCTCAATTTCTGATTTTTTTCTCTTTTAATTATCTTAATTCCCTCTCTAATTTTTTTTATTACATCCACTAACGACAAACGGGATATTACATCACTGATCGGAACATCAGTGATCCTACGACCAGTACATGTATTGATTGATGATCATGTTTCACCGGTCATGGATATAGGGATATCGAATCAATAACGTAAACACATGTTAGAGAACATGGGGTTGGATTGTAACATCCCAAAATTCGCTTTCTTTAAAATTTAATTTCAAATCTCCAGAAAATTATTCGCTCCTATTTCTTGGTCCAAATTATTTATTTGTTGCACTTCTCTCTTTTTCTAAAAAAAAAATTTAAAAAATAAAAAATGAAGTTCCCGTCAGGACACCCATCCCAGTTTGCTCCCATGCATGGCTCGCTTAACTTCAAAGCCAAGCATACATGCACTGCCGTTATGCCTTTGGCTTTCAATTGAATATATTCCACTTCCATTCTTTTATCTCTTTCTTTCTCTCTCCACTTCATCTTCCACCTCCGACGCGGTTCGTTTTTCGATTCTTGGTAGAAAATATTTTACATCTTCCGTTCTCCTCGTCCGTTTCACCAAATTCAATTCCGCTTGAACCGTTGCAATCCCATAATCACTACGCCAATAACCCCGTCTGTCAATGTCTTCATTGTGCAGCCCATCGATGCACCCTTGCCGTTTCTTTTGTCATTTAACCCAAACCGAAATCGTCATCCGTAGTTCTTCGCATTCCCGACGTTTCGACTCACGGTTGAAGCTATAAATCGGCATGCTATCCCATCATCGTCTTCTTTGCGCTCTCTCCAAGTTGTAGAAGCACCTTAGCACAACCACCATATCATTTTTGTTCTCTTCCGTTTGATTTTTGCTTTTTGGTCACCACCGGCTCGGTCCCCACCTTCGCCACCTTCGAGCTCCACCGCCGGCTAGTCCTCTGCTACCTTGTATTGCATTAGCCATGAGCTGATCTTGTTTGGTTGCTTGATGTTTCTTTCAGCTTCATCTAGCTAGTGCTCTCTGTTAGTTTGTGTATAGAAAGAAGCTGAACGTGCTGCTACTAGTTAGTCTTGTTAGATGCTTTGTACATCTCTCCTCCGTTCTCTCTCCTCGGTCAGTCTTTTCCCGAACCGACTATGTCGCCGCGTGCCCCTCGGCTTCCTCTTCGCATCTCTGGATTTCGCTCCCCAAATATCGCCATTTTATTTTGTTTACTGTTCATGAACAGTGCCATGCAGTGTAGTATACGTGCATGGTCTATGTACATACATGGTTTTATTTTTTTGGAGAATTGATTTTCTAGATTTTCGTTCGTTCTCATACGAACTCTGAATCCATCGATTCTTTCTCCTAAATTCATCTAAATTCATTCTATACTTTCAGTATTTATTTTGTAATTTTTGAATTTTATTTATTTTCTGCTATTTATTTTGGTCTTTTGCGCGTGTGTAGAGTCCGACGTCGCCGACGCAAGTTTGGACCAACAGGAAGCTTTTACCTCCAACGTCACCGAAGGCGAGTCTCCTTTGACCACATTGAACCTATGATTTGTAAATTATGTTTTCAGTTTTAAAAGTTATGCATTGTTATTTAAATGATAAGTTAAACTGTAGGTTGTTAGTTAAAAACCTAAAGTTTGCTACTATCATCCTTGATATTTGATGTCCTGCACCTTTGTAACCCTAGTGTAGAAATTTTGCATTATTGAATACAATTTTGCAGAATAGTTTAATACGGTAGAATTGCTTAGACATGCTTTACGGCTTTATTTAACCTTTGGGGGAGAAAAATCATTATTTACCCTTTATGCTTTCTTTGGAAAATGTATGACATTAGGTAATGTCAGTGTTTGGAAAATAAAATATAATGATGAAAGTATGTTTTAGACTTGGGTGGATGGCAAGATCAGCGGTGCAGTAGAGCACGAGATTATGTATTGTGTTAGTTACGCCCAAGTCATATTAAGGACCGAGCGTTTGTGACTATTCAAACCGAGCACTACTGTACAACCACATGTCCAAAATGGGAACGGACTCGCCAATTAATTAGCAAAATTTTGAGTCGGTTCTGTCATGGTTGTGTGTGTTGATTCACATGGCGCAAGAGGGGGCCAGGAAGGCGAAACCTTAGCGGGCAGAACCGAGTCAAAAGGAAGCTTTGTAAAAGCCTTGTGATGGTCTCTCCTTGATTCACACGTCAAAGGAAGCGTGTGGTGTATCAGGCGATCATCTCTTGTGGGTCAAGCTGTACAACCTCTGCAGAGTGTTAAAACTATTCGAATAGCCGTGCCCTGGTCAAGGGCGAGCAAGGTGCGTTTTCACATGGTAGATTTTGGTTTTGATTTTAAAAGAGTAATTTTGGGAACCGGGAGCAGTTGGGACTCTCGGGTAGTTTCTGGCAGCTAGAGCCTTGATGCTAGTGGTTGGTAGCTAGAACCTCCACTAGTAATACAATTAATTTATTTATTGAAACTGCGTTTGTCAAATGTGCTTTATGAAAATTGTTTTGAACTTAAAAATTTGCTTTGTGCAAAAGAACCATATAAGCCTCATTTGTCAAAGCTATGCATATGCATGTTTCCCAAGACTCGCGGAGTACTTTATGTACTCACATGCTACACTCATAAATAAATCTCAGAAGCCTTCATCGACACGGAGGACTACGACTACTTCGCTTGTGGCTTTGACGAAGGACACCCGAGTACTAGGTTGCGCCCCGTCGAATGCGGTGGGCACTTTGATGGGCCACCACTCGGAGTTTATTTATTTATGTTTCGTCAGTAAGACTCAAGGTCTTCCGCCTCTTTTGTAATAAGTGGCCATAAGGCCGGTACTCAGTTATTTATTATTGTTATTCGTGATTCGAATTTGTTATCAACAATGTTTTCACTGTGTGCACTAGCTACTGATCATGGGACTGGTGCGGAAATACACAAAGGGTTCGGATTCAGAAATCCGGTCCCGACAGAGTTGGTATCAGAGCCGAGTCGACTGTAGGACGTGAACTAGTTAGAAATGGCAAGCCTTAAGGATTCATATTTTCCTAAAAATTAAATTATAAACTTCTAAGTTTATTTGCTACTTTCTTTTCTATCTTAGTATCCTTTTCTTGTCTTTGTATTCATTTTGTTTGGTTTCTGATCTTCTCTTATTTTCAAAATTTTGTAGATGCGTTGCGCCAATTCGCTTGTTGAGAAGGAGGGAGGATTCTGTGAGGAGTTGTGGCTTATGCTTCAGGAGTTAGGCCACACTCGTTGTCCTCGGCTGCACGGCTTTACTACCATAAAGGATGGTAGGGAAGTCTGGCGCGTTCAGCTGACAGTCTTTGCTAGGAGCAGTCGGGATGGAGACAAACCGTTCCGCTACTCGGTGGAGCAGAGTTCCTATGAGCGAGGATGTCAGGAGGTTGCTCGAGAGGCCATATCTCGATTGGGATATTTTTATCGCAACCGATTGGAGGGTACTAGCTATTGCCATCTTCCTTATCGAAAGAGGGGAGAAGTCTTCAGTCGCTTCAGGAGCTTCCAGGGTGAGCCAGATCCTACTGTGATTCAGATGGCTTCCTACATCAAGGCACAGGATGAGGCGCATGCTCATATGGCACAGGAGCTCCAGCGTACCTATGGGAAGTTGTGTGCCGCTTAGTTGGAGTTGACCCAACTAAAGTCAGCTCAGCATCAACCTCCACCAGCATCTCCTCAAGGTGATCTTCCTTACCGTGGAGCTACTCCAGACCCGCAGCCAGTCAGGCGCCTTAGAGACATACCTCGCTGGATGGCCGCGCACAAGAAAGTTCGTCGACCGGAGACTGTTGGTCCTTCCGCCCAAGAGATCAATGGTCTGATTGCAGCTGCCAGAGCAGAGAGGTCTGCAGACTCTTCAGTCCATGCCCGGAGGACGATTAGTGACGATCCTGAAGACCTCGAGGAGCGTATCATTGGAGTAGACGTTGAGGAGAATACCGAGGAGGAGGACCCTGACGAGGTTGAGTTTGAGGAGTAGTCCTTGTTCGTGGGTCTGTTGTGTCCAATAAAGGTCTTGCGAAATTAGACGAGTTGTTTGCTGTAGATTGGGTATGTATCAAGCCTTAAGCACTTGTGATCTGACCATTCTAAAAACTATTTCTGCTTTATTTCGGTTGGAGTTCTTTCTTGTTGAGCCTTTGTTGGTTGTTGTTTGGGATGTTAGTTTACCTGTTCTCTTATCTTTGCTTTTCCCTCTTTTCTCCCTGCTATCTTTGGACTGCTGGATGGAGAACCCGGAAGAGGTTGCGCAGCTACTCGTGGAAGAGGCCGTAGCTGGCCGAGGCCGTGGTCTTGGAAGGGGTCGCGGTCAACCATTTCCGAGGACCCGCTTTGCCTCAAGCACCACAAGAACCACAAGTGCAACTCGGCGATTATTTGAGGAAGAACCTTTATCACCACCACCTCCGGTCACCCGATGATGAATTTAGAGCAGATGATGGCCATGCAACTTGAACTATTGCAAGCACTTGCTCATAATCAAGTGAATCAACTCGCACACGACTCCCGCTCCATCTTACCACCTCCATCCGGACTTGGCGAATTTATGAGAACCGTGCCACCAACCTTTGCCGGTTGGTTGATCCTCTTGAAGTCGATGGACCGGTTAAAGGATGTCGAGAAGAAGCGATCTTGGCTCTGTAATGACCAAGAGAAAGTTCTCTTTGCTACTCACCAACCGAAGCAACCGCAGAACTTGGTGGGAAAACTATTGCGCACTCACCGTAATGTCCAAGCTATCTCTTGGCGGGAGTTTTCGCTGCACGATGACTCACATTCCTATGGGAATGATGGAAATGAAGAAGAGAGAGTTTCATAAGCTGCAGCAGCAGGCAATCTCGGTGTGTCCGAGTATCTTAATAGGTTTACTCAACTACCAAGGTATGCACCAGAGGATGTTGCTAGTGAGGAGCGAAGATTTGGCGCTTCATGGAAGGACTTGACCCTAGCCTTACAGGTGCGCTTGGTGTCGATTGACTACCCCAACTTCCAACAGATGGTCAATAAGGCTCTCATACAGAGGATGCTCAACGCCGCTTGTATGAGTCCCGAAGAGGAAATTTGCTTTTCAGACGCAACATGGAGCCAACGGTTCCAGTCTCGCTTGAACCACCGCAATTCAACAGCCGCTCGCACCGATGCACCCAAGACTCCAACGTCCGACCTCGCCCGATCATGCGGAGGATTTCGCAACAACACCGGTGTTCACCGAGAAAAAACAAGACTTCAGCAGCTTGGAGTTCAATGTTTTCACTGTCATGAGATGGGGCATTATGCTAGCAATTGCCCTCGAAGCGTCGAACTTGACTCCGCATGCGTTTCAACTTGGGACTACACCACCGTGCACCGGCTCCAGACAAGGACGAGGCGCCCCTCGGACTCAAGGACTCGCAAACTTTGGGAGAGGACGTGTTAACCATGTGACAACAGAGGAAGCCCAAGATGCACGGATGTAGTTCGGTAAGTTCTTTGTTAATTCAAGCACTGCATCAACATTATTTGACTCTGGAGCTTCGCATTCTTTTATCTCAAAGAATTTTGCTGAAAAGCATTGCTGGGATGTTTATGAACTTAAGAACCCTTTGGTAGTCCAAACACCTGGAAAGGAAATGAGGACTACTACAGTATGCCCGGCAGTGGCTATAGATATAAATGGGGTTAGGTTCCTAGCGAACCTTATCTTATTAGAATCCAAAGGTATTGATGTAATCCTTGGAATGGATTGGTTAGCCAATTTTAAGGGACAGATTGATTGTGCCAACAGAGCCATCACCCTTACCAATGCCGAAGGCATTCGAGTGGAATTTGTGTCCAACAAACCATCAAAGATGGGTGGTGTTCTTAACCGCCTGAAAGGCATGCCGTTGGAAAGTGTACCGGAGTGCGAGAATATCCGGATGTATTTCCGATGAACTACTTGGAATGCCACCGCATCGAGAGATTGAGTTCATCATTGACTTGGTACTGCATGCGAGCTCCTATATCCAAGAGACCTTACCGGCTTCCAAAGAAATGAGCTAGCTGAGTTGAAGAAACAGATTGAAGAGTTACTAGAAAAAGGTTATATTCGACCCAGTTCTTCACCGTGGGGAGCACCAGTAATCTTTGTAAAGAAGAAAGATGACAACTTAAGGATGTGCGTGGATTATAGGGCCCTGAATGAAGTCACAATCAAGAATAAGTATCCTTTGCCGCGAATTGATGACTTATTTGATCAGTTAAAGGGAGCAAGTGTCTTCTCCAAGATTGATCTACGCTCTGGATATCATCAGCTGAAGATAAGACCATCGGATATCACCACTCGTTATGGACTTTATGAATGTACTGTGATGTCATTTGGTCTAACAAATGCACCAGCTTACTTCATGAACTTGATGAACAAGGTGTTTATGAATTATCTGGATAAGTTTGTAGTGGTATTCATATATGACATTCTTATTTACTCTAAAAATAAGAATGAACATGAGGAACATCTGAGGTTAGTTCTGGACAAACTCAGAGAGCATCAGTTACATGCTAAATTTAGTAAGTGTGAGTTTTGGTTAAAGGAAGTTGCTTTCTTGGGGCATGTAATTTCTGCTTGAGGAGTAGCAGTGGATCCAGGAAAAGTTAGGGATGTTCTTAACTAGAGACAACTCAAATCAGTTCCAGAAATCAGAAGTTTTCTTGGATTAGCTGGATACTATCGTCGTTTTATTGAAGGCTTTTCGAAGATTGCAAAACCCCTCACCGAATTGCTTAAGAAAGAAAAGAAGTTTGATTGGACCTCTTCTTGTGAGCAAAGTTTTCAAGAGTTGAAGAAGAGGTTAACTACTGCACCAGTGCTAATTTTGCCTGACATTCGGAAAGACTTTGAGATTTTCTGTGATGCATCAAAACAAGGTCTTGGTTGTGTGTTAATGCAAGAAGGCAAGGTAGTAGCCTATGCATCGAGACAATTGCGTCCGCATGAGCATAGTTATCCAACCCATGATTTAGAGTTAGCTGCTGTGGTTCATGCTCTAAAGATTTGGAGGCATTACCTTATCGGTAATCGTTGTGAGATATATACCGACCATAAGAGTCTTAAGTATATTTTCACTCAGTCAGATCTCAACTTAAGACAAAGAAGATGGTTAGAGCTAATCAAGGATTATGATGTTGGAATACATTATCATCCAGGCAAAGCTAATGTAGTAGCTGATGCTTAGTAGGAAAAGCTATTGCAATAATATGTTGATAAAAGGAAGTCAGCCTGCTCTGTGTGAGGAATTTCAGCGACTCAACCTCGAATTAGTTGAGGAGGGTTGTGTGAACACCGTTGAGGTCCAACCAACTCTGGAAGATCAGATCATGGAGGCTCAAAAGGAAGACCCAGATGTTAAGGAAATCAAGGTTAATATGAGAAAAGGCAAAGCACCTGGATTTTCAGAAGATGAGAAAGGCATTGTTTGGTTTGGAAAAAGAATCTTTATACCAAATCATAAGGAAATCAAAAATTTGATTCTAAAGGAAGCCCATGAATCTGCATATTCGATTCATCTGGAAGACAAAATGTACCAAGATCTTCGTGAGAGATATTGGTGGTCAAGTATGAGAAGAGAAATTGCGAGCACGTATCATTTTGTGATGTGTGTACGATTAAAGTGAACATCGAGACTCGCTGGATTACTTCAACCTCTAAAGGTACCTGAATGGAAATGGGAAGAAATTGGAATGGACTTTATCACTGGTCTGCCAAGAACAAAATCTGGGTATGATTCAATTTGGGTTATTGTAGATCGGTTATCAAAGGTTGCACATTTTATTCCAGTAAAGACTACCTACTCGGGAGACCGACTCGCAGAGTTGTATATGTCTAGAATAGTGTGTCTGCATGGGGTACCTAAGAAGATTGTATCAGATCGAGGATCTCAGTTCACCTCCAGATTTTGGTAAAAACTACAGGGAATTTTGGACACCAACTTGAACTTCAGTACAGCTTACCATCCGCAGACAGACGGACAGACTGAGAGGGTTAATCAAATTCTCGAATATATGTTAAGAGCTTGTGCTTTAACCAATGGTACAAGTTGGGATGTAAGTTTGCCATATGCAGAATTTTCGTATAACAACAGCTACCAGTCAAGCTTGCAAATGTCGCCTTTTGAAGCACTTTATGGAAGGAAGTGCATAACTCCTTTGTATTGGAATGAAACCGGAGAACGACAAGTGTTCGGACCAGATGTTTTGAAGGAGGTCAAGAACAGTAATGAAGGATTCGCTCGAATTTGAAAACTCAATCCGAGCACAAGAGTTATGCCGATAACACGCGAGATCTAGCTTTCGACCGAGATTATGTGTATCCGAAGGTTTCACGTATTAGGGAATGCGCTGTTTGAGTGAGTGGAAAACTTGCACCGAGATACATTGGACCTTTTCCAGTACTAGTCAGAAGAGGAGAAGTCGCTTACAAGTTAAAGCTTCCACCTCAGCTATCAGATGTGCATGATGTTTTTCACGTGTCTCAGTTGAAGAAATGCCTTAGAGTTCCGGAAGAATAGATGCCTCTAGAGGAAGTCGAGTTGAAGGATGATCTCACCTATCAGGAGCACCCTGTCAGAATTCTCGAAGAAGCAGAACGTCAAACCAGAAGCAAGACTATCAAATTCTGCAAGGTGTAGTGGAGCAATCATTCGGAGAAGGAAGCAACGTGGGAACGCGAAGAAGATTTAAGAGCAGAGTACCCCAACCTTTTTCCCAGTCCATCCGAATCTCGGGGTCGAGATTCCTTCTAAGGGGGGTAGGTTTGTAACATACCAAAATTCGCTTTCTTTAAAATTTAATTTCAAATATCCAGAAAATTATTCGCTCCTATTTCTTGGTCCAATTTATTTATTTGTTGCACTTCTCTCTTTTTCTAAATTTTTTTTTTAAAAAATGAAGTTCCCATAAGGTCACCCATCCCAGTTTGCTCCCATGCATGGCATGCTTAACTTCAAAGCCAAGCATACATTCGCTGCCGTTATGCCTTTGGCTTTCAATTGAATATATTCCCACTTCCCTTCTTTTATCTCTCTTTCTTTCTCTCTCCACTTCATCTTCCACCTCTGAACGCCGTTCGATTTCCGCTTCTTCACCAAAATATTTTACATCTTCCGTTCTCCTCGTCCGCTTTCACCAAAATCAATTCCGTTTGAACCGTTGCAATCCCATAATCACTACGCCAATAACCCCGTGCTGTCAATGTCTTCATTGCGCAGCCCATCGCTGCACCCTTTGCCGCTTCTTTTGTCATTTAACCCAAAATCAAATCATCATCCGTAGTTCTTCGCATTCCCGACGTTTCGACTCACGGTTGAAGCTATAAATCGACATGCTATCCCATCATCGTTTTTTGCGCTCTCTCCAAGTTGTAGAAGCACCTTAGCACAACCACCATATCATTTTTGTTCTCTTCCGCTTGATTTTTGCTTGGCCGGCCACCACCAGCCGGTCCCCACCTTCGCCACCTTCGAGCCCACCGCCGCTAGTCCTCTGCTACCTTGTATTGCCTTAGCCATGAGCTGATCTTGTTTGGTTGCTTGATGTTTCTTTCAGCTTCATCTAGCTAGTGCTCTGTTAGTTTGTGTATAGAAAGAAGTTGAACGTGTCGCTACTAGTTAGTCTTGTTAGATGCTTTGTACTTTCTCCTCCGTTCTCTCTCCTCGCCATTCTTTTCCCGAATCGACTACGCCGCGTGCCCTCGACTTCCTCTTCACATCCTCGGATTTCGCTCCCAAATATCGCCATTTTATTTTGTATACTTGTTCATGAACAATTGCCATGCGATGTAGTATACGTGCATGGTGTATGTACATATATGGTTTTATTTTTTGGAGAATTGATTTTCTAGATTTTCGCTCGTTCTCATACGAACTCCGAATCCATCGATTCTTTCTCCTAAATTCATCTAAATTCATTCTCTACTTCCAGTATTTATTTTGTAATTTTGTAATTTTATTTATTTTCTGCTATTTATTTTGGTCCTTTGCGTGTGTGTAGAGTCTGACGTCGCCGACGCAAGTTTGGACCAACAGGAAGCTTTTACCTCCAATGTCACCGACAGCGAGTCTCCTTTGACCATATTGAAGCTATGATTTGTAAATTATGTTTTCAGTTTTAAAAGTTATGCATTGCTATTTAAATGATAAGTTAAACTATAGGTTGTTAGTTAAAAACCTAAAGTTTGCTACTATCATCCTTGATATTTGATGTCCTGCACCTTTGTAACCCTAGTGTAGAAATTTTGCATTATTGAATACAATTTTGCAGAATAGTTTAATATGGTAGAATTGCTTAGACATGCTTTACGGCTTTATTTAACCTTTGGGGGAGAAAAATCATTATTTACCCTTTATGCTTTCTTTGGAAAATGTATGACATTAGGTAATATCAGTGTTTGGAAAATAAAATATAATGATGAAAGTATGTTTTAGACTTGGGTGGATGGCAAGATCAAAGTGGTGCTAGAGCACGAGATTATGTATTGTGTTAGTTCCGCCTAAGTCATATTAAGGACCGACGCTTGTGACTATTCAAACCGAGCACTACTGCACAACCACATGTCCAAAATGGGAACGGACTCGCCAATTAATTAGCAAAATTTTGAGTCGGTTCTGTCATGGTTGTGTGTGCCGATTCACATGGCGCAAGAGGGGCCAGAAGGCGAAACCTTAGTGGGCGTAACTGAGTCAAAGGAAGCTTTGTAAAGCCTTGTGATGGTCTCTCCTGATTCACACGCCAAAGGAAACGTGTGGTGTATCAAAGCGATCATCTCTTGTGGGTCAAGCCGCACAACCTCCGCACAAGTGTTAAAACTATTCAAAAGCCGCCCACCAAGGGCGAGCAAGGTGCGTTTTCACATGGTAGATTTTGGTTTTGATTTTAAAAGAGTAATTTTGGGAACCGGAGCAGGTTGGGACTCTCTGTAGTTCTCGCGCCTAGAGCCTTGATGCTAGTGGTTGGTAGCTAGAACCTCCACTAGTAATACAATTAATTTATTTATTGAAACTGCGCTTGTCAAATGTGCTTTATGAAAATTGTTTTGAACTTAAAAATTTGCTTTGTGCAAAAGAACCATATAAGCCTCATTTGTCAAAGCTATGCATATGCATGTTTCTGTAATAGCCCCAATTCTATAAACAAAGTGATAATCAGATTATGAACAGAATGGGCCACTGCTCATAGCATTACTGCTTATTTCTACAATTTGGGCAAGATGTTACAAATTAAAACCTTCCTTTTAGCCAAAATCCTAAAGAACCATTTAAAGTCTTAAAGGAATACAAGATAAAACTTGTATTATGACTGGAAGTGTTTTTATTAAAGCCTAGATAAATTATCTTGGCTGAAAATATTTTTGTTGCATTTTTAGAAATTATCTTGGCTTAAAGAAAATGATTGTCTTTGAATGAATATTTTCGGCTAAAATAAATATTTATGTATTTTACAAAGTGATCATGTGATTTTAAAATTTATCTGGGAAATATATCATCCCAAAGAGCCTCCAAGCAAAAATTTCATGATTTTACAAATTTATTTGCTATTTTTAATGCCCACCAAACCTTTTAAGCATTTGAATAGGTTCTGGTCAACTAAACTGGTTTGAATCCAAGCCCTAGCACTGTAGCGACTCGAGCCATGTGGTTGAGTCCAACCCCGTGCAAGTGGTCCGGCTCAGTCACGCTCGGGCGCGAGCCCGAATCCCATACGTGATGCGAGCCGTCGATCTTCAATCGAACGGGCAAAGCTACGATGCTACGCGAGCTGTCCACGTGTGCGCCTTAATTTCCCGCCGTTGGATTCTAATCAAACGGTCAGGAGTGGTGTATGCATTCGGACAACTCCGGTTCTCCTTTCGATCTTCGCCGTTCATTTCTAATCCAACCGCATCGCCTCTTTTCTTTTTAAATCTAAAGGCGCGCTTTTCTTTGGGCCGTCAGATTCAAATCTCACGGCGTCCCTCGTTCCCGCGTGCTATTAAGGCCTGCGTTTCTCTGGGCCGTTAGATTTTCATCGTATGGTCCAGAGCGGTGTATGCATTCGGACGACTCCGGATCATCCCTTAATCTCCGCCGTTCATTCTTGATCTGACCGCGTCACTCGTTTTCTTTTGAAATCAAAGGCGCGCTTTTATCTGGGCCTTTGGATTTAAATCCCATGGCGCTCCTTTTTGACCGAGCGCAGTTAAGGCCCAAATTTAGTGGGCCATTGGATGTTAATCGTAGGGTCCAGATTTGTGTATGCAACCGGACCATCCGGTTCATTGTCCCATCTCGACCGTAGGAATCTAATCTAACGGTGCCGCGTCATCGTCTCAAAAAGGGGTGACGTGTATTCCTTTTAATTGACCATTGGATTCCAATCCAACGTCCAGATTTGAAAGTAGATCCCGAGATTCCTTCGGGCTCTGTTTAAATCTCGATCGACCGATTGAAATTGCACGGTCCATATTAAAAGTTACCGATTAAAGTCTTTTAACCTCTCTATTTATCACAGCCGCCCATTTCTAATCGGACGGCTGAGATTCTTTTGAGCTTTAGGAAGCGCGCGCGGCTATGAATGACAAAGGACCACATGTCGATGATTCTTATCATCTTCCTTGTCTCTCTCATGCAGCTCTCAGTAAATAGAGGGGAGGATTTATCCCAAAGGTTATGCAACTAATTTTTGGGATAATTGGCCCTAAATGGACACCTCATCAACTCTAGACCTTTCCATCCTGCCCTGTAGCTCAACCTCTATATATATAAACCCTAGCTTTTGCTGTTACCAGTGTTGACCGAAAGAATTCTTCATCCTCCATTGTTGTCCAGTGGAGTTTCTTGCTCTTGTCCATTGCTTATCCATTCTAAGAACTGGGTTCACCTTGTATTAAGGTTTTGACATCTTTTGTAGGTTAAAACCGAAGGTTAGCTCTCTGTTGAGCAAAATCGACTTTTTCAATCTTTGGTGCCCTTCCTAACCTGGTAAGCTAAAAACCCTAGTTTTGACCTCTTGAGCATTTTAAGGACCTTAGGAGATCATATGAATCATTCTTTTAAATATCAGTAGCTTCAACTTGTTTCAAACCGAAAAGTTGTTATTATAACTTTCGGTCTTTCATATCTTTTCAAGATCTAGGGTTTCTCCCACAACTTATCATCCTAGTTAAGTTTCAACTAAACCCTAGCAAACATAACAAGTTGTTCTTTTAATTCTTGTCATCATCTATTTAGCTTGTTAGCAAAGAGTTGTCTCGTTCTTTATTGCTCGCTTAACCGACAATACAAGTTTTCTTCATCTTTTGATGCTCTAATCGATTAGGGTTAGATTAGGTTATCTTGGGATGTTAATCATCTAAAAGATCATGCTAAGTTTCATTTCAACCTTTGCTTGATCTATCTTCCTTTTCCAAAATCGCCATCCGTCCCTGCTTGTTCTTTTCAAAAATCTGAAATTTGCAACTTTGATTCAAACACTAGTTTCTGATATTTAAAAGCTGTGTATTATAATATGGGTTATTCTCACTATTATGGGTAGTTATGGCTTAAGCATATTGTCAATCATGCATTTCCAGATTGATCATGCATATGTCATCCATTTTGTGCTTATTGTCAATTTTGGCATTTATTGGATCTTATTGCTTCTTTTAGAATCTGGTTTTGCTGAAGTGGGTGAATTTATTTCTGAACATTCTGAGCCTGCAACAGAAGTTTGTTACTATCAAGGCAAGCATCCTCTCTGCACCATATTGATCCCAAATTTTGTACACTAGCTTTTACAAATCCAGTGATATCTGTGCATGCTATTTTTCTGAAAATACTAAAATGTGATCTGTAGTAGCTAGCTATAACCTAACATGGTGGATTACCTTAATTATAATCATACACTTAACCCTAGCTCAGTACTGTATACTATAACCTATATTTTCAGATTTGGCTTAGACATGCAGTCTAGAGATTTTAGAGTTTGACAAGAATATCTTGTCAAACATGGGAATCACAAATGGCTTTCTGTTATTTGATACTCTTTGTCCAGTTTACTTATTTCAGAAATAAGTTTTATATTTAAATTGATCTGAAGAAGAGGAAGCTAGTGATGGTGCTTTTGTGCACGAGATTGCGATTTGTGGTGGACTTGTCCGGTTAATTAAGGACCGAACTCGATTATTCAATTCAAGTCCCCACGCATTTCCACATGCAGTATGGGCGCTGCTTGGTTAAGTAAAATGTTAAGACTATTGGGTTGGAAACAGAAAGTAAGAATATGTGTATTGACCTTGTATGGCATAGATGCTTAGGTCCGATGACCGCGTTGTATGCCATGTGAGCTTGTATGTCAATATCGATGTTCTTAGAAGGGTGAGGGCGATATGTGTCTGTAGCATATATGTACCTTAATGGTGCCGATTGCATCCTAATATGGGTAGTGAGCCCAGTCGCATTTAATTGTTTGGATCGGCATTACCGACGCAACATGTGTGCCCTGTTAGCGGATGCTATCGACGTTGTTTAAGCGAGATCGGTTCACACATAGGGTCCAACTCAATAGTATTAGCTTGTTGAAAATACCAAATCTTGGTTTCCTGGCCGCATACCAAAGGAAGTATGTCATCATTCGAGGCATCCGAAGGCAACGGGCTAGCTAAGTCATGTGGGTAAGATGTACACCCCGCAGGTATAAACTGCATTCGAATAGCCGTGTTCACGGCCATGGGACGATAACTTGAATTGATGTCATCAGATAGAAGTTTTAATTTACAAAACTGGTTTCGCTTTTTGGCTTTGCATGAGGGATTCATGCAATCGTGCTTTGTTTACATTATGTCATTTACTTATCGTTCTAATCCAACTTTGATTTATTAAATCGCTTTATCAAAATTTAGCGGTTGTAGGTTAAGATGTATCGCTTATGCAAATTTGAACCTTTATACCTTCCTCTGCAACCTTATGCATGTATAAATTCTACTCCTTTGAATAGGCTCTAATCAACACTTTCTTTTATTAGTTTGTAAGACTTGCCGAGTACCTTCCGTACTCAAGGTGCTATCACCTATTGTTGCAGTGAGGATGGTTATCTTATGAAGCACCAAGTTAGCGCCGATCGTGGTGACGCTAACGAGTAAAGCTACTTCTTTCCTCCACGCAATTGCCTGCGGGTGGATGAGGCCATTGGTGGACCTTAATATTTTGTTGTTGCTTCCGCTGTTAAACTTTTGAAGTGACCGAGTCAATTAATATTGTAGTACTAAACCGAATGATGTAAACTTATGTTTAATTATGCCAATGTATGACTTGTATGTGTTTGATGCAATGTTGATGAAGGATATATATGCAATGGTCGTTGATCCGGGAACCATTGTGAGATATATATATCCGAATCCTGCTTATTGAGTTGTCACTTGTTAAATTTATACCTTTAGCATGATCTTTAATAAAGGGCGATCGTTCCTTCATTAATAATTGTGCTACAAGATGAATTTAATTAAGTACCATTCCAATAATCCGGCACCCACAAATAGTTGGTATCGAGCATACGCTATTCGTAGGTTAGAAGTAGCATGGTCAAGCTATTAGAGAGTCTTCTAATAAAATTATTTTAAGCAAGAATATATTTTCAAAAGCTTAAGAATGACATCTTTTATTTCTTATCTTCTCAATGTCAATTCTTGCCCCAACTTTCGTTGGTTTATTTAAAAGTGAATTGTTTCTTACCTTGTCCTTTTGTCTATAGATGAGTGGGTGGTACTTGGTCAAGGTGACCGAGCCGAGGATGTTGATGGATTTCCAATTTACGGGACATGATGTGGCGAGCCAATTTCACCTACCAATGAGTATGCCATCTATCGACGGACCGAGGCCCGTGGATGGAGGAGTACCGTGCCTTCATCAATGTCATCGCTAGGCATGTAGTCGGGCGTTGTTCCTCATCGTGTCCATGCACTTGCCACCTCCGAGGCTATGGCGGTTCAGAAGTCGCAAGTAGGATGATGAGCCTTCTTCGCCATGATTTGACTGAATTGTCTCAACCACCCTATGACCACCTCCCGAATCAAGGTCCTACTCCAAGTGAGCATGTTCGATGAGATACGCTTGGCGAAGACCTCAAGTGCGGACAGCTTGGCGAGGATGGTCCGTGATCATGGACCAAATCCATCATTGCCTTGTGAGGGAGCTATGGGAAACTCGGATCGCTTAATGAGGCCCAGAGTACCGTTACTTGGAGTCAACATGAACCGTGTTCTCTAACGTGCTTTATGGTGACAACGAGATCTCTCCCGCCGCCGCCGCACCACCTCTTTATCGACTTCCGGCGGCGGTGCGTGCTCGCTTATGGACAAGTGCGCCAAGCCCGATGATCGCAGTTTTCTCGCACTGCGGATCGCACCTCCGGAGGTCATCACCATCGTTAGGTTCCCGAGGCGCCTCATTAGCCCTCTCGATCTCGTGACACGGTTCCCCGAGCTCATCTTTTGAATGAGTTTCCGGTGAACTTTAACCGGGATCTTTATGCTAGCACCTCGACGATGAATCCTCGTGGATAGGTGTCTTTAGGTTTAGTAGTTGCCCTTAAATAAAATGTATGTAATAGGGCAGTGGTATTTTGTATAGAATATGTAAGTTTAACCTTTGGTTTGTAATCTGACCTTTATGGCCGACTATGATGTAAGACTGGAACCGAATATTTTGTTGTATATATGAAGTTTCTGGTTTTGGTGTTAATTTAAATGCATAACATAACATGATGCATTATATGTACAGTGTTTGTTTCTTTTCTAATTTCAACCTTGTTTGTGCTTGTCGAGTATATCCTTGTTATGTTGTTAACCATGATGTGGTAACAGGATGACAGGACCTACTACTCGTGCGCAAGCGCAACAAGGGAAGGGCATGTCGACTCCCATGCCCCATTCTCGTGGAGGGCCGATCAACCTTCCAGCCTCGTGGTCCGCAAGGTGGTCCCCGAAGAGGAGCTTCCTCCACCACCTTCTATGGCTGATGTGCTCATGCAAATTGAGCGCAACAGAATGGACCAAACGCGCATCTTGGAGCAGATTGCGCGCAACACTTCTTCCCCGCCGCACCACCATCATCGAGCAGAGGTCACCATGTGCGAGGCGGTCTTGCCGACTTTCAATGACTAACCCGCCAGTTGTTCTCTAGCTCTCAAGACCCTATGGAAGCGAGGACTGCTTCGACCATTGAGAAAAGCTATTGATTGCTCGGTGTTCCGAAGGGAAAAGGTTCTTCGCCGCTTATCAACTTGATGGGCCACCTAGCATATGGTGGATAACCTCCTGCCATTCAAATTCACGGACATGTTCCCACTTGGGATGAGTTCGTGGAGGCTTTTCGCAAGCTCATATTCCCGAGGAGTAATGATGATCAAGCAACAGAATTTCTCGCCTCAAGCAAGGGCAAAAGTCTGCACGAATACCTACATGAGTTCAACTTCCTTGCCGATACGCCGATGATGTTTCGACCGACTTCGTCGTCGAAACCGGTTCTTGAATGGGCTATCCGAGGAATTGCAGATGGTCGTAGTTTTGCATGACTTCAGAATTTCTCCCATTTGGTCAACAAAGCAATTGTGGCGAGATTAAGAGCAAGGCCTTGAGGATTCACGCAGTTTACAAATGACTTCTCGCTTATTCTCGTGGCACCACCAAGGCCTCATGGTGGTCGCTATTTTTCTCAAAATACTAAAATGTGATCTGTAGTAGCTAGCTATAACCTAACATGGTGGATTACCTTAATTATAATCATACACTTAACCCTAGCTCAAGATCGATACTATAACCTATATTTTCAGATTTAGCTTAGACATGCGCCTAGAGATTTTAGAGTTTGACAAGAATATCTTGTCAAACATGGGAATCACAAATGGCTTTCTGTTATTTGAAACTCTTTGTCCATTTATTTATTTTAAATGAGTTTTATATTTAAATTGATCCGACAAGAGGAAGCTAGTGATGGTGCTTTTGTGCACGAGATTGGGATTTGTGGTGACTTGTCCGGTTAATTAAGGACCGAACTCGATTATTCAATTCAAGTCCCCTGTACTTCCACATGCATTGTATGGGCGCTGCTTGGTTAAGTAAAATGTTAAGACTATTGGGCTGGACACAGAAAGTAAGAATATGTGTATTGACCTTGTATGGCATAGATGCTTAGGTCCGATGATGCGTTGTATGCCATGTGAGCTTGTATGTCAATATTAGATGTTCTTAGAAGGGTGAGGCGATATGTGCTCAGAGCATATACGCACTTTAATGGTGCCGATTGCATCCTAATATGGGTAGTGAGCCCAGCCGCATTTAATTGTTTGATCGCACATCGACGCAACATGTGTGCCCGGTTAGCAGATGCTATCGATCGTTGTTTGCGAGATCTGGCCACACATGGGGTCCAACTCAATAGTGTTAGCTTGTTGAAAATACCAAATCTTGGTTTCCTGGCCGGCATACCAAAGGAAGTATGTCATCATTCTGAGGCATCCGAAGGCAACGGGCTAGCTAAGTCATGTGGGTAAAGATGTACACCCCGCAGGTATAAATCGTTCGAATAGCCGTGTCCACGGCCATGGACGATAACTTGAATTGATGTCACTCAGATAGAAGTTTTGATTTACAAACTGGTTTCTGCTTTTTGGCTTTGCATGAGGGATTCATGCAATCGTGGTTGTTTACATTATGTCATTTACTTACTGTTCTAATCCAACTTTGATTTATTAAATCGCTTTATCAAAATTTAGCGCTTGTAGGTTAAGATGTACCGCTTTATGCAAATTTGAACCTTTATACCTTCTCTGCAACCTTATGCATGTATAAATTCTACTCCTTTGAATAGGCTCTAATCAACACTTTCTTTTATTAGTTTGTGTAAGACTTGCCGAGTACCTTCCGTATCAAGGTGCTATCACCTATTGTTGCGGTGAGGATGGTTATCTTTATGAAGCACCAGTTAGCGCCGATCGGTGACGCTAACGAGTAAAGCTACTTCTTTCCTCCACGCAATTGCTCATGTGGATGAGGCCATTGGTGGACCTTAATATTTTGTTGTTACTTCACGCTGTTAAACTTTTGAAGTGACCTAGTCACTTAATATTGTAGTACTAAACCGAATGATGTAAACTTATGTTTAATTATGCCAATGTATGACTTGTATGTGTTTGATGCAATGTTGATGAAGGATATATATGCAATGGTCGTTGATCCTGGGAACCATTGTGAGATATATATATCCGGGAATCCTGTTTATTGGAGTTGTCACTTGTTAAATTTATACCTTTAGCATGATCTTTAATAAAGGGGCAGTACTGTTCCTTCATTAATAATTGTGCTACAGTATGAATTTAATTAAGTACCATTCCAATAATCCGGGGCGCCCACATTTCCCAAGACTAGCGGAGTACTTTATGTACTCACATGCTACACTCATAAATAAATCTCAGAAGCCTTCATCGACACGGAGGACTACGACTACTTCGCTTGTGGCTTTGACGAAGGACACCCGAGTACTAGGTTGCGCCCTCACGAATGCCGTGAGCACTTTGATGGGCCACCACTGAGTTTATTTATTTATGTTTCGCTCAGAAGACTCAAGGTCTTCCGACCTCTTTTGTAATAAGTGGCCATATGGCCGGTACTCGCTATTTATTATTGTTATTCGTGATTCGAATTTGTTATCAACAATATTTTCACCGGTGCACTAGCTACCGATCATGGATCAAAAGGAAATACACAAAGGGTTCGATTCGTAAATTCGTCCCGACAGATTGACCCACCTTGAGACACTATAGAGATTGTTATGATTCTATGTGTCATTAGTTGGTCTCAAGCAATGATGATGTATAATCCTTAGACCGAGATCGCATGGTTCCTACATGTGTAATAGCACTCTTAGGGGTCGCCAAACGCGTCAGAATCGGTAGTTATAAAGGTAGCTTTGCATGCTATGAAACATGCGAGGGATGTGACTGGTCTGATATGGATTTGCCCTCCTAACATAACGTGAGAGATGTCTTCGCCCTCAAGTAGTCGGATAAAGAAAGTGCATGGTCGCGCTACTAGTGGTCGAAGAGTTCGACCACGTAAGGTTATCCGACAACTCGATCGAGAAAGTATTGAATAGTCCATGGATGACACATTATCTCACCTAGAGTTCAAGCTAGATATCGTGAGGCAAAGGGAGAATACTAGAGTAAGTCGCTTAGTTCGATCAGATCCAGACAAGTCGTATGGTGATACGAGCAAGTCGAGATCGATCGAACGAAATCACAGAGTGGTCGAAACCTCGTTTGTAAGGAGTTACGAATCGGTCGTGACCATGTGCGAACCGGTCGATAAAGATAGGACCCGGTCATAAGTGATGAGGACCTAGTCGTAGATCATATTGCATTAAGGTCCGCTCGATATAATTTGTGTGTATTCGGAATCGCTATGTCCCGCTAGGGACCGCTACGACTCGTGGTCGGAAGGGTTTCCGAGTCACAACCGATTACACATAAACCTAACGGTCACACACTTAATGGGATGGAACAAACCAAGATTTAATACGATTCAGAAACGTGTTCTGATAGAATTCGACACGGCAATCAGAACATCCCAATTTTCGAGCTTAAAAATCTTTTAATAGTTAGTAGGAGAAAATTCACCTTTTGGATTTTATTTGAATTTAATTTCAAAAGCTTAATATTGACTTACAACAAAAACATTTAATGTGAATAATTCCAACATGAACATTAACCAAAATTATTTTATTTGGGTTCTATGAGCTCGTATATATTTTCTAGATTTTTCTAGAATTTTTCTCGAGTTCATTTGCTATTTTCTATTGCCCATTTGAATTTCTCGTATTTTCTAAATTAGAAAACCTATTTATAAATCTCAAAATCCTCTCAGCCTAATCTTCCCAAGCAACCCTATTCCCCGCCATTGCGCCAGCCTCCAAGGCAGCCTCAGCCGCCTCACAAGGCATCCGCCTCGCGACAGTGGGTCCCGCCACTACGCTGCCTTCCTCGCAGACTGCCTCTTCTTCTCGCGCGCGCCCGAGTCGCCGCCATTGATGGTGAGCTCGAGCTACGTCCGACAAAACACGCTTCCAAATAAAACCTTTCTAGAAAACGTACAAATCTTATTGTGAGGACACCTTGTTATTGGAAATGTACTTAATTAAAATTATACAGTAGCACAATTCTTAATTAAGGAACAAAGTTGCCGCTTTATTAAAGATCATGCTAAAGGTATAAATTTAACAAGTGACAAATCCAATAAGCAGATTCTGATATATATATTTCACAATGGTTCCTGTGATCAATGACCATTGCATATATATCCTTCAACAACATTGCATCAAATACATACAAGTCATACATTGACATAATTAAACATAAGTTTACAACTTGCAGTTTTAGTACTACATTATGGAGTGACTTGGTCACTACAACAAGTTCAACAGCGGAAGCAAAATAAAAGTTCCAAAATCCACCAATGGCCCCATCCACCCGCAGGCGATTGCGTGGAGGAAAGAAGTAGCTTTACTCGTTAGCGTCACCTTGATCGGCGCTAACGGGTACTTCATAAAGGTAACCATCCTCACTTGCAACAATAGGTTATAGCACCTTGAGTACGGAAGGTACTCAAAGAAGTCTTACACAAACTAATAAAAGAAAGTGTTTATTAGAACCTATTCAAAGGAGTAGAATTTGTACATGCATAAGTTTACAATGTGAAGGTATAAAGGTTCAAATTTGCATAAAGCAATACATCTTAACCTTCAAATGCTAAATTTTGATAAAGCAATTTCAGTAAATCAAAGTTGACTAGAACAGTAAGTAAAGGCATTAATTGTAAATAAAGACAAATGCATGAATCCTCATGCTAAACCAAAACCGAAACCAGATTTGAAAATCAAAACTTCTATACAGTGACATCAATTCAAGTTATCGCCCATGACCGTAGACACGCCTATTCGAATAGCTTTATACCCGCAGGTGTACATCTTTAACCACACGACTTAGTCACCGTTGCCTTCTGGATGCTCCGAATGATGACATACTTCCATTGGTATGCCGACCGGGAAACTAAGATTTGGTATTTTTCAACAAGCTAACACTATTGAGTTGGACCACCATGTGTGAACCGATCTCGCTTAAACAACGATCGATAGCATCCGCTAACCTGGCACACATGTTGCGTCGAATGCCGATCCAAACAATTTAATGCGAATGGGCTCACTACCCATATTAGGATGCAATCGGCATCTTTAAGGTACGTGATATGCTACAGAGCACATATACGCTCACCCTTCTAAGAACATCTGATACTGACATACAAGCTCACATGGCATACAACGCAGTCTTAAGACCTAAGCATCTATGCCATACAAGGTCAATACACATATTCTTACTTTCCTGTTTCCAACCCAATAGTCTTAACATTTTACTTAACCAAACAAACGCCCATACACCGCATGTGGAAGTACGTGGGGACTTGAATTGAATAGTCGAGTTCGGTCCTTAATTAACCCTGACAAGTCCACCACAATTCCCAATCTCGTGCACAAAAGCACCATCACTAGCTTCCTCTTGTCCGCATCAATTTAAATATAAAATTCATTTCACATAAGTAAACTGGAAATAGAGTTTAAAGTAACAGAAAGCCATTTAGATTCCATGTTTGACAAGATATTCTTGTCAAACTCTAAAGTTTCTAGACTGCATGTCTAAGCCAAATCAAAATATATTATAGTATACAAGACTATGCTAAGGTTGAGTGTATGGTGACAATTGAGGTAATCCATCATGTTAGGTCATAACTAACTACTAATGATCACAATTTGTATTTTCGTAAAAGTAGCATGCACAGATGTCACCGGATTTAGAAAATCTATTGTATAAAACTTGGGATCAACATGGTGCAAAGAGGATGCTTGCCTTGATAATAATAAACTTCATTGCAGGTGCTCAAAGTTGCTCAGATATAGATTCAAATGCTTCAACAGTAACTAGATTCTAAAAGAAGCAATAAAATCCAATAAATACCAAAATCGACAATAAGTGCATTGAAAGGAACATGTATGATCAATATGGAAATGCATGTTTAACAAAGATGCTTAAGTTATATATACCCTAATAAAGACATTAAACCATATTACCACCTACTGATTTCAAAAGGCGTAAACTAGGTTTAGTTCAAAGTTTCATTTGTGTTTTGAAAAGATAAACAGATGATTGCGATTTGGGAAAAAGAAAATAGATCAAGCAAAGGTTCTAAAATAAAGCTTAGCCTGATCTATTAGGTAGTTAATACCCCAAACTAACTTTAACCTAATCCTAATCTACGATTTCAAAGGCTAAAGAAAACCTATATTGCCTGCTAAGTTTGACAAAAGAAGACAGAGACAAATCTCACATCAAGCTAAATAGATGATGACAAAAATTAAAAGAACAACTTGTTATGCTGCTAGGGTTTAGTTGAAACCTAACTAGGATGATAAGTTGACAGGGGAAACCCTAGATCTTGAAAAAGATATGAAAGACCGAAAAGTTAGAATAACAACTTTTCAGTTTGAAGCAAGTTGAAGCTATTGATATTCAAAAGAATGATTCATCTGAGCTCCTAAGGTCCTTAAAGTGCTCAAGATGTCAAAACTAAGGTTTTTAACTTACCAGGATAGGAAAGACACCAAAGATTCTAAAAACCCGATGTTGATCGACAGAGAAATAAACTCTGATTTAACCTACAAAAGGTGTTAAAACCTCAGTGCAAGGTAAAACCAGTGCTTAGAATGGATGGACAATTCGGAGGAGCAAGAAACTCCACTTGATAGCAATGGCAGAAGAATAGCATCAGTGGTCAACAATGGCAGCAGCTCAAAAGTTAGGGTTATATATAGATGTTGAGCTACAGGGCAAAGTAGAAAAGTCTAGAGTTGATGAGGTGTCCATTTAGGTCTAAACATCCAAAAATTAGTTGCATAATTTTTGGATAAATCTCTCCTCTCGCTCACGTAAATGGCGACGCACGCAGGCAAGGAAGGAGATAAGAAACCACGACATGTGGGTCCCAGAGTCACCATAGTCCTCGCGCTTTCTAAAGCTCAAAAGAATCTCAACCGTCCGATTGAATTTCTACGGCCGAGATTGACGGGAATCCGGCCGTCCGAATGCACACACAATGCAGTTCTTCGATTGGAATCCAATGGTCCATTGAATTTGGGCTTTAAAGCCCACGGTCAAAAAGGAGCACCGAGGATCTAGATCTAAGGGCTCAAGATAGCGCGCCTTTAATTTCAAAACGAAAAGGGCAGCGTAGGATCAGAATGAACGCGCAGATTGAAAGGGGATCCGAGTTGTCCGACAGATACATCGACTCGACCCTACGATTAAAATCCAACGCCCAAAGAAACGCAGCCTTAATAAAGACACGCAGAAAGGGTGTGCGGTGGGATTTGAATCGACGGTCCGATAAAAGCGCGCCTTTAAGTTTTAAAAGAAAAGGGCGACGCCGTTGGATCGGTAATGAACGGTGGAGATCAAAGGGACTCGAGTCGCCCGAATGCATACACCACTCCCGACCGCCCGATTAAGATCCAACGGTGGAGGTTAGGCGCGACACGTGACAACTCGCGTGGCGCCGTAGCCTCGCCGCTCGACAAAGATTCGGATTCACATCACTTATGGACGGGCTCGCGCTCGAGCGTGACATAGCCGCACTGGGCCAGACCGGTTGGACCCAACCGCTCGCTCGAGTCGCACACAAGGCCGAGGGTTAGGTTTAGACTGTAATAGTTGACCGTAACCTATTCAAATGCTTAAAAGGTTTGACTGGCTTTCAAAAATAGCAAATAAATTTGTAAAACCATGAAATTTTTAATGAGGCTACCGATGATATATTTCCCAAATAAATTTTAAAATCACATTATCACTTTGTAAAATACATAAATAATTATTGTGGCCCGAAAGTGTTTATTAAAAGCAAATATTTTCCTCCAAGTCAAAATAATTTATCTAGGTTTTAATGAAAACACTTCCTACCATAATACAAGTTTTATCTTGTATTTCCTTAAGACTTTAAATGGCTCTTTTGGATTTTGGCTAAAAGGAAGGTTTTTAATTTGTAACATAACGCCTAAATCAGAAATAAATAAAGAATGCTATGAACAACACCTCACATCGCTCATAAAGCATTTTATTATCAGTTATAAACTTGGGTGTTACAAACCTACTCTTAAGAAAATCTCGCCCTGAGATTTGGAACAAGTTAAAGATTAGGAAGAAGTGAAATTGAAATGATTTATAAGGAAATTCAACATTTGTTGTCTTGAATTCCTTCAAAGATAATAAAGAAGGACTTTGCATAATAACATAGTGTTATTATTACAACTTGTTTACATTGCTTTGTTTAAACTTTCCTTTCTTGATTCAAAGGAAAATTATAAACAACAAAAAGATGGGGGTGTTCAATATGCATCAGATCTTCGCGCCCCAAGTGGCTTCATCCTCGAAGTGATTAGCCCATCAAGTTTCAAGAACTTGACAAGACGATTTCTTGTCCTGCGCTCCATTGTGTCGAGGATACGATCGTTGCTCTTGATAGGAAAGGTCGTTGAGATCAAGATGCTCATAAGCGCTGCCTCAATAGGAACACGAAGGCATTTCTTCAATTGAGACACATGAAAAGTATCATGCACTGCAGAGAGTGATTCAGGTAGTTCCAGTTGATAAGCTACAGCTCCTCGTTTTGCAATGATTCGGAAGGGTCCGATATAACGAGGTGTGAGCTTTCCTTTCACCTGAAAACGATGAGTGCCTTTCATCGGTGATACTTTAAGATAGACATGGTCATCTACCTCAAAGCTTAATTCACGACGACGATGATCCGCATAGCTTTTCCGACGAGACCGAGCAGCTAAACAATCTCGAATCGCATTTAACTTGTTTCTTCGCTTCCTTTACCAAGTCCGACTATAGAATGATCTTTTACTGCACTTGACTAATTCAATGGGGTCTACAAGCTCTCCCATACAAGGCTTCAAAAGGTAACATTTGAATACTTGCTTGGTAGCTATTATTGTAGGAAAATTCCACATATGGCAAAGATTTCTCCAAGTCTTTGCTATAAGATAGCACATAGGCTCAAGAAGATCTTCCATTACTTGATTCACTCTCTCGCTTGACCACTAGTTTGAGGATGATAAGCAAGATCGAAGAGAGCTCACCCCATAGCCCGATGAAGACAATTCCAAAAGTGGAAGTAAACCGAGGCCACTGGCCGAAACAATGACCTTGGGAACACCATGAAGACAAACAATTCTAGCAATATAAAGCTCACAGCTGCTTGCCATCAAGATGGTTTTGACCGAATAAAATGAGCCACCTTTGTCAAACGGTCGATGATTACCCAAATGGCATCGGATCCATTGGAAGTCTTGGGAAGACCAAGAACAAAATCCATACCGATCTCTTCCCACTTCCACCGTGGAATAGGCAAAGGTTGAAGAGTACCACTGGCTTTAGATGTTCACTTTAACCCTTTGGCAAATATCGCATTCAAAGAACATATCGAGCAATTTGCCTCTTCATTTGGCTCCACCAAAATGTTTTCTTCAAATCTCGATACATCTTGGTACTTCCGGATGTAAAGAAAACTTGGAATTATGAGCCTCTCTGAAAATTATACTCCTCGCTTGAGGATCTGCAGTACCACCAAACGGTTGCGATATCGAATCATACCGCGATCATCTTCGTAAAACTCGCTGGCTTTGCTCGCTTCAAGTTTTCCTTAATTTCGCCACCTCAAAGATCGTTTCTAGGCCTCAAGAATCTGAGATTCTAATGTAGGCTTTACTTGCAATGCAGTGAGAAAACCTTCTTCCACCAATTAAGATTTAGGCGCAAAATCAGCACACAAGTCTTTGGCCGCAGTAGGAGAACATGTAGCTTGCACGTGTGACTTTCGCTAAAGCATCGGCCACAACATTGGCCTTACAGTGGTGATAATGAATACCCATGTCGTAGTACTTGATCAATTCAAGCCATCTTCTTTGTCTCATATTCAAATCAGATTGAGTGAATATGTACTTGTGCTTTATGATCAAGATAGATCTCACAACGATTACCAAGAAGGTAATGACGCCAAATCTTCAATGCATGGACTACGGCAACAATTCCAAATTATGAGTAGGATAATTAACTTCATGAGGGCGCAATCGCTCGATGCATATGCCACAACTCGCCTTCTTG
Source organism: Ampelocalamus luodianensis (assembly GCA_036346255.1). NCBI lineage: Eukaryota > Viridiplantae > Streptophyta > Magnoliopsida > Poales > Poaceae > Ampelocalamus > Ampelocalamus luodianensis. The sequence continues at coordinate 36,103 of JAYEVH010000071.1, forward strand.
CATAAGCACACAACCAAGCCCATGGCGAGATGCATCGCAAGAAATGTCAAAGTTCTTATGAATATCCTAAGAGTGAGAATCGGAGCTTTAGTCAAGAGAGTTCTCAAAAGTCGAAAACTCTCCTCACACTTAGTTGACCATTCAAATTTCTTCTCTTTCTGCAAAAGCTGAGTCAAAGGTCTAGCAATTTTGGAGAAATTTTCAATGAACCTACGGTAATAGCCCGCAAGTCCAAGAAAACTTCGATCTCGTGGACACTCTTGGGAGGCTTCCAATCTAGTATATCTTGTACCTTGCTTGGATCAACCGCGATACCTCCTTCGAGATAACACATGTCCCGTAAATGCAACTTCTCCGAGCCGTAAAGCACACTTGCTAAACTTAGCATACAAACCAATGCCGACTAAGTGTTTCCAAAGACAAGCCTCAAATGTTGTTCATGGTCCTTATCGACTTGGAATAAATAAGGATGTCGCCAATGAACACGACAATGAACTTATCCAAGAAATCCATGAACACCGAATTCATAAGGTTCATGAAATAAGCCGAGCATTGGTCGACTAAAGGACATGACAAAGTGTACTCGCACAAACCATAACGAGTAGAGAAAGTCGTTTTAGGAATGTCCTCAGCTCTAACCTTGATTTGATGATAGCCCGATCGCAAATCAAACTTTCAAAAGACTCGGGCACCAACCAACCGATCAAAAGATCATCAATGCGAGGCAAAGGATACTTGTTCTTGATAGTGACCTCATTTAACTGGACGGTAATCTACACACATATGCAAAGTGTTGTCCTTCTTTTTGACAAAGATTGCCGCATCCCAAGGTGAGGAACTCAATGATAAATCCTTTGTCAAGTAATTCTCCAAGTTGTGTCTTTAATTCAACCAACTCGTTGGGTGCATTCGATAAGGACTCTCGGATATAGGAGCAGTTCCAGAACTAGTTCAATAACAAATTCCACTTCCGATCCGTGGCAAACGGGAAGGTCTTCAGGAAAGACATCAACATACTCACAGACAATTGGTACTAACTCCAAGGAAGGAGTAGTATCAATTTGGTGAGCACACAAATGAGAACCCACTGTCCTGGATTGAAAAACGATTGAAGTGCCGCTTTCATTAGTTAAAGAAATGGATTTATGAGCACAATTAATTTGCCCAAGGTTCTTGGATAACCAATCCATTCCCAAGATAACATCCAACCCTTTAGAATCTATCACAATCAAATCAGCCCAAAAGTCTACCCCTTCAATATTTATATTGACACCACGGCAGACTTGATCAGTCATAAAGGCTAATCCAGGTGAATGGATGATATGGGGTGGATGAAGATGATGCACAATTAAATGACGTTGAGTAGCAAACTGCCTACTAACAAATGAATGGGATGCTCCAGAATAAAATAAAACAGCAGCAATGCTGAAATTAACTAGGAGCATACCAAGAACAACGTTAGGAGCGACAACGCTTCCTCAAGAAGATGTCGATTCACGCGACCAACCGGAGCAGTCGCTTGACCACGGTCGGGAAGGTGGTGCGTAACGCACAATAGCCGGGAAGGTGAAATAGGTGGTATCCCTTGCGCCTTGGCATAGCGATTGGCGAAATGCCCGGCGCCACAATGGTAGCATATAACTCCCTACCGACAAGAATAACAGATGGTGGTCGGTTTCACTAGGTCTTGCTGATTAGTGGAAGAGGATGGACGAGGCAAACACCGCCGCCTTGGTGAAAAGGAAGCCGGTGCTCGCGGTGGTCTAGGCACCCACATGCGAGGCCGCGCGAACCGCCACTAGGAATGAACCGAGTAGTCCTCTGCCGCCGTGACTCCTCCAAAGACTTACTCTTACTTTCGACCACTATAGCTTTGTTGACCAAATGGGAGAAATTTCAAGTCGTCGCAAAGCTACGACCATTTGCAACTCCTCGATGTACCTATTCAAGAACCGGTTTCGACGACGAAGGTCAATAAACATCATCGTGGGCGATTCGCAAGAAAGTTGAACTCGTGCAGATACTCGGTCACAGATTTTCGCCCTTGCTTGAGAGCGAGGAATTCCTGTTGTTTGATCATCATGACCCCTTCAGGAATATGAGCTTCACGAAAGGCCTCCATGAACTCATCCCAAGTAGGGACGTGTCCAGCAGGTTGAACGGCCAGAAGATTGTCCCACCAGATACTAGCTGCCCCATCCAGCTGATAACTGGCAAAAAGGACCTTCTCCTCTCGGAACATTGAGCAATTAGCGCCTTCTTCTCAATGGTCCGGTTAGTCTTCGCTTCCATGGGATCATGGGAACCGAGAACACCGGCGGTTAGTCCATTGAAAGTCGCAAGACTGCCCCGCACATGGTGACCTCCGCTCGACGGTGGTGCAACAGGAAGAAGTGTTGCGCGCAACCGCCCAAGATGCGCGCTTGGTCCATTCGATTGCGCCGATTTGCATGAGCACATCGCCATATAAGGTGGTGGAGGAAGCTCCTCTTCACGGGACCACCTTGCGGACTCGAGAGTGGAAGGTTCGTTGGTTCTCCCCGAGAATGGGGCACGGAGTCGACATGTTCTTTCCTTGTTGCGCTTAAGACGAGTAGTAGGTCTGTCATCCTGTTACCACACCATGGTTAACAACATAACAAGGATATACTAAGCAAGCACAAACAAGGTTGAAATTAGGAAAGAAACAAACATCAGACATATAATGCATCATGTTATGTCATGCATTCAGATTAACACCAAAACAGAAACTTCATATATACAACAAAATGTATTCGGTTCCACTCGCATAATAGTCGGCTATAAAGATCATATTACAAACCCAAAAGTCAAACTTACATATTCTCAGATAAAATACTATCGCCCTATTACATACAGCTTTATTTAAGGGCAACTACTAGACTAGAAGACACTTATCTACGAGGGTTCATCGTCGAGGTACTAGCATAAAGATCGGTTAAAGTTCACCGGAAACTCATTCAAAAGATGAGCTCAGGAACCAGATCAACAGGATCCAAAGGACTAATAAGACGCCTGAGATCCTAGAAGTGGTGGTGACCTCCAGAGGTGCACCGCAGAGTGCGAGGAAAACCTGCATCATCCGGCTTGACGCACTTGTCCATAAACAGCACGCACCCGGCCACTCGGAAGTCAGTAAAGAGGTGGTGAAAGAAGAAATGGAGAGGTCTCTCGATAGATGGTGTACTCCGGTGGTAGGTGAAATTGGCTCGCCACATCATGTCCGCAAAGAAAGGTGGAAACCCATCAACATCCTCGGCCTGGTCTCCTTGACCAAGTACCACCCACTCATCTATAGACAAAAGGACAAGATAAGAAAACAATTCACTTTGGAAAATCAACGAAAGTTGGGCAAGAATTGATATTAAGAAAGGTAAGAAATAAAAGATGTCATACTTAAACTTTCAAATCATATTATCGCTTGAAAATAATTTTATCGTAAGACTCTCTAATTGTTTCGCCAGCTACTTCTAACCTACAGCAACGATGCTCGATACCAACTATTTGTGAGGACACCTGTTATTGGAAATGTACTTAATTAAAATTATACAGTAGCACAATTCTTAATTAAGGAACAGAGCTGCCCCTTTATTAAAGATCATGCTAAATGTATAAATTTAACAAGTGACAAATCCAATAAGCAGGATTCCCGGATATATATATTTCACAATGGTTCCCAGGATCAACGACCATTGCATATATACAAGTCATACATTGACATAATTAAACATAAGTTTACAACTTGCAGTTTTAGTACTACATTATGGAGTGACTTTGTAATACCCTGAACGTCGTTTCGGCTTCGGATTTAAATTAATCGCGGAGTCACCGGTTATTCAGTAAATCGTGGGAAAAGGAAATTAAAATGTAAGTTAGCATTAAATTGGGAAAACAAAGAGATTTAATTTATTAAAAATAGTCTAGGAGGGCGGGCTTGACACCTTGGGCCCGGAGGGCCCAAGGGTGGCCGCACCCTCCCCTTTGCCCTAGCTGCCACTCCCTTTATTTCCTTCACTGCACCTCCTCCTTTTTCCTCTCCTCGCCGCCACTTTCCAGCCCCTCCCTCCCCATGGCTGCTGCCTTGTGCAAGAAGAAAAGGAGAAGAGGAAGGAGAAGAGGAAGGAGAGGAAGAGAAGGAAGGAGAAGAGAGGAAGAGGAGAAGAAAAAGAGGGTGATCCCCAAGGTTAGGTAATTTTCCCCATCCCAAATCCCTGATTTCTGCTGTAATTAGGTTCATAGCACGGGATTTGATGGGGATTAGCATTTAGGTTCTCCAATTAGAGAGTTCCTCCTGATTGCCCGTAGATCAATTCGCGCAGCGCAGTTTTTTGCGCGGTTTAGACCCATGAAACGATTTTTCCTGCAGTTTTTCCCAAAAGGAAAAACGTAGAGGACGACGAAGCGCATCTACTGTATTTTTTTCAGATTTGTTGGCCGCGTAATTTAGTCGTACCAGGATCTGGAATCTCGCTGTTCATCAGGGTTGCAGACAGGGACAGACCACTGTTCAGATGGGAATTAGGGATAGTATATGAATTCTATATTTTTGGCCACCATTGAGAAAGTTCTAGGTAATTTAGTAAGCTAGTTGCTGTATAAAAATAAAAAATTTTAGAGCCATACTCTGTTGTTGGGGAGCTTTTGAACCTGACTGTCCTGACTGACAGAACAGAGGAGGATCTCTGTTTTGAGCATTTAGTTACCCCATGCTAAGAACAAAATAAAATATATGATCTACATGAAAATGTAGGTATTTAAGTGAGGAATCCAGATATATATCTTTTGATGTGATTAGTTTTATACTTTTAAAGATATGAAATGTTAAGCAGCGCGCTGCAGTGGGATTAGTGTAGAACCGCATGCGGAAAGGTTGTTGTGGGATTTGGGGCTTAGCGACACCTTTGCTTCTTAAGAATAATTTTGAGTGTTGCTGTATGGTTCTGAGGTGTACTTTTGAACAGGTGGTTTTGCTCTCGATCGTGACGTGATTGCGTCGTCACGGTAGAGGCAAGTAAATGTAGCGGTTGTGCTACGGTTTAACTCGTTATTCTTACCACTTGCAATATACATTTTTTTCATAACTTGAAGTTATATGCCATGGTTGCATGTTTTATGGATGAGGTCATGGTAGCAAATTAATATTCATTTTTGCCATGCGTTGGAAGAGTTGTTGGTAGTCATGTGGTAATTTGCTTAATGAGCCAAATGCGGAATATAAAAATAAACTCAAGGTGGACATATCGATAATTCCTTGTGGTTATATTCATGATGATCATGTTGTGGTCTATGTGGTAGAGTTCCATTTAGATCGATTGATTTTGATCTTGGTGAATCGGGTGTGGGTTATGTGGTAATGGTCTTATGACACAATGGTATTGTGCTTAATGAGACACATGTGGATTATGAGAAAATATTCATGATGAGTATGTTGTTGACTTTCGTGGTTAAATTCTTGTGGTTTATGATTATCATATCATTCATGATATATCATGACATTTGCATTGTGGATGTCGCCGCTTATAGCGCGATCAGACTGCACAACATCGTGCATTGCCGTAGCACGATGCATACTTTTACCTTATTGGGTAAAGGTGCAGTGGAGCATAGCATACATATACATTACATTGTGGAAAGATCATTTGCATACTTATGCAAGATATTGTGGTGAAGTTATATTATAAACAACTGCAACTTTATAGTTGTAATGTGGAATTGGCTCATGAGAGTCACTTGTGGTGTGAGGAAAGTGGCTATGGTCGTGGATTGCGGTTCATCCATTGTGGTATGGTAGTGGTTGTGATTGTGGCATGAGATTCTACTCTCTTGTGGTAATTGTTGATAGCAGTTGTGGATGCGAGAAATAGTAAGGTTACGAGGTAAAACTTGTTAATGTTTTTTTGTCATTGGTAGTGGTAGTGGTGAATAATATGAAGAAGTTAATCAAGATTCATTTGCTAATATTTTACTATTGATGGTAGTAAGTATGGTTGAGGCTATAATTGTGATCATTATGGGAAATAGATATTGATGCTTAATATCTTTGTAGTTTAATTAACTTATAATGAATGTGGATGCACATTATGGATGTGGACATGTGGATCTTGTGAATGATGTTGTATATTTGTTTGTAGTCCGAATAGCTCATTAAGCAGTTTGTTTGTTGAGATTTTTATCTCACCCTTGTTTTTCCCTACAGGTGATTGTTGAGCATTCATGGGTTGGGTAGAGCGACACCACAATAATGCACTTGGTTCATCAACTCATGCTGTAATAAAGTCGATGAAATTCTAGTCAAATGCTTAGCTTCGTGGGTGAATATTTTATTTAATAATGTTGGACTTGTGAACTATTTCTTTGATTAACTGCTAGAGGTTGTTTTAATTATTGAACTTGTTACTGCTTTTTGAGGATTCTGGCTTATTTGGTTTGTAATGCTTAACCAACCACCGGTCCTAGCATCACAAATCAAATAAATCGATCTCGAGATATGTATACTTCCTAAAGCAAGATACACACCCCTGTACAAAATTAGACATCAACTCCATTCCACACATAGAGTCCAAACACCACACTTCCAAACGGAAGATAAACAAATAGCAAAGATATTACGTATAATGGCCGATCGCCACAAGATACACAAATAACAACAAAAAGACAATGAAGCAAAAGTGCCATAAAATGGCTATAAACAAAGCCAATCGGTGTGCCTTCAACCCACAAGGCATCCGACCGACCGCCAAGACTAGTCGCCCAAGAAGCGGCAACACACTCACGTATGAGGACCCCGAGGCTCACCTTCTTCCTCTCGCAACAAAACATTAAGCAAAGCACCGAGTACAAAGATTGTCTTTGTACCCGCAAGATCGACGTGTGAACTAGCGCACTGCTCATATGCTACATGCAAAGCTTGTTTAGTGGAGGCCATATGTTTTATTTGCACAAAGCCAATTTTCGTTTGCAATAAGGTAACACGGTTTAAAGGCAAGTTTGCAATTCATTTTTAAGATTGAAATACAGAAGGGTAATAATAACAAAAGCGAAAGATAAATAAAACCTAGAAGTGACTATCCCAATAGTCACCATTAACAATAGCACGAATCCCGCATTCGTACTCACCCATCAAGTTTTAATTTAAATGTTGTAGTCTAGTTCTTACGGGCGATCCGAGCGTGTCCATAACCCAGACGAGGCTATTCGAATAGTTTTAACCTCGCAGGGTGTACCAATGTACCCACACTTGCATCGCCTTTAAGCCAAAACACACTTCCAAGGTATGTTGCACGGCTAAGTCCTACGAGACTTTTTCCAATATTGTGTATTAACTACGAGCCGCTCGTATGGATAGAAATCCATACGCTTACATGGTAAAGCCGAAAAGACAACTACCCACTCGTGATAAAGCTTTTGGACAACTACCATGCTCCCACCTCCGTCCCTCCCGCGACCTCCCGCGACCCGAGCCAATACACGCCAAAGTACTAGGTCAAGAGAGGTCCCATATACTCTAGTGTGGTTAGCACGCAAAATGCTCAAGACGGTGGCGCAAGTAACTCGGTCCTTAATCGACTCTGCACCTTTCCACCACACCCAATGATCACACCAACATACCATTGTGCCCAAGTCTAAATTATTTTGTTTTCATTTTTAGTTTTGCAATTAAACATAGCAGAAATGCTAAAACATAAAGCTATAGTAAATTTTGTGTGATCAAGGTTACCGACTAAAGTCGATAACCGCCCAGTTCTACCGATAGCTAAGCATGTCTAAGCAAGTTGACCCGGATCTACTAAGTGATAAGAGATCATCCAGCGATCTCTAATCACAGCAAATAACCTAGGCTCAGGTAGTAGAGATCAATATTTTGTCTACAGGATATGCAGCTACGGATTTAACTAATCAATTTAACACAAATTAAGCAATGCATACATACAGCTGAAACAAAATATTAATCTTTAAAATACTAGGATTAAACATGATCAAACTGCTTGCCTGGTTGCTGTTGCTCGATATGGTGCGGAGGATCGTCCTCAGGGTTGCCGCAAATATCGAAGCCTAACGATCGAACAAAACAATAATAAGAACGAATAACACCGCAAAACTCAAACATCAAATACAAACACCAATATATACACCAAGGCTAGACTATCACAAAGAATGACAAATAATTGCTACAGAGACCCATCCACTCATTTGCTAGGTTAACCACAAAATCAAACTTCTAACATGCTTTAAACTTTGGACAAAGCTTTGATGGTGATTGTATGCACATCTATTATTTAATCATCAAGTTAACACATCAAAATCAGCTAGCTATCTGAAACCACTATTGACAGGTGAGAGCACAAAATCTACAAGAAGCTATTGAAAGCATAACTAGCCAAGTATCCAACTAAGAAATGCTAAACAAAAATCTTCTACCTAAGATAGGATGCTAAGGATGCTCAGCTATTCATACCCCTAAGCATCACACCTAGATTTTGCAAGGCTAACAAGTTTCAACATTTGGCCACTACCCAAATCTTATAACACCGACAACTCAAAAGTACAGAGGCAAATAAAATGAGCAACTAACTATCCCTATGATCAAGCATGGCAATGTGGCTTAGAAACTTAAAGATACCAACTAAATGATTTCATGCTAACCACCACAACAAAAAGGAGGCATCAAGACTAACAAAACCTAATAACAAGCATGATACAAATTTTGACATCGACAAATGATAAAAATGACAACAGAGAAAAGCTACAAGGAAACTTGCACTAATATACTTTCAAACCTCAATTACAAACTTTGATCATGCATGAGAGTGAACTAAAGAACAATCATAAGCATGATTAGCAACTAACTAATTGGTTTTGAAGGAGTGGGCCCCACCGCCGACGGATGAGAGGAGCACAATCAAAAGAACAGAGGATCTCGCGGCTCGACTGGATTCGCCGCGGCGGTGGAGGCGCGGCGAGGTGGAAACCAAGGCCAAAATGGGTCGCGGAGGATCATCAAATCGTAGGTGGTCTCGAGGCACGGAGATGCATGCGCGTGGCGCGCGACGAGCTTGGCGGCGGCAGTGGGGTGACAAGGTGCGATCGCACTAGAGAGGAAGACAATGAAATTTAGCGCGCGATGGGCATCGTGAGTTACCAGAACTCACCGGTGTGCTTGGCGACGACAGAGAGGCACCGAGTGACCCGGCGACGAGAGCCCACTACGGCGCAAGGCGATTAACGGCGACGGGAGCCCGGGTGAACGAGAGGACACGAGAGTGAGTGGAGAAGAAAGGTGGAGTCTGTGTGGTGCTCACCGAGCGAAGAATTGAGCCGAGCTCACCGAGAAGATGCGCGGTGGAAAAGGCGGTTTCGGCCGACTTGGAGAAGAAAGTCCACGCGCAGCTCCACGCACGATGAATCCTGAAATTCCTTGAGGGGTTTACTTCCACGGATGCTAGGCACACCGTGACGCTTATCGGCGATGACCGAGCTCACCGGAGTGGCTGAAATGCTCGGAAGCGCGCGGCGCTACGGCTCCGGAGCTCAGTGGAGAAGAAAGGCAATGGAGACGAAACGAGGTAGGGAAAACCTCGATGGCTTTTGTAGGAGCAAAGTGAGGCGCGAGGTGAGGCGTGGGCGGTGAAAAGACCGTGAAGCTAGGTGGCGCGTGCATGCATGCGCGGCCGGCGAGCGCGCGGCGAAGCGCGTGCGGCTGAGCTGGCGAGGCGACGTGGCGGGATGACTGCAGTGGGTCCGCCTTGTCACGACAAAGAAGCAAACGGCGCGAGCCCGAGTTAGACTCGACAATATCGCGCCGACCGTTGGATCTAAAACGGACGGCTGAGATTAGTGTATGCATTCGGACAGGTCGGTTGCATGCGCGCACGTGGATCGTTCGATCTTCATCGGACGGTTACGATCGATTGGACTCGCGCGCGGTGCAGCTAGTTGATGCGACCGAACCAAATGTGCGAGTCGGACTCGAGCCTGAGTTGGGTTCGGGCCCGAGGAACAGTATTTTTAGAATTTGATTTAAAAGACAGAGAAGGTTTTGGGGAATTTTTAGAGGTAGCTCCTAAGCTCCAAAAATTTCGAAATTTTTATGGTAGCTACTAGAGACAGAGAACAACATTGCATAAATTTTCCAGAACTTTCTATGCACTGAAAAGTTCTGCAAAAATTCACAAGCATGCTGACCTAGGGTTTGACCAGGTTTTCAACTAGTTTGACTTGGTCATTTGAAATAGCAAACAAAATCTAAAAATTGTGAAATAATTCAGAGAGGTAGCTAGGATGATCAAGATGCTAGGAAAAATATTTGCAGAGGATGATCACAAGTTTGAAGGCTAATAATTTGATGACAACAATTTCCAATCACAAGAATTAACTTCTAGAAAATTGAAATTGCTAGGAAAATTTGGAAAACTTCCAAATGATTTGAAGAGACAACAAAAGTTTTTATTTCTCCTCAAAATTTTACATTTGAATTACAAACCCTAAGTTAGGTTGTTACAAATCTCCCCCTTACAGAATCTCGACCGAGATTCGATCACCGAGAAGAAGGACTGTAACCGCTCGAGGCGATCTTCCCGCTCCCAAGTGGCTTCATCCTCGAGTGGTTCGACCACCGAACTTTAAGGAACTTAATCACACGGTTCCTTGTTGCGCTCACTTCTTCGAGGATACGAACGGACGCCACGATAAGACAGATCTTCTCGCACATCGATATTTTCCAATGGTGTTTCCTCAACCGAATACGGAGGCACTTCTTCAATTGTGACACATGGAAAACATCATGCACCCTTCAAGTGTAGCCGGCAACTCTAACTTGTAAGCAACAGCTCCCACTGCCGATGATGCGGTAGGGTCCGACATACCGAGGAGCCGCTTGCCCTTGACACCAAACGACGATGTCCTTCAGAGGTGAGACTTTGAGATACACAAAGTCATTGGGATGGAAACTCACCACGACGACGCCGACCGCATAGCTCTTCGCTCGATCGAGCTACGCGCAAGTGCTCACGAATCAATCGCACTTGACTTTCGGCCTCATTGATGGAATTCGACCAAAGAACCGCTTTCACCGATTTGACCAGCCAACGGTGTTCTCGCAGCGTCGCCCATACAAGGCCTCAAATGGTGCCATACCGAGACTAGCCTCGAAGTCGTTGTTGTAGGAGAACTCGGCAAGCGGTATGCACTTCTCCCAATTCTTTCCATAGGAAAGAACACAAGCACGAGCATATCTTCAAGCACTGATTGACGCGCTCGCTCGACCATCACCGAGGATGATAGGTCGAAATAACGAAAGACGGTCCCCATGGCTTCCCGCAGACTATGCCAAAACCGAGAGGTGAACAGAGAACCACGATCGACACAATTGTTCGTGGCACACCATGCATCACAATACGGATATGTAAAGATCCGCTAATCGATTCACATCAATCTTCGATCGCGACCGAAGGAAATGGGCCACCTTCGTCAATCGATCAATGATAACCCATAATGCATCCTTCCCGCAGGAGTACGGGCGCACTCAGTGATAAAATCCATGCCTGCGTAATCCCACTTCCATTCTCGTATAGGTAAGGGTCAAGAAGACCACCGACGCTGATGCTCGGCCTTGACACGACAACATATGTCACATCTGGCCACGAACCTGGCAATCTCGCGCTTCATGCGAGTCCACCAGAATCTCTGACGCAGATCTTGGTACATTTTAGTGGCCCCGGGATGGATGGATAAAGGCGAGTCATGGGCCTCCTGCAGAATCAAATCCCGCAACTCTGGGACCTTTGGGACCACAAGCCGCTGCCCAAACCATACAACACCGTGTTCATCTTCTGTGAAACACTTGGCTGATCCATTCCTGATGTTCTGCTTGATTTTACCCACACCATCATCTGATTGCTGTGCTGCCTTGATTTGATCCACCAAGGTTGGTTGCACAATCAGGGCAGTAAGGGAACCGTGCTCAACCAAACCCAAGTTGAGACGCTGAAATTCTGCAAGTAGTGCAGGTTGTTGCTCTTGGATCATCAAAGTATTGCAATACACTTTTCGGCTAAGTGCATCAAGAACTACATTGGCTTTGCCAGATGATATCAAGACCCATGTCATAATCTTTGATTAATTCTAGCCATCTCCTCCGCTCGAGGTTCAGATCCGCCGAGTGAATAAGTATTTCAAACTCTTGTGGTGGAATACACCTCACGTGATTACCGATCAAATAATGCCGCCAAATCTTGAGTGCATGAACCACCGTAGCAAGCTCTAAATCATGGGTGGGATAGTTGAGCTCGTGAGGTCTCAATCGCTCGATGCATAGGCAACCGCCTTGCCTTCCCGCATAAGAACACACCCAAGTCCCCGACGAGAGGCATCGCAATAAATATCGAAGCTCTTGTGGATATCGGGAAGAGTAAGGACTGAGTCAAGTCAATCGCCGCTTGAGCTCCCAAAGCTCTCATCACAAGCAGAGGACCATACAAACTTCTTGTCCTTCTTGAGCAATTCGGTCATTGGCTTTGCGATCTTGGAGAAATTCTCGATAAAGCGCGGTAGTAGCCCGCTAAACCGAGAAAACTCCGCACATCGCTGATCGACTTGGGTGACCCCAAGATAGAACATCGACCTTGCTGGGATCCACGGCTATGCCTCCGGTGAAAGAACATGGCCCAAGAATGCCACTTCCTTCAACCGTAACTCACATTTGCTCGAACTTCAGATATAGCCGGTGCTCCCGCAATTTGCCCAAAACAATCTTCGATGCTCAAGCATGCTCGCTTGGCCTTGGAATAAATAAGAATATCATCAATGAAGACCACCACAAATTTGTCCAAAACTCCATGAATACCGAATTCATCAAGTTCATGAACAAAGCCGAGCATTGGTTAAGCCAAAGGACATGACGGTGTACTCGCATGTGCCATAACGAGTAGTGAAAGCCGCTTCGAATATCCTCACCGATCCGACTTGATGATAGCCCGATCTCGATCAATCTTGAGAACACCGAGCCCGCATAACCGGTCAAAAGATCATCAATGCGGGCGAGAGGATATTTGTTTTTCACCGCCACCTCATTGAGAGGACGGTAATCAACACACATGCGCAAAGTCTTGTCCTTCTTCTTCACAAAGATCACCTGACAACCCCAAGGAGATGAACTCGACGGATGAAACCCTTTGCTTGAGATCACCAAGCCGCTTCTTCAATTCTTCTAGCTCATTGGGAGGCATCCGATACGGCGCCTTCAAATCGGGCGACGGCAAAGAACTCGATGACAAACCTGTGTCTCGAACCGAGGCATCCCGCAAGTCTTCGTGAAAGACATCCCTAAAGTCGATACTATGGGAACATCATGAATGCGCAAGGTCGGCTTTGCCTCTAATACACATAGATGTGGCCCCGGCCGTGGCGAAAATCCGACCGCCGCTCAAGGGTGGTGAGATAGACAATCTTCCCGCACAATCGACCGCCCCAAGTGTTGGGACAACCAATCCATGCCAAGAATCACATCCAAAGCTTGTTTAATCGAGGTAATAAGATTTTCCAAAATCCCACTCCTTTGACCATGATAGGAACATCCCGACATCAGAATCAGCTCTCATTTCCCCCGAGAGCGGATGAGCAAAGGAACCCCAAAGGAACAGGCGAAGACCACTAACAGCAGCAAATGATCTTGAAATAAAGAATGCGATGCTCGTAATTAAATAATACCGCAGCAGGACGGAATTAACAAGAAGTGTACCAATCACGACATCCGCGCCCCCGAGCCTCCTCACCGAAGGTGGTTCACCCGACCACGCCGCACTCGGGTCTTCGAATAATCTTTTGGTCGCGGTGATCGCTCCTCGCCGCGCCTCCATTAGGACGAGGGCCGCCGCAACACTCGAGGGCAGCATTCGCATAATGGCCCTTGTTGTGGCAGCAAACAAGTCACCTCGGCCGCCGGATTGCGGAGGCCGCTCTGTCTTTGGATCGCAGCGCACGTGGTCGAAACACCACTGCGGTGGGCGAGGAGTGGTGCAGATGGTCTCGCGCGGTGGAGCAAAAGAACGGGCCATCGGTGCCGCCCACCGAGGACGAACGAGGCCGTGTGAGTAGACCGATGCGCCTCCCATTTGCGCTATGGACTCGCCACGCTTTGCCTTATGCTCGCAACAATGGCCTTATCTACCAAGGCCCGAAAGTCCGAGAAGTTCCACAATGGATAGCTTGTCCTGCAGCCTCCTGACAAGCCATCCATAAATTTCTCCGCTAGCCTCATCTCGAGGCCACCTCCCGAGCATAACGAGCCGATGATTGAACTCGCATGTGTACTCAATCACGCATTTGCGCCCTTGCTTGAGCGCGAGGAACTCCTTTTCTTCGCCTTCATCAGCCGTCGTGATGTGGGCCCGACGAAAGTCGACTGAACTCCTCCCACGCGACCACATGGCTCGCGGGCCGCATGGCGAGATAGTTCTCCCACCATGAGAGTGCCGCGCCTCAAACCGTGGGACGCGAAGAGCGCCTTATCTCGCGCCGCATCGAGCTATGTTGAGCTTCCGCTCAACCATGCGCAGCCAATCATCGCATCGAGAGGGTCCTCGAGCGGAGAAAGTCGGTGGTCGCGACGGAGGAACTCTCGCAAGTCCCCATGAGTCCGTGGCCGCCACCACCGGCAGGAGTGGAGGTATTCCTAGCAATAACCTCCAAGATGCGCGTCCGTCCATGCGGTTTCGCCGACCGAGCGAGCACTCACCATGGTCTGAGGAGGGGAAGCTCCTCATCATGACCACCACTGATCGCCACGCGCTCTCCCGCCATCCTGTTTTACTAAGACAAGTTAGCAACAAATTTAAGAGCAAGAAAGCCAAAATTCATGAAAGCAATTAAACAAACACAAGGCAGATAAAGTTCGACCAAAGAAAATCGGACACATAACTACTCCTTTACATCTTACCCTATTATCCCCACAAGTTTTAGTTGGATTAAACTTCATGGTTCTCCCAAACTAATTCCACCAGTAGTAACTATCTTTGAAAGGTGAAGAGAGAAACCAAGTTTCAAAACTTAAATTAGAGTAAGATGAGAGTAGAAAGCTAAGATAGGTAAGGAATAAAATCGAGAATCACTAGGTTTTCATAAACCTTTTATGATTTGAAAATAAGACTTTCAAAATATCCTAAGGACGACTATGCTTGGTTACTACGGTCGAATGGCTCGATACCAACTTTGTGAGGACCCAGTTTATTTGGTTTGTAATGCTTAACCAACCACCGGTCCTAGCATCACAAATCAAATAAATCGATCCTCGAGATATGTATACTTCCAAAGCAAAGATACACACCCTGCACAAAATTAGACATCAACTCCATTCCACACATAGAGTCCAAACACCACACTTCCAAACGGAAGATAAACAAATAGCAAAGATATTATGCATAATGGCCGATCGCCACAAGATACACAAATAACAACAAAAAGACAATGAAGCAAAAGTGCCATAAAATGGCTATAAACAAAGCCAATCGGTGTGCCTTCAACCCACAAGGCATCCGACCGACCGCCAAGACTAGTCGCCCAAGAAGCGGCAACACACCACGTAAGTGAGGACCCCGAGGCTCACCTTCTTCCTCCGCAACAAAACATTAAGCAAAGCACCGAGTACAAAGATTGTCTTTGTACCCGCAAGATCGACGTGTGAACTAGCGCACTGCTCATATGCTACATGCAAAGCTTGTTTAGTGGAGGCCATATGTTTTATTTGCACAAAGCCAATTTTCGCTTGCAATAAGGTAACACAGTTTAAAGGCAAGTTTGCAATTCATTTTTAAGATTGAAATACAAGAAGGGTAATAATAACAAAAGCGAAAGATAAACAACCTAGAAGTGACTATCCCAATAGTCACCACAACAATAGCACGAATCCTGCATTCGCACTCACCCATCAAGTTTTAATTTAAATGTTGTAGTCTAGTTCTTACGGGCGATCCGAGCGTGTCCATAACCCAGACGCAGGCTATTCGAATAGTTTTAACCTCGCAGGTGTACCAATGTACCCACACTTGCATCGCCTTTAAGCCAAAACACACTCCAAGGTATGTTGTACCGGCTAAGTCCTACGAGACTTTTCCAATATTGTGTATTAACTACGAGCCGCTCGTATGGATAGAAATCCATACGCTACATGGTAAAGCCGAAAAGACAACTACCCACTCAGATAAAGCTTTTGGACAACTACCATGCTCCCACCTCCGTCCCTCCCGCGACCTCCCGCGACCCGAGCCAATACACGCCAAAGTACTAGGTCAAGAGAGGTCCCATATACTCTAGTGTGGTTAGCACGCAAAATGCTCAAGACGGTGGCGCAAGTAACTCGGTCCTTAATCGACTGCACCTTTCCACCACACCCAACAGATCACACCAACATACCATTGTGCCCAAGTTTAAATTATTTTGTTTTCATTTTTAGTTTTGCAATTAAACATAGCGAAATGCTAAAACATAAAGCTATAGTAAATTTTGTGTGATCAAGGTTACCGACTAAAGTCGATAACCGCCAGCTTCTACCGATAGCTAAGCATGTCTAAGCAAGTTGACCCGATCTACTAAGTGATAAGAGATCATCCAATGATCTCTAATCACAAAGAAATAACCTAGGCTCAGTAGTAGAGATCAATATTTTGTCTACAGGATATGCAATACGGATTTAACTAATCAATTTAACACAAATTAAGCAATGCATACATACAAATTGAAACAAAATATTAATCTTTAAAATACTAGGATTAAACATGATCAAATCGCTTGTTCGTTGTCGTTGCTCGATATGGTGCGGAGGATCGTCCTCGTGGTTGCCGCAAATATCGAAGCTTCAACGATCGAACAAAACAATGAATAAGAACGAATAACACCGCAAAACTCAAACATCAAATACAAACACCAATATATACACCAAGGCTAGACTATCACAAAGAATGACAAATAATTGCTACAGAGACCCATCCACTCATTTGCTAGGTTAACCACAAAATCAAACTTCTAACATGCTTTAAACTTTGGACAAAGCTTTGATGGTGATTGTATGCACATCTATTATTTAATCATCAAGTTAACACATCAAAATCAGCTAGCTATACCGAAACCACTATTGACAGTGAGAGCACAAAATCTACAAGAAGCTATTGAAAGCATAACTAGCCAAGTATCCAACTAAGAAATGCTAAACAAAAATCTTCTACCTAAGATAGGATGCTAAGGATGCTCACTATTCATACCCCTAAGCATCACACCTAGATTTTGCAAGGCTAACAAGTTTCAACATTTGGCCACTACCCAAATCTTATAACACCGACAACTCAAAAGTACAGAGGCAAATAAAATGAGCAACTAACTATCCCTATGATCAAGCATGGCAATGTGCTTAGAAACTTAAAGATACCAACTAAATGATTTCATGCTAACCACCACAACAAAAAGGAGGCATCAAGACTAACAAAACCTAATAACAAGCATGATACAAATTTTCGACATCGACAAAGATAAAAATGACAACAGAGAAAAGCTACAAGGAAACTTGCACTAATATACTTTCAAACCTCAATTACAAACTTTGATCATGCATGAGAGTGAACTAAAGAACAATCATAAGCATGATTAGCAGCTAACTAATTGGTTTTGAAGGAGGGCCCCACCGGCGCGATTGATGACAGAGAGGAGCACAATCAAAAAGAACAGAGGATCTCGGCGCTCGACTGGATTCGCCGCCGCGTGGAGGCGCGCGAGGTGGAAACCAAGGCCAAAATGGGTCGCGGAGGATCACCAAATCGTAGGTGGTCTCGAGGCACGGAGATGCATCATGCGTGGCGCGGCGACGAGCTTGGCGGCCGCAGTGGGGTGACAAGGTGCGATCGCACTAGAGAGGAAGACAATGAAATTTAGCGCGCGCATGGGCATCGTGAGTTACCAGAACTCACCGTGTGCTTGGCGACGACAGAGAGGCACCCGAGTGACCCGCGACGAGAGCCCACGCGCAAGAAGGCGATTAACGGCGGCAGGAGCCTGGGTGAACGAGAGGACACGAGTGAGTGGAGAAGAAAGGTGGAGTCCAGTGGTGCTCACCGAGCGAAGAATTGAGCCGAGCTCACCGAGAAGATGCGGCGGTGGAAAAGGCGGTTTCGGCCGACTTGGAGAAGAAAGTCCACGCGCAGCTCCACGCACGATGAATCTGAAATTCCTTGAGGGGTTTACTTCACGGGATGCTAGGCACACCGTGACGCTTATCGGCGATGACCGAGCTCACCGGAGTGGCCGAAATGCTCGGAAGCGCGGGCGGCGCTACGGCTCGGAGCTCAGTGGAGAAGAAAGGCAATGGAGACGAAACGAGGTAGGAAAACCTCGATGGCTTTTGTAGGAGCAGCGAGGCAGCGAGGTGAGGCGGTGGGCGTGAAAAGACCGTGAAGCTAGGTGGCGCAGGCATGCATGCGTGGCGGGCGCGAGCGCGCGGCGAAGCGGCGCTGAGCCGGCGAGGCGACGTGGCGGGATGACTGCAGTGGGTCCGCTTGTCGCGACAAAGAAGAAACGGCGCGAGCCCGAGTTAGACTCGATCAATATCGCGCCGACCGCTGGATCTAAAACGGACGGCCGAGATTAGTGTATGCATTCGACAGTCGGTTGCATGCGCAAGACGTGGATCGCTCGATCTTCATCGGACGGTTACGATCGATTGACTTCGGTGGTGCAGCTAGTTGACGCGACCAACCAAATGTGTGTAGTCGGACTCGAGCCCGAGTTGGGTTCGGGCCCGAGGAACAATATTTTTAGAATTTGATTTAAAAGACAGAGAAGGTTTTGGGGAATTTTTAGAGGTAGCTCCTAAGCTCCAAAAATTTCGAAATTTTTATGGTAGCTACTAGAGACAGAGAACAACATTGCATAAATTTTCCAGAACTTTCTTTGCACTGAAAAGTTCTGCAGAAAATTCACAAGCATGCTGACCTAGGGTTTGACCAGGTTTTCAACTAGTTTGACTTGGTCATTTGAAATAGCAAACAAAATCTAAAAATTGTGAAATAATTCAGAGAGGTATCTAGGATGATCAAGATGCTAGGAAAAATATTTGCAGAGGATGATCACAAGTTTGAAGGCTAATAATTTGATGACAACAATTTCCAATCACAAGAATTAACTTCTAGAAAATTGGAAATTGCTAGGGAAAATTTGGAAAACTTCCAAATGATTTGATGAGACAACAAAAGTTTTTATTTCTCCTCAAAATTTTACATTTGAATTACAAACCCTAAGTTAGGGCTGTTACAGTTTTCTTTGTTCCCTTAGTTGTTTATGCTTCCACTTAATGCTTCATGTCTAGAAATTGTTGCCAGAATAAATTATCTTGAAATTTCTGGCTAGCTAAGTGGTTTAGTAGCATTCCAGGGTAATGTGGGTCCTGGGGTGTTACAGTTGGTATCAGAGCGGGCTTTAGGTCTGTGGTAATTAAAAATATTAAATTGACACACTGGTGCACAGTAGGATGGGATGGGTCAAGCATTGCATTCATGGTTTGACATGTTATATTGATTATTCATGCTATGAGATAATCTTGTATGTTTATGTGTTGTTTCTATGACTGCTATGAGTGAGGATAGTCAATGATAAGAGGTAGGGTTTGCGTCGTTGCCTTGGGCATTGCCGATTTATACCCCGCTCGTGGTACGGGATATTGATGTAGTTACCTCTGCAACTTAGTTGCGATGTCATGGGTAAGTTTCTTAGAAAAGTGTTATCCTCCTTGAATTGATGTTGGCCGATTCTTGGCCTATTGCGCTTAATGATTTTCTCTCGGGTTATTTGCTTATTGCGCTTGTTGGGTGTCAATAGGCCTCCAATTGTTCTTGAGACCAAGTATTGTTTCTTTTCGATTGATGGTTGTTTGATCGCCGTGAGCAAGGCTTTTGGAGAGACTGGTATTTTCCGTGTTGTTCCATATTTCTTGCTGGAAAACATGACTCTTGTATTTCGTTTGATATTTTGAGAGAGAATCAAAGCTTTATGTGGGAAGTTCATTAACTTGTGGAAGCATTGGCTCTATGCATTTGTTTTGAAGTTTGATTTCTCTCTAGAAGGGAGTGTTAAAACCCCTTTGTGATGTTTTGTTGTGTTTAAGTAGTAGGTGGAAATTATGTAAATAATTGATAGATTGTGAATTATCAAGTTGAAAAGTTAGCGTGGTACATCATTAATTTCTACTAACATCCTTAGAAGTGAAGTTGATTAATATGATGTTGTCATGTTGTAGTTTCTTGAAGATTTGTGGCTAAGAATTTAGCGATACATGTGTAGAACTCATGCATTTATTAAGGAATATGAAAAACAATTGTTTTGACTATTGTAGTTGTTTAATTTTCCCAACTTGTTGGATAGATTGGATTGATCGATCTTAAGTAATTATTCTGACCATTCTGGATGGTCAAGTAAGGAGGTGTTGGAATATTGCCTTAATAAGATTAACCTTTAATATGTTCTCTCTTTACATACTTGATGAGCATGTACAATCTGTTAAATTTATGTAACTTTGCCATGCTAAATTGTTGAAACATGTATACGTAAATAGATGAAGGTTGATGTATTGACTTGTGGAATCTTGTCTTATAAAGCTGGTATTATTGATGTTTAAAGTTATTTTATTTTAATATCTTAACATAAGGTGGAGTATTGAATCAGTGCTCTTTATTGTCTTTGTGATTGCAAATTAGAGATAGGATCATTAATGCTATGTCGATGAAAAATTAATAATCAATTATTGACAAAGAATGGCTAGAGTGTAATTACTTTTGCTAAACTAGAGTTGAGCATCAAGATGAGATAAATGTATGAAATCTAATAAGAGATTCATACTAGCATGTTTTGTGAGGTTGTTATGTTCTAATATCATCTTGTTAAAGAGTTTGTTTTAATATGATGGCTTATGCACTAGGTTTAACTAGATTAAGTAGTTGGAATCTTATTTGGATAATAAGAACATGATGAAGTGATTTATGGTGTTCCTTTGGAAAAATATGAAGGAGTGAGATGATATGATGATTTTTGCAAAGTATGTTTTATCTTGTTGTGAATACAATCGATAGCATGTAGTTGTGATTATGGTGTTGAATGTTTTAAAAATAAAGGAATTTGTTAATTCCATAATACTAATTGAATTGAAGGGTGTGAGATTTACGGTTGGAATCTTTTTGTACCTTATTACTTGTGTGATAGCCGAGGTTGCTTTGAGTAAAGCGACATGTTGAATGATCTTTTTGGTTTTTATCTGAATCTCGTGTTGTGGTCTTCAAGCATCCTTTGTTGGAATTGGCGGGATGCTGTTATAAAAGAAAAATTGTTTCTTATTGAAAGAAAAAGTTGTACTATAAGTATTTGAGGTGCATACGATCTATCTTGTGTTTTCCAACCTCAATGCTATCTATTTTTTCCCTTGGTCTTTTGGCTACGTGAATGATAGCAATTTTCTCAGATGTCGAATTTATTTCTTCTTACCTCTTCTTCTAAGAACACGGTAATTGTTGTGGGTTGCGAAGACTTTTGTTGCGTGATGACAACTTAATAGTGGTAGTGTAGTGATGTTTTTGTGGGAGCCTTAAATATCACAATATTTAAGATATAATGGATGATATATTATTTTCATGGAATAATCCTTGGGAAGGGTATGTTTTAAATAGAATGTTTATCTTAGAGCCAAGCGATTTATTGATGTTAAGAAATGAGTGTTTGTTAATTGTGGTATAGTAGGGTGTTCACCTGAGGTTTTCCCTATCTTATATGGGAAGTTGGTTGTAAGAACTTGAAGTCGAGTTTGGGCTTCACCTTACATTATGCTAGAATTTTTTTAGAGGCCCGGTCTCTGTGTTGGAATAGTGGATCAAAGTGGAATCCAAATAGTGTGATGATCGGGATAGCATCCTTGAGGTGCAGTAATTGAGTATGTGTGGGTGTGATATGAATCCCGAGTTGTTATCCTTAATGGACTGAAGTGCGTTAGGAATTATTTGTCAAAATAATTCTATTGGTCATGGTTTTGGCTAGAGTATGATTTATGGGCGGTGAGAGTCTATCTACAATGGTGTAGATGATGTACTCAATCGAGCTAATTATTGAGGTGGCCAACTTGAGATAAATGAGTTGGTGTGTTGGGCAATGATTTGAAAATCCTTGGTTCAAGGAAGTTAAATTATTAAAAGAAATGAATTGGGAAATTATTGTTATGTCAAGTAGTGAGATGCTCTCTTGATTCTTGTTTATGCTGTGTGTTTATGGCAGAGACCATTTGCAAATTGAGTTGACTTATGTTGAGGCGTAGTCTTTTCCAGTTAGGAAAAGAAATTGATTGTTTTGGTCTGTCGAGTGATTTTTCACTCTTAGCTTATGTGGTGTGGTTCTCCAATTGTCTACTTGACGAGTAGAAATATTTTGTGGTGAATCCTTTGATTTGGATCGTGGTCCTTTGAAGGAAAGCTGGTTGCTAGTGTGATGCTTGAGAGTTCTTTACTCTTCTGTTGCTGGGTTCTATTTGCAAAAGATACCGTTGTGCTTCTAGTAGAATGATGTGAGTGGAATTTGTGATCAAATTCTTTGAAAAGGGTATATTGTGTTATCCCGAGTATATTTAATAAGAGAAAAGTGTTTTAAGAAAGAGGATGGTTTTAGAAAGTGGTCTTAATAGTTATTGCGGGAAATTTTGCCAAAATGGCAGGACCTGTTGGCCGCTCAGAGTTGACCGAAGAGTTATGCGGACGTTAGGCTTAGACCAACGTGAATGGTGGACTTGCTTAATCTGGCGCGTGAGGAAGAGGGCCATCAAGTATGTGAAGGCCCTCTGGACGAATCAGCCCAAGCGGGAGACGACGTGGAACCTTGAAGACCGGATGCATAATAAGAGCCCGAGCTCTTCAAGGCGGAGAGTACCCGTAGTTGTGGTTCCCTTGGGATGCTCTATCCTTTGGTTGTTTTTTTTTCTTCATTGATCTTTTGTCTCGTGCGTTGAGGAGTTAAATTCGAGGACGAATCCATTTTAGGTGGGGAGAATGTAATACCCTGAACGTCGTTTCGGCTTCGATTTAAATTAATCGCGAGTCACCGGTTATTCAGTAAATCGTGGGAAAAGGAAATTAAAATGTAAGTTAGCATTAAATTGGGAAAAACAAAGAGATTTAATTTATTAAAAATAGTCTAGGAGGGCGGGCTTGACACCTTGGGCCCGGAGGGCCCAAGGGTGGCCGCACTCTCCCCTTGCCCTAGCTGCCACTCCTTTTATTTCCCTTGGCTGCACCTCCTCCCTTTTTCCCTCTCCCGGCCGCCACTTTCCAGCCCCTCCTCCCCATGGCTGCCCCTTGTGCAAGAAGAAAAAGGAGAAGAGGAAGGAGAAGAGGAAGGAGAGGAAGAGAAGGAAGGAGAAGAGAGGAAGAGGAGAAGAAAAGAGGGTGATCCCCAAGGTTAGGTAATTTTTCCCATCCCAAATCCCTGATTTCTGCTGTAATTAGGGTTCATAGCACGGGATTTGATGGAGATTAGCATTTAGGTTCTCCAATTAGAGAGTGCCCGCTGATTGCCGTAGATCAATTCGCGCAGCGCAGTTGTTTCTTGCGGTTTAGACCCATGAAACGATTTTTCAAGCAGTTTGTCCCAAAAGGAAAACGTAGAGGACGACGATGCGCATCTACTGTATTTGTTTCAGATTTGTTGGCCGCGTAATTTAGTCGTACCAGGATCTGGAATCTCGCTGTCCATCAGGGTTGCAGACAGGACAGACCACTGTTCAGATGGGAATTAGGATAGTATATGAATTCTATATTTTTGGCCACCATTGAGAAAGTTGTAGGAATTTAGTAAGCTAGTTGCTGTATAAAAATAAAAATTTTAGAGCCATACTCTGTTGTTGGGAAGCTTTTGAACCTGACTGTCTGTTGTGATGTAACAGAGGAGGATCTCTGTTTTGAGCATTTAGTTACCCCATGCTAAGAACAAAATAAAAATATATGATCTACATGAAAAGTGTAGGTATTTAAGTGAGGAATCCAGATATATATCTTTTACTGTGATTAGTTTTATACTTTTAAAGATATGAAATGTTAAGCAGCGCCGCTGCAGTGGGATTAGTGTAGAACCGCATGCTGAAAGGTTGTTGTGGGATTTCGGGCTTAGCGACACCTTTGCTTCTTAAGAATAATTTTGAGTGTTGTTGTATGGTTCTGAGGTGTACTTTTGAACAAGTGGTTTTGCTCCGATCGACGTGATTGCGCCGTCACGGTAGAGGCAAGTAAATGTAGCGGTTGTGCTACGGTTTAACTCGTTATTCTTACCACTTGCAATATACATGTTTTTCAAAACTTGAAGTTATATGCCATGGTTGCATGTTTTATGGACGAGGTCGTGGTAGCAAATTAATATTCATTTTTGCCATGCGTTGGAAGAGTTGTTGGTAGTCATGTGGTAATTTGCTTAATGAGCCAAATGCGGAATATGAAAATAAACTCAAGGTGGACATATCGATAATTCGTTGTGGTTATATTCATGATGATCATGTTGTGGTCTATGTGGTAGAGTTCCATTTAGATCGATTGATTTTGATCTTGGTGAATCGGGTGTGGGTTATGTGGTAATGGTCTTATGACACAATGGTATTGTGCTTAATGAGACACATGTGGATTATGAGAAAATATTCATGATGAGTATGTTGTTGACCTTCGTGGTTAAATTCTTGTGGTTTATGATTATCATATCATTCATGACATATCATGACATTTGCATTGTGGATGTCGCCGCTTATAGCCGCGATCGATCGAGTACAATATCGTGCATTGCCGTAGCACGATGCATACTTTTACCTTGTTGGGTAAAGGTGCAAAGTGGAGCATAGCATACATATGCATTACATTGTGGAAAGATCATTTGCATACTTATGCAAGATATTGTGGTGAAGATATATTACAAACAACTGTAACTTTATAGTTGTAATGTGGAATTGGCTCATGAGAGTCACTTGTGGTGTGAGGAAAGTGGCTATGGTCGTGGATTGGGGTTCATCCCTTGTGGTATGGTAGTGGTTGTGATTGTGGCATGAGATTCTACTCTCTTGTGGTAATTGTTGATAGCAGTTGTGGATGCGAGAAATAGTAAGGTTATGAGGTAAAACTTGTTAATGCTTTTTTGTCATTGGTAGTGGTAGTGGTGAATAATATGAAGAAGTTAATCAAGATTCATTTGCTAATATTTTACTATTGATGGTAGTAAGTATGGTTGAGGCTATAATTGTGATCATTATGGGAAATGGATATTGATGCTTAATATCTTTGTAGTTTAATTAACTTGTAATGAATGTGGATGCACATTATGGATGTGGACATGTGGATCCTGTAATGATGTTGTATATTTGTTTGTAGTCTGAATAGCCTGTTAAACAGTTTGCTTGCTGAGATTTTTATCTCACCCTTGTTTTTCCCCTACAGGTGATTGTTGAGCATTCATGGGTTGGGTAGAGCGGCACCATAATAATGCACTTGGTTCATCAACTCATGCTGTAATAAAGTCGATGAAATTCTAGTCAAATGCTTAGCTTCGTGGGTGAATATTTTATTTAATAATGTTGGACTTGTGAACTATTTCTTTGATTAATCTGCTAGAGGTTGTTTTAATTATTGAACTTGTTACCGTTTTCTTTGTTCCCTTAGTTGTTTATGCTTCCGCTTAATGCTTCATGTCTAGAAATTGTTGCCAGAATAAATTATCTTGAAATTTCTGGCTAGCTAAGTGGTTTAGTAGCATTCCAGGGTAATGTGGGTCCTGGGGTGTTACAGACTTGGTCACTACAACAAGTTCAACAGCGGAAGCAAAATAAAAGTTCCAAAATCCACCAATGGCCCCATCCACCCGCAGGCGATTGCGTGGAGGAAAGAAGTAGCTTTACTCGTTAGCGTCACCCTGATCGGCGCTAACGGGTACTTCATAAAGGTAACCTTCCTCACCTGCAACAATAGGTTATAGCACCTTGAGTACGGAAGGTACTCAGCAAGTCTTACACAAACTAATAAAAGAAAGTGTTTATTAGAACCTATTCAAAGGAGTAGAATTTGTACATGTATAAGTTTACAACAGGAAGGTATAAAAGTTCAAATTTGCATAAAGCAATACATCTTAACCTTCAAATGCTAAATTTTGATAAAGCAATTTCGTAAATCAAAGTTGGACTAGAACAGTAAGTAAAGGCATTAATTGTAAACAACACAGTGCATGAATCCCTCATGCTAAACCAAAAACCGAAACCAGATTTGAAAATCAAAACTTCTATCTGGTGACATCAATTCAAGTTATCGCCCATGACCGTGGACACGGCTATTCGAGCAGCTTTATACCTCGCAGGTGTACATCTTTACCCACACGACTTAGTCACCCGTTGCCTTCTGGATGCCTCCAATGATGACATACTTCCTTTGGTATGCCGACCGGAAACTAAGATTTGGTATTTTCAACAAGCTAACACTATTGAGTTGGACCCCATGTGTGAACCGATCTCGCTAAACAACGATCGATAGCATCCGCTAACCGGCACACATGTTGCGTTAGTAATGCCGATCCAAACAATTTAATGCGAAATGGGCTCACTACCCATATTAGGATGCAATCGGTGTAACACCCCAGGATCCACATTACCCTGGAATGCTACTTAACCACTCTACAGCTAGCCAATAATTTCAAGACAAAATTAATTCGGCAGCAACTCTAGACAAGAAGCACTAAGCGGAAGCATAAACAACTAAGGGAATAAAGATGACGGTAACAAGTTCAATAATTAAACAACCTCTAGTAGATTAATCAAAGAATGGTTCACAAGTCCATCCTTATTTAACAACATAATCATCCACAAATAGTTAAGCATTTGGCTAGAATTTCATCGACTTTATTACAACATGAGTTGATGAACCAAGTGCATTATTGTGGTGCCGCTCTACCCATCCCATGAATGCTCAACAATCACCTGTAGGGGGAAACAAGGGTGAGATAAAAATCTCAAAGAAGCAAAGCTATTTAATGAGCTAATCGGACTACAAATAAATATACAACATCATTAAAGTATCCATATGTCCACATCCATAATGTGAATCGACATTCATTTACAAGCTAATTAAACTACAAAGATATTAAGCATCAATATCCAATTCTCATAATGAACACAATTATAGCCTCAACCATATTTACTACCAAAGATAGTAAAATATTAACAATGAATCTTGATCAATCGCTTCATATTATTCACCACTACCACTACCAATGACAATAAAGTATTAACATGTTTTACCTCATAACTTTACTATTTCTCACATCCACAATCGCTATCAACGATTACCACAAGAGAGAAGAATCTCATGCCACAATCACAACCTCTACCATACCACAAGGGATGAACCCCATTCCACAACCACAACCACATTACTCATACCGTAAGAGACTCTCATGAGTCAATTTCACATTGCAACCGTGAAGTTGCGTTTGTTTGTAAAAATAACTTCACCTCAATATCTTGCACAAGTATGCAAATGATCTTTCCACAATGTAATGCATATGTATGCTATGCTCCATCGCACCTTTACCCAACAAGGTAAAGGTATGCATCGTCTACGGCAATGCACGATGTTGTACTGCACGGATCGCTGCTATAAGCGCGACATCCACAATGCAAATGTCATGATATGTCATGAATGATATGATAATCATAAACCACAAGAATTTAACCACGAAGGTCAACAACATACTCATCATGAATATTTTCTCATAATCCACATGTGTCTCATTAAGCACAATACCAACGTGTCATAAGACCATTACCACATAACCCACACCCGATTCACCAAGATCAAAATCAATCGATCTAGATGAAACTCTATCACATAGACCACCACATGATCATCATAAAAATAACCACAATGAATTATCAACATGTCCACCTTGAGTTTATTCTCATATTCGCATTTGGCTCATTACGCGAGTTACCACAATACTACCCAAACTCATCCAAACCTAGCAATTGATTAATATCTTGCTACCACATTCTTACTTAGAAAACATGTAACCATGGCATATCATTTAACACTACGCCAATCATGCATAGTGCAAGTAGTAAGAAAAACGGGTTAAACCGTAGCACAACCGCTACATTTACTTGCCTTCCACGATGCGACGCGCTAGCCGGCAAAGCTGATACTCCTAAAACCTGAGGCTTCACCTCCTAAACAGGTAAAATAATTCCAATTAAGACATAATATACTCAGCGCTACTAATCGGCATTCTACAACGCTTACTTGACGACTCAAAACGAGTTTACAAAGCTGAAACTGAAAAACAACGCTTTCTGCCATATACCGCTCCTGGACAGCGCACGGTAATTGACATAACTCAAGAACAGGAAGTCAAAAAGAGATAAACCCAATTTCTGTAGATTCTTAACTGAATAATTTACAATACTCTAGTTGACACGATACTCCAATTCGGCCAAAATATTAGGCTAACCATTGTCTGAACTTTCAGTACAG
This sequence comes from Ampelocalamus luodianensis, assembly GCA_036346255.1. Taxonomy (NCBI): domain Eukaryota; kingdom Viridiplantae; phylum Streptophyta; class Magnoliopsida; order Poales; family Poaceae; genus Ampelocalamus; species Ampelocalamus luodianensis. The sequence continues at coordinate 64,671 of JAYEVH010000071.1, forward strand.
AAACTGTCTACACAAACGAACAGCAAAACTAAAATGACCATAACTTTTAATAGGTAACCTGAATTGATCGTTCTTTATCAATCTGAAAAGGTTATCGAATTACCTACAATAACCTAGTTGGGTGAACTTTCAGATTCTTCCAATTTCCTATCATATTTTAGGAAATATCCAGACAGTTTATTCTCGTCAGATTTCTGGCAGCAGATACTAAATCGACCATAACTTTTGACTCAGACCTCGGAATCGAGTGATCTTCGCGGCTACTGAAAGATAACGACATAACCCACATATCTCTAGGAGATGGAAACTTAAAATTCAGCCTCTAAATACACGAAAAACCCACGCAAGGTTCTGGACAGAATTGCATCTTCTGCAGCCCAACAATTAACCATCAATTCTAATCGGTTTCGCATCTAATAAGGATTAAACAGTAGGGAGGGCATCTCGTTACTCCTTGTAGAACCGCTAGAATTCGCTGAACCAAACCCCACACAAACTCATCTTCTTCTTCTTCTCCTTCTTCTCCTTCTTCTCCTTCTTTTCTCCTCTCTTTCTTCTTCCTTGCAAGGGGCAGCACCTTGGGATAGGGAGGTGCAGGGGACAGCACCTTGGGAGAGGGGAGGTGCTAGGGGAGGAGAGGAGTCGGCCAAGGGAGGAGGAGGAGGCGGCTGCAAGTGGGAGGAGGAAAAAGGGGGAAAGGGAGGGGGGGCGGCTAGGGTTTGGGGAGGGTGGCCCTCCCCTTTGGCCGGCCACCACTAGGAGATGGGCCAAGGCCCAGCCCCAAAGGAAGCGAAAACAATGAAAAGCCCTCTCTAAGCTGGATTTGACGAAACTGAAAATAAAAACTTCCCCGATTAAATTATTCTCTACCGATTGTTTTTAATTAATCCGATTCTTGACTTCTCACACTTCCGGAGTATTACAATCGGCATCTTTAAGGTACGTATATGCTACGGAGCACATATACGCCCTCACCCTTCTAAGAACATCTGATACTGACATACAAGCTCACATGGCATACAACGCAGTCATAAGACCTAAGCATCTATGCCATACAAGGTCAATACACATATTCTTACTTTCCTGTTTCCAACCCAATAGTCTTAACGTTTACTTAACCAAACAAATACCATACATCGCATGTGGAAGTACGTGGGGACTTGAATTGAATAGTCGAGTTCGGTCCTTAATTAACCCTGACAAGTCCACCACAATTCCCAATCTCGCACAAAAGCACCATCACTAGCTTCCTCTTGTCTAGATCAATTTAAATATAAAATTCATTTCTGACATAAGTAAACTGGACAAAGAGTTTAAAGTAACAGAAAGCCATTTGTGATTCCCATGTTTGACAAGATATTCTTGTCAAACTCTAAAGTTTCTAGACTGCATGTCTAAGCCAAATCTGAAAATATATTATAGTATACAAGATTATGCTAAGGTTGAGTGTATGGTGACAATTGAGGTAATCCATCATGTTAGGTCATAACTAACTACTAACAGATCACAATTTGTATTTTCGGAAAAGTAGCATGCACAGATGTCACTGGATTTAGAAAATCTATTGTATAAAACTTGGGATCAACATGGTGCAAAGAGGATGCTTGCCTTGATAATAATAAACTTCATTGTGCTCAGTTGCTCGGATATAGATTCAAATGCTTCAACAGAACAGATTCTAAAAGAAGCAATAAAATCCAATAAATACCAAAATCGACAATAAGTGCAGATTGAAAGGAACATGTATGATCAATATGGAAATGCATGTTTAATAAAGATGCTTAAGTTATATATACCCTAATAAATACATTAAACCATATTACCACCTACTGATTTCAAAAGGCAGAAACTAGGGTTTAGTTCAAAGTTTCAGTTTTGAGGTTTTGAAAAGAGCAGAAACAGGACAGATTGCAGATTTGGGAAAAAAGAAAATAGATTAAGCAAAGGTTCTAAAATAAAGCTTAGCCTGATCTATTAGGGTAGTTAATACCCCAAACTAACTTTAACCTAATCCTAATCGGTCAGATTTCAAAGGCTAAAGAAAAACCTATATTGCCTCTGTTTAACAAAAGAAGACAGAGACAAATCTCTACGATCAAGCTAAATAGATGATGACAAAAATTAAAAAGAACAACTTGTTATGCTGCTAGGGTTTAGTTGAAACCTAACTAGGATGATAAGTTGACAGGGGAAACCCTAGATCTTGAAAAAGATATGAAAGACCGAAAGTTAGAATAACAACTTTTCGCTTGAAGCAAGTTGAAGCTATTGATATTCAAAAGAATGATTCATCCGAGCTCCTAAGGTCCTTAAGGTGCTCAAGATGTCAAAACTAAGGTTTTAACTTACCAGATAGGAAAGACACCAAAGATTCTAAAACCCGATGTTGATCGACAGAGAAATAAACTCGATTTAACCTACAAAGGTGTTAAAACCTCGATTGCAAGGTAAAACCAAAGCTTAGAATGGATGGACAATTCGAGGAGCAAGAAACTCCACCGGACAAGAATGGCGTAAGAATAGCATCGATGGTCAACAATGGCAGCAGCTCAAAAGTTAGGGTTATATACAGATGTTGAGCTACAGGGCAAAGTAGAAAAGTCTAGAGTTGATGAGGTGTCCATTTAGGTCTAAACATCCAAAAATTAGTTGCATAATCTTTGGATAAATCCTCTCCTCTGCTCACAGAAATGGCGACGCACAGAGGCAAGGAAGGAGATAAGAAACTGCTGACATGTGGGTCCCAGTGTTAGCCATAGTCCTGCGCGCCTTCTAAAGCTCAAAAGAATCTCAACCGTCCGATTGAATTTCTACGGTCGAGATTGACGGGGAATCCGGCTCGTCCGAATGCACACACAATGCAGGCCCTTCGATTGGAATCCAACGGTCCATTGAATTTGGGCTTTAAATGTAACACCCCAACTCAGAACGAGCCTGGAATGCTACCAAAACTAAATACAACTAGAGCGAATTTACAAATTTTCGACAGAGTCTCCCTTGTATATTCAATGAAAAACAATTTTCTAACGAGTAAACATAATATTTAACAGTAATTTCATTAACCAATTCACTCATGCATAAGGGATAATCATATGAATGTAATCAAATAACACCATTCTCACATCCATAAATTATTTCATCAATCATAATCATAAAATAACCATGGGTATTTCTCAGCAGTCTATTTATTCTTATGTGATGCTAAAATAACAATTGCATTAATTTTGTGAAGTGGTGCGTGCTTTCCAATCATCTACTCCCGCCCATGCATGACGTCTTTACCATAAGTACCTAAAACAAAACAAAGCAAGGGTGAGTCATAGGACTCAGCAAGTATCATCAAGGTTACATAATCATAAAGACATGACAAAGATAAACAACTTTAATCAACTTCATTCATGGCATTTCAAATACTAGAAATTTAATGATAATGCTATGCAATCTTTGTTCTTTATCTCTTACGCATTTTACGGTAATGCGGGTATTCATCCGTCGATGAGTACCTTGCTCGCGCCCTTTGGCACGGGGACCAAGAGCCTATACATCACATGTATAGGGACTTTGCCTGTCATCACAATGACAGGGACCTCAGATATATTGCCCACATTCCATGAATGCGGGGACCTCAAGCTGTCACTACATATGACAGGGGACTCAACATTGTACTCTTGGTCACCACGTGACCAAGTCTCAAAATGCTCCAACATGCAAAGAACTACAACATCATATTTCCAATATCATACTCAATATGTAGTCAGGGTATAAACAATAGCATCATGAAGGAGCTTTAAACATAATCTCGCAAACATCATCACAACTAGAATCATCTCCACAACACATTCACATGGCAATGATGAACAAAACACCACTCAATCATGACATGCAACCAATACTACACATAAACCCGAATACTTGCCTCAACCGCGCGAGAACGGCGGACGCGAAGTGGGTGCTGCCCTTGGGATCTCGCTGCCACCTGGACAAGAAGATAACCCCAAACTAAGAATAGCATACTGGACCAAAATCATACATCACACTACAATCAAGTCGCTAATCTTCTTGTAACGCCTAGCTTTTCTAATTTCTAGCGATCGGTCACTGCGGACAGCAGACTTCAAAAATTCATAACTTTCTGCTCATGAGTCCAAATAGGATGATCTTGGACAATCTGAAAAGTTAATTGAAATGTCTAAATAAACTTAGTTGGGGAGACCTCTGATTCGGCCATCTACCAGACCTACCAATCTAATTAATCAGAGCAAACATTTCACGTCGGGTTTCTGGACAGCGACAAAGAAACTATCATAACTTTCTACGATCGTCCAAATTCAGTGATCTTTAGCTTTCCTGAAAGCTTAGAGGATTAGACTAATTTTTGTTATGGTGAGACCCTCTGAAACCCCTCTAAATATGCACTTCAATCAGGTTAACTAACACTAGCAAATCTGCTTCTCTCCAGAAACACAGAAGTACTAATAAAATCATAACTTTGGCTACCGAAGTCCGAATTACTTGATTCTTGTCGGCAATGAAAGGTAACTACGATAGCTACAACTTTCTAGGAGACACCCAGACCCAAATCTGCCTCTAACCTAATCAAAACCAACAAACTTCACTGCTGCAGAAATTGACGAACTGACATCCGAAAATTAGACAACTAGAAAATGACCTAAAGCAAAGAACCACGGGTTACTCCTTGCCAAACGAAGAGAGTACACAGCGGGATGAAGACCTCCACACTTCCGCATGGATCCCTTCTTCTCCCTCTTCTTCTCTTCTCTTCTCCTCTCCTTCTTCCCTCTTCTCTTCTTTTCTCCTTCTCCTTCTTCCTTGGCCGGCTGCAAGGGAGATCCTTCTCCTCCTTGGCCAGCAACAATGAGGGTGTGGGGATGGGAAGGCGCAAGAGAGGGTGGAGGGGAGGTGGAGAGGTGGGGAGGTGGGGGTGGCGGCCGAATGGGAGTGGGAGGGGAAAGGGGGAGGAGGGAAGGGGCTAGGGTTTTGGGGGAGGAGCCCCCTGGTCGGCCACCCGGATGGGCCTTAGCCCAGGCCCAAGTTGCCGCCATTTGCTCTTTCCCTCTAAAATTGCAGCACCGACAACAATCCAATTAGTCCCTCCCGTCGCCCGCTTGATTCTTCCCGAACCATCGATCTCTCCCAAATAAAAATTATTCTTCCTCGATTCAAATCTTAACTCACTTTCGGATATTACATTCTACCCCCTTAGCGTGATTCGACCCGAATCTAAACTCCAACCTTCAAGAAATAAAACCGAGATCGAAACTTGGCAACCGTGGTACGCGACTTTGAGATGAACAACTCGATAAAGCTCACGCATGCGAGACTCAGTTCCCAAGTAGCCTCCCTTTCGTCCGCCGCGACCAAAGCACCTTAACGCATTTCAAAGTTTTGTTCCTCAACTCTTTTCTCGATCTTTCCGCACTGCACCGTTTAGATTCAAATGTCGATCTGGTCAATGGTTAGGGTTCTAATGAAACATGATGCTCGGATCACGAAGGAACTTTCTCAACATCGACACATGAAAAACGTTATGCACTCCTCGCATAGCCTCCGTAGGTCTAAGCGGTATGCCAACTTCGATCCGAGCCAAGATCGTGAATGGCACAACGCACCTCTGCTAAGCTTCCTTTGGTACCGAACTCGACAACACCTTTAGTGGGGACACTCGTGAGCACCGATCTCCCACTTCAAATTCCAAGTCTCTTCTCCTCACATCCGCATAACTCTTCGCTTGCTTTGAGTCGCTAAAAGATTCTGCCTCACCAGTGGCCACTGCTCAATCGTCTTTTGCACCCATCCGGTCCCAAAACTGCCTTCTCACCGCGGCTTCCCAAAGAAAGAGGTGACTGCACTTACGCCCATATAAAACCTCAAACGGAGCGGCTTTTATGCTCGAATGATAGCTGTTATTGTACGCAAACTCGCCAATGGCAATTGATCCTCCCAACTACCTTTCCAAGACAGACACATGACCTCAACATGTCCTCCGTGGTTTGAATAGTGTGCTCGACCGCCATCCGTTCGAGGATGGAAAGTCAGACTCAAGCGGAGTTGCGTGCCCAAGGCACTCGCAAACTCTCCCAAAACTTGATACGAACTTGGCATCCCCGTCGAAATGATGGTCTTTGGCACTCCATGCAATCTCACAATCTCCGCAAATAGATAGGAGCCAAATCACTAGCTGAATTAGTCGTGCGAATGGGAATAAAATGTGCGATTTGCCGAATCGATCCACTATAACCCAAATCGCATCCTTGCCTCGCGTGAACGAGGCAACGCAACAACAAAATCCATAGAAATATCATCCCATGGCCATTGGGGTACTTCCAAAGGCTGCAATAACCCCCAGACGTTTATGTTCACCTTCACCACGACAAACACCACAAGAAGCTACAAAATTGGCAATATCCACTTTCATTCTTTTCCACCGTAAATTCGCTTCAAATCACTGACATCTTCGTCTCTCCCGATGAGCAAGATACTGAGTGCGATGAGCCTCCTTTAAGATGTCATCCTTAACTCCCGCTCGTGGCACACATAATCGTCCCTTGAATCGCAATGCTCCACACCCATCCAAACTGAAATTCCTTCCTTTCCTGTGTCCAAACGCTTCGACCTCCGCAAAAATGGGTCATTTTGTCGCTTCTTGTACTCTGTGGAATGGTCGACCCCAAAATCACCGTGTCTCGACATGAGCAGTCCTACATAGCAATACGATATCTCCATGCGGTCAAAACCGCAACAAGACAATCCAGTAGCCGTGTCGCCTTGCGACTAAGAGCATCACCACCACGTTAGCTTTGCCGGGATGATACTCGAATCGTGAGATCATAATCTTTTATCGCTCTAACCATCTTCGCTGCCTTAGATTCAAGTCCTCCGGTAAAATGTACTTAAGACTCTTGTGATCGTAAAGATATCACAAGATTCTCCATAAAGATAATGTCTCCAAAGCTTCAAAGCGAACACTATCGCAGCCAATTCTAAATCATGAGTTGGATAATTCGCTCATGCTTCTTCATTGTCTAGACGCATAAGCCGTAACCTTCCGCCCCGCATGAGCACACAACCCAAACCAACTCGAGATGCATCGTAGTACACCGTGAATCGCCTCGTGCTCAGAATAGTAAGAACCGAGCAGCCACCAACTTTTCCTTCAAAGTCCAAAATCGCGCTCACAATCATCGCCCCACGAAACTTCACATCTTTCCGAGTGAGCTCGACAACAGCTTTGCAATGATGGAGAAATCTCGCACAAAACGCCGGTAATAGCCTGCCATACCCATAAAACTTCTCACTTCTTTAATATTGGTTGGTCTTGCCCATTCAACTACTGTGGAGATTTTCCCTGGATCGACTGATATTCCTTTTTCATTTATAATATGCCCAAGGAATCCCACTTCAGACATCCAAAATTCACATTTCTTAAACTTGGCATAGAACCTATTCTCTCTTAGTGTCTCCAACACCAACCTCAGATGACGCTCATGATCCACTTTAGTCTTAGAATAGATCAAAATATCATCAATAAAAACTACAACAAATTCATCCAGATACTCATGCAGTATCCTGTTCATAGTCTCCATAAAAACAAATAGGGGCATTCGTTAGTCCAAATGACATAACTTTAAATTCAAAGTGCCGTACCTTGTAGAGAACACCGCTTTCTCAATATCTTCCTTTCGGACAGGATCTCGTTATAGCCCGATCAAGGTCTATCTTTGAAAACACCTTTGCCCTCTCAACCGATCAAATAAGTCTTCAATGCGAGGCAAAGGATATTTGTTCTTGATGGTTAGTGGTTAAGAGCACGGTAATCAATACACATGCGCCAACTACCATCCTTCTTCTTGGTAAACAATACCGAGCTCCCACGGAGACACACTAGGTCGAATAAGATCTTTCGCTTTTAGATCATCCAACTGCTTTAATTCCTCCCGGAAAGGACGTACAACGATGCGGGGTCATAGAAACCGCTGAGCACCCGGTATCAAATCAATCCGAAACTCCACGGACGAGGAGGGGCATCCCCGCAACTCTGCTGAAAAACATCTAAGAACTCTCGAACCACCGGAACTAATTCTGCAATCAAAGAGGAACTTGGCTTCCCATTAGTGACAAAAGAAACCCACTCTTCACGACTCGGCTACCAGGATACAAGCTAGCCAACACACGAGAGAATAAGAGGGGCACTACCGAAAAACTACCTCAAGCCCGAAGGTGCTTGCAGAGTTATTGTCTTCCAAAAGCACGAAATAATCGCTCGATAGCTATGTAACCACCCATACCTAAAATAACATCAAATGGCTCCATTTTCGTGACCATTAAATTAGCAATGAAATCTTCCCCATCCAATGAGATCACACAACCCGATCGATCGTGGAACTAGCAAGAATTCCTCAGAGAATTAACTATAATCGACTTAACTATAGATTGCACTCTCAAATTGGCTTGGCTAACAAACTCTAACGATACAAAGAGAAAGTAGCTCTGAGTCAAAAGAACATAAGCCTCCATCAATCCACTAAGAGTGTACTGTCACCACATCAGACGTCCCGCCACTCGCGTCGGCATGGCATAGGAAATCGCCATTGGGCGGAAGAAACTCCGATACTCGATAAGGGTGCGCCATCGAGGAGGTGCCAAGGTGCCTGAATCGAAACGGCGCTGCAGAACCGGTGGCCAAAAGTACTCGCGTGGCATCCTCCGTGATGCTGAAAATAGGGCCGAGGTGACCTCAAGATCGAGTAGGTGTGGTGCTAACATCCGAATCGACCTCGCGACGCCGCCGCTCGTGCCGGCGCTTGCTCGTTCCCATTTAATATCACCGCGGGATTCCGCCGACGGACAATGCCTTGTGGCCCTCCCGACCACAAGGGCGACAAGATCCGACCAAGAACACTCTAACGCCCGATGCTCATTGCCACACTTGAAACATTTCATACCGCTCGAACTGGCGCAACCTAGGCCCACTCACCGACCGAAGTAAAGATGACGTGGCCTTGTGGTTCTCGGACTTGAAGGAATTCTCACTGGCCTTTGAACTTCTTGGAACCGGCTTCGTAAATGACCCACTTCCTCCTCCAAAATTCTTCTTCTGCCGCCACTAGCCCCATCCCGACCATGGTACCTCCCGTGCTCGTAGATCCTCCCCATGCCGCATCTCTAGCTCCATGCCCCCGGCTTGCTCTACAGAGACCTAAAGTCACGCAATTCTAGCGCTCCCAAGACTGACGAACTCTGCTCGAGCCCTCGCGAAACCTCTTAGCCTTTTCTCGCATCATCGTAGCCACTGCTGTACAAAGCGCATCGATTGTTAAAACCCGCTTCATATTCCGACAACGTCATCTTACCCGCTTGTAGCTCTGCAGTGAGACTTCCATCCTCTCCACAAATGATGCTGGATAAAACCTCCTCCAAACTGTTCCACAAACAACTCCCATGTAACAGGCCATGAGCAGCGATCCTAGCCACAAGACTCCTCCCACCAAATATCCGCTTGCCCCTTGCCGAAAGCCACAACCGAGCCCGCATCTCCGACGTCATCCTAAAGCACCAAAGTGTTCTCCATGTGACGCAGCCGGCTGGCGCATCCACCGGAGTGCCCAAGCCATCAAAAGTATCAAGGCGCAGGCGTTCCACGGTGGAGTCCCATATTAATTGCTGCGGTACCATCGGGAGCCACCAATGGGACAGAATCGGTGCACCGGTGGAGCTCGTTTTTTTGAATCGCCGGCGACCTCCTCCTCGACCTCGCAGGACTTGCTTCACCGGCCATAGTTCAACTCGGCGGGGCATTGCTCGCCTCGCCAAGACTCACTGCCACCACTACCACGACCTCGCCTCTTGCCATCTAAGAACACCACAATAAAACTAACCACAATAAGCATAAGAATAACTAGTATCAAACATTCAAGAATAAACATATAATGACAATAGCGTAGTGCAATGCAAAAGAAAACCCAATCCCACCCATCGTGCTTAGTGTGTCAAAATTAATTTTCGATGCCCATGACCACTGACCAGCTCGATACCAATCAGAACACCCCAACTCGTAACGAGCCACGAAAGCTACCAAAACTAAATACAACTAGAGCGAATTTACAAATTTTCGATGAGTCTCCCTTGTATAATCAATGAAAAACAATTTTCTAACGAGTAAACATAATATTTAACAATAATTTCATTAACCAATTCACTCATGCATAAGGGATAATCATATGAATGTAATCAAATAACACCATTCTCACATCCATAAATTATTTCATCAATCATAATCATAAAATAACCATGGGTATTTCTCAATGAGCCTATTTATTCTTATGTGATGCTAAAATAACAATTGCATTAATTTTGTGAAGTGGTGCGTGCTTTCCAATCATCTACTCCCGCCCATGCATGACGTCTTTACTGTAAGTACCTAAAACAAAACAAAGCAAGGGTGAGTCATAGGACTCAAGCAAGTATCATCAAGGTTACATAATCATAAAGACATGACAAAGATAAACAACTTTAATCAACTTCATTCATGGCATTTCAAATACTAGAAATTTAATGATAATGCTATGCACTCTTTGTTCTTTATCTCTTTACGCATTTTACCGTAATACGGGTATTCATCCGTCGATGAGTACCCTTGCTCTGTGCCCTTGGCACAGGGACCAAGAGCCTATACATCACATGTATAGGGACCTTTGCTGTCATCACAATGACGGGACCTCAGATATATTGCCCACATTCCATGAATGCGGGGACCTCAAGCCTGTCACTACATATGACAGTGGACTCAACATTGTACTCTTGGTCACCACGTGACCAAGTCTCAAAATGCTCCAACATGCAAAGAACTACAACATCATGTTTCCAATATCATACTCAATATGTAGTCGTGGTATAAACAATAGCATCATGAAGGAGCTTTAAACATAATCTCGCAAACATCATCACAACTAGAATCATCTCCACAACACATTCACATGGCAATGATGAACAAAACACCACTCAATCATGACATGCAATCAATACTACACATAAACCCGAATACTTGCCTCAACCGCGAGAACGGCGGACGCGAAGTGGGTGCTGCCCTTGGGATCTCGCCACACCTGGACAAGAAGATAACCCCAAACTAAGAATAGCATACTGGACCAAAATCATACATCACACTACAATCGAAGTCGCTAATCTTCTTGTAACGCCTAGCTTTTCTAATTTCTAGCGATCGTCACTGCGGACAGCAGACTTCAAAAATTCATAACTTTCTGCTCATGAGTCCAAATAGGATGATCTTGGACAATCTGAAAAGGTAATTTAAATGTCTAAATAAACTTAGTTGGGGAGACCCTCTGATTCGGCCATCTACCAGACCTACCAATCTAATTAATCAGAGCAAATATTTCACGTCGGGTTTCTGGACAGCGACAAAGAAACTATCATAACTTTCTCTACGATCGTCCAAATTCAGTGATCTTTAGCTTTCCTGAAAGCTTAGAGGATTAGCCTCATTTTTCGTTATGGTGAGACCCTCTGGAAACCCATCTAAAAATGCACTTCAATCAGGTTAACTAACACTAGCAAATCTGCTTCTCTCCAGAAACACAGAAGTACTAATAAAATCATAACTTTGGCTACCGAAGTCCGAATGACTTGATTCTTGTCGGCAATGAAAGGTAACTACGATAGCTACAACTTTCTAGGAGACACCCAGACCCAAATCTGCCTCTAACCTAATCAAACCGACAAACTTCACTGCTGCAGAAATTGACGAACTGACATCCGAAAATTAGACAACTAGAAAATGACCTAAAGCAAAGAACCACGGGTTACCCTTGCCAAACGAAGAGAGTACACAGCGGGATGAAGACCTCCACACTTCCGCTGCGGATCCCTTCTTCTCCTCTTCTTCTCTTCTCTTCTCCTCTCCTTCTTCCCTCTTCTCTTCTTTTCTCCTTCTCCTTCTTCCTTGGCCGGCTGCAAGGGAGATCCTTCTCCTCCTTGGCCAGCAACAATGGGGGTGGGGATGGGAAGGCGCAAGAGAGGGTGGAGGGAGGTGGAGAGGTGGGGAGGTGGGGAGGTGGGGGTGGCGGCCGAATGGGAGTGGGAGGGGAAAGGGGAGGGGGAAGGGGCTAGGGTTTTGGGGAGGAGCCCCCTGGTCGGCCACCCAGATGGGCCTTGGCCCAGCCCAAGTTGCCGCCCATTTGCTCTTTCCCCCTCTAAAATTGCAGCACCGACAACAATCCAATTAGTCCCTCCCGCTGTCCGCTTGATTCTTCCCCAACCATCGATCTCTCCCGAAATAAAAATTATTCTTCCTCGATTCAAATCTTACCTCACTTTCAGGATATTACATTAAAAGCCCACGGTCAAAAAGGAGCACCGTAGGATCTAGATCTAAGGGCTCAAGATAGCTGCGCGCCTTTAATTTCAAAACGAAAAGGGCAACGCGGTAGGATCAGGAATGAACGGCGCAGATTGAAAGGGGATCCGGAGTTGTCCGATTGCATACACTGACCTGGACCCTACGATTAAAATCCAACGGCCCAAAGAAACACAGCCTTAATAAAGACGCAGAAAGGGTGTGCCGTGGGATTTGAATCTGACGGCCCAGATAAAAGCGCGCCTTTAAGTTTTAAAAGAAAAGGGTGACGCTGTTGGATCGGTAATGAACGGTGGCGATCAAAAGGGACTCCGGAGTCGTCCGAATGCATACACCACTCCTGACCGTCTGATTAAGATCCAACGGTGGAGGTTAGGGCGTACACGTGGACAACTCGCGTGGCGTCGTAGCCTCGCCTGCTCGACAAAGATTGACGGCTCACATCACTTATGGGATTCGGCTCGCTCGAGCGTGACAGAGCTGCACTGGCTTGCATCGGTTGGACCCAACCGCCGCTCGAGTCGCTACAAAGGCTGAGGTTAGGTTTAGACCGAATAGTTGACGTAACCTATTCAAATGCTTAAAAGGTTTGACTGGCTTTCAAAATAGCAAATAAATTTGTAAAATCATGAAATTTTTCCCGAGGCTCTTTGGGATGATATATTTCCCAAATAAATTTTAAAATCACATTATCACTTTGTAAAATACATAAATAATTATTGTATCCCGAAAGTGTTTATTTAAAGCAAATATTTTCCTCCAAGTCAAAATAATTTATCTAGGTTTTAATGAAAACACTTCCTACTCATAATACAAGTTTTATCTTGTATTTCCTTAAGACTTTAAATGGCTCTTTTGGATTTTGGCTAAAAGGAAGGTTTTAATTTGTAACATATCGCTAAATCAGAAATAAATAAAGAATGCTATGAACAAAGACCTCATTCTTGCTCATAAAGCATTTTATTATCGTTTATAAACTTGGGTCGTTACACTTATCCCCATCTCAACCGCCCTATTGCCAAGAAAATCATATCCCAATCTTGTTCCAAATCGAAATCTATCTCATAGCCGTTTGGACTCTTCGAGGTTTCACCACGCACGCCACCCTAGCCCTCCCAACCCCTATAAAAGCCCCAGGATCGCCCGATCACCAAGACTAGAAGCCCAACCCGCACGCTCGAGAGCCCTCGCGCGCCACCTCACCGATTTTAGGTTTTCACCGCAAGGACTCCGTGAGCTCCTTGCCGCCGCCAATATCGTCGGGACCTCATCGTCGCACCTCCGGCCGCAATACCGTGGCTAGCTCTCGTGCCATCCACTCGCCGAGCTTCGCCAATTGCCCATCCTACAAAACCCGTGACCCTCCGCGCCTCGGCTGCCGCCGCCACTCCGAGCCCTCCGCCGCCGTGAGTGCATCTTCGCCAGATTAGCGAGCTACCTCGGTACCACCGGTCCACGGAGCGCCGCTGCTCGCCGCACGTTGTCTGCAGCATCGCCGCCGTCGCCGACTGGCTGCCCGCGTGTCACGCCACCTCGATCTTTGTGCTTGCGTGGCGCCACGTGGCACGCCACGTGGTGCACACGTGTGCAACCCACCGGTTCAGAGAGTTGAGGCTCGGTGGACCTAGTCCACCGTGAGCCTAGCCTCTAACATGTGGGTCCCACATGGCAGAGATTTCTTTTTACTATTTCTTTTCTGGAAATCCTCGCTGACATCATCATTGCGCATAATTCCGATTTTCTTCAGAGAAATAATTCGGGAAAATCCAGAAAATCCAAATTAGGGTTTCTTTTCGATTTCCAATCTTCCAAAGCTCATAACTTTTGCATCCTAACTCCGATTGAGCCCATTCAAATTTCTAAATTTGTCTAAATTCAAGCTCTATTTATCTGAGATTTTTATTTAATTTTTGGAGCTTGTTTTGCCTCTGTTATTTATTTGTTTTGTTTGTTTTTGTTTCGTTTGCGAGTAGACGTCGATTCGTCGGGAAATTTTGTGGAAGAAGGAGCACCCCAAGATCAAGACCAGTACATAGACCTTTTTCAAGGCAAGTCGCACTTTGATCATCTTGAACCCAGTTTTCAAATTACTTTGTGTTAAATTAATGCATTCTACTTTAATTATTTATTTAAATGCTTTGGGCAAAGTTATTATCCAAATTGCTATCACACTTTGGCCTTGTATGTCATAATTCCTTGTCACCCTAGATTGGTTATTAGTTGGTAATATTATAGCACCAATGTGGGTTGGTTAGATGCGAGTACAATTGCTTAGCCATGCTACGAGTCTCACATCTCATGAAAGTGACTATGGAACTTTGTGTAAAACTGTGCTGTATGTTATTGCTTCGTGATGGCATGTGTTGCACTAAAACCAACTGGGTGGTAAAGGATTTAGACTGAGGCAAGTGGTGGAGACTGTGTGACATGGTGGTCTATGTGATGAGAATGATAATCTTTGTGACTTAGTTAGAACATGGAAGTCTTGCCTTGGTCAATTAAGGACTTAACTTTGTGCGCCATTGAACTGAGCCTTACTGTAACAACCCAAATTTCAATTTCCAGTTGAAAATAAAGTTTAATTATTTTATTGGATTTTTGAGGAATTTTTAAAGCTTTTCCTTAACCAAATTAAAGCTAAAACAAAATTATGTGCAAAATCTATTACCAGATAATAGCTGGAAATATTTTTCTTAAATCCTAAATGCTCCAGAGAATTTCTGTGAATTTTCTCATAATTTTTGGAATTATTTTGCTATATTCTAAAGCCTAATTGAATTATCTGGAATTAAAACAAAAGAAAAACCTCAAATAGGAATTGGGCCGAAACCCAGCTCGGCCCACGTTCTTCCCGAGCGCGCACAGCCCGCTCCGCCGCGCCGCCTCCTCCCTCTCGCTGACAGCAGGGGTCCACCCGTCAATCCTTTCTCTCTCTCCCACCACACCAGTGTATCCCAACCGATGGATTAAAATCCAACGGCCGATTCCACAAAGCATTCGTAAGTCCGAATGTTCACGCAATCGGGACCGTTAGATCTAAATCCAACGCCCATGTGCATCAGTCACTTAACGATTCACCGCAACCCCGTGATCTATTTCAACCGTTAGATCGAGATCAAACGGCTACGGCCGATTACAGCTTACCGCTTCGCCCATCGTTTGTCCACCGTCCGATCAAAATCGCACGGCCACCGCCATCGTCTCGCGTCGCCTTCCCCACGGCCGCGCGTAAACCGCCGCCATTAAAGCCAACGCCCGAAGCTTCCTCTCTGCTGTTTCTCTACCCCACTCTTCGCCATCGTGCGCATTGAAGACCACTCATCACGCCGCCCCCACTCGTTTCTCCCTTCTCTCATGCCCACGATCGCGAACACCATCATTACGCGCCGCATGACCTTCGCCGCCGCTTTCAACCACGCCCGCATTTATAAAGGGCACCTCGAGCGCCTCCCTTACCTTAACACGCCCACCACCCGGCACCCTTCTCTTTGCTCGTAGCGCCTAATTCAAGATCTCGCCGCGAAGCACCTCGTTCTTCTCCGATTCCGCCATCGACCTCCTCTCGTCCTCGCCGCCGACGCCATCTTCATCATCGCACTGCGGCGGGCGGAGCTACCATCTACTTCTGAGACTCGCCGAACCTCTACTTGCCGACGATCGCACGCCGCCGCCGCCAAACGCCATCGCCGACGACCTTCCGGCCACGCCCGCGTGCTTTGGTAACCCACGTGTTCGCAGCTGTCCTCTACATTTTGCGCACTTCATTCCCCTCGCCGTGGCGCGTAGCGCCGCGAGCTTGTCACCGAGCATCACCGGCCTCGAGCTTGCGTGGCTTCGCCACCTCGGCGCCACTCACCGCACGTGGGACGCCACCTCGGCACCAGAGCTCGCGTGTCACGCCGGTCAAGACCGCGTGGCGAGTCCACCGCGCACGCCACACATGGCTCGGTGGAATCACCCACCGTGAGCCGAGTCTATGATATGTGGGACCCGCTTGTCGAAAAATCATTATAATTCTTTTAATTTCCGGAAATTCTTATTTGGCGCCAAGATTGCGCAATAAATAGAATTTTCTTTAGAAAATAATTCGAGAATTCAATTAAATTCAGATTTTGTATTAAACTTCTAAAATTCATATATTTTGCATTTGAACTCCAAATTGAGTGGTTCAAATTGCAAAATTTGTCTAAAATCATAATCTAGCTAACTAAAGCAAAATATTTCAATTTGGAGTTAGTTTGGTCTGAGTTTTTGAAGTTATTTGAATTTGAGTTGAATTTGTCGTATTTTCACGTATAGACTTCGACGACTCCGGAGAGTTAGATCCTTCCGACGATTTAGAGTTCCAAGACTTCAACGAAGGCAAGTTACACTATTGATCATATTGTTCCTATTGTTTTAAAGTATTTATTTACTATTTACAATTTACTATTGCATGCATATGTTTATAAAAATATCTGAATATTCTGATTTAGTATATAGTTGTTCCAAACTCCTTGGTATGACCAATTTGACTATCAAACCTGAATACCTTGACACCTTAGATAAAATTTGTCAAATGCTTAGCCTTGCTTAGATAATATTTACAAATTTGAGAGAATTTAGTCAAATCTTTACAATTTAATTTAAAATGTGTTTCTGTGGTAATGTTTTAACATGAAAGGTTTATAAAGGGGTTTTTACTCTAAATAAAATGAAATGGGTTTGGACTTGGCGAGATGGATGGATGGTGGGTGCAGTTCATGCACGGGTCTAATCTGTTAGGATTACGACCGGGGTTTTTAAATTGAAGTCGCCCGAGCCGCTTAAGGACCGGTCTTGAGCGTATTTTGCTACGCCTCACCGTACCACCACATGTCCTGTATGGGCGGATTTGGCTAAATAATCTGTAGTGTCTTAGTGTTATTTGTGCTATGTTGTATGTGTGGGCGTTGGTCAGACATTAGTCCCACCTGGCGCAAGAGGGGGCTTCCGGAGGATGGATAGTCCAAAGGTAGCGAAACCTTAGCGGGCATGAATACATTAGACACCGCTTGTAACGGCCTCATGATAATTGCTTAGTCACACGCTTTAAGCGTGCTTTGGCCGACATTAAAAGCATTTTATCTCGTGTGGGTAAAGCTGCACAACCTCTCGCAGTGTAAAACTATTCGAATAGCGCGTCCATGGTCATGGACATGCTAGCAAAGCCACTCTAAGTTAGAATTGTTTTTGGTTTATAAAATGTGTTCAACAGATGTTTTAGGATGGATAGTCCTATGGTAAAAATTGGGTGGTTAGCCAAGTGTTAGGAGGATATCCTTCAATATTCAACTAATGGAGGTCATCCAATATTCGTTGTCAGTTTTGTCACTGTCTTTATTTGAATTATTAAAATGGGTCTTACAAAAGTATTAACAATATAATCAAAATCTTCGTTTATACAAAACAACCCGCCATTACCTTTGTTTACCTTATGCATGCATTAAACTTTCTATATTGGGTGTGACTTGCAGCACGGTAGTAGTGCTCACTCTGTTGAATAAATCTTATTCAGAGAAGACGTTTTCCCGACGGTGAGGATCTTGACGAATAGGTTGCGCCTCGCACGATTGCTCGTGGCAAGTCGTGTGGCCTACTACTACTTCTATTCCATTGTGTTATTTCTTTCTTTTGGCCGCAGCCCTTTTGTAATAAACTTTGAATTATTATCAATAAACTCGTGATATGATTGTGCTATCACTTTTGTTTAACCGTACACTAGAAATCCCGACTAGTGTATGAACACAGAGAATTTGGGATCCTTCGCTCCGGGTTCGACAAAAGTGGTATCGAGCCATATCGATCGTAGGTCGTGGCCCCACAAATGTCCTAAGGACTTATTTGCAAAAAAAAAATTAAAAACTATTTTGAGTTTATCCGAGTCATATCTCAACCCTTCTCTTTAAAAACAAGCATCGACTTGTCTATTCCTCAAAATTGTAGATGGTCAAGCACGGACGCTATCTCTCACTAATTATTGCTGGACATCGGGGTGAACTTCTGCGGGAGGTGATGCGGCACTTGGACTACAAGAAGAGGCCAACGCTTCCGCTACGGTACAAGGTGGGAGAACGACGCCTCGGAGGGTGGAAATCGATCTACTTCGACTGCCGCCAAACACCGTATTCCACACCTTCCACGCCCGATCCGACGCGACACCTTCGCCGATGGCATTCAGGATGTAGCGAGAAGCGATCCGTCGACTCGCCATACTTACGACCGCCACCTCAACGGCACCGGTTTCACTATTTCCGATGCATCTTCCAACTGCACTTGACAAAGGTGTCTTCCGCACCATCGAGGAGGAAGATTCCCCGAGTTGACGCACTGTGGACTCGACAAAGGCTTTGGACTACGCCTATGGAAACGCCTTGGACGACTTGCGTATCACTCGGGATAGTCTAGAGTATCGAGGCGAGACCGAAGGCGATCAAGAGGAATTGGCTATTTACAAATCGTGCCAAGGCGCATCAAGAATTCCCGAATACACCCCATCCACCCCATAGATGTTTATTTTTTTTTACATCCGTACTTTAGCTACGCATTATGAGCTATCAACTACTCATGTGATAGCCATAATATATTAATAAAATAAATGAATAAAGGAACCATTTTGAAAAGTTGATTCTTTGTTTGTGTGCTTGTTCATTCTTGGGCTATCATAGATTTATTCCCCATAGAATTTCTTGCTACCTCTTCTAAATCATTGGAGGATTCCACAGATGGTGACCACCCGCAGAAACGGCAATGCCAGCAGCAGTGCCAACGGACAAGGAAACGATCAGGCGGATCACCAGGATAACCACGTTTCGCAGCCGCCACCACCGCCGGCAGAAGGACCCGACTGGCGCCAGATGATGGCGAATCAGACTCATTTGATCGACCTTCTTGCCCAATCATTGCAGAATGTTCGAACACTCAGCCGCTCTGAGAAGCAGCTCCGCCCACCTCCGCATAACCAAAGGTCGACTATATCCGAGTTTATGAGGATGCGTCCACGACATTTTCAAATAGTCTTGAACCAATGGACGCGACGATCGGCCTCGGGCTATTGGAAAGAAACCGACATTAGTCGTTGTTCGACCGTGAGAGGTCCTGCTTGCCTCTCACCAACCGAATGGCCCCGCATCGAATGGTGGGACAACCATCGTGATCGCACACAATGATGCTCATCCATCACATGGGCCGACTTCGTGCGAAGCGTCATGCACATATCCGCGGGGATGATGACGCCAAGAAGAAGGAGTTCCACGGCCCGACAAGGCAACCGTCACGGTGAATGAGTACCTTCACCGCTTTAACTAACTTGCGCTCGCCCGGTGGCGACGAGCTGAGATGAGGACGACGAGGAAAGGTTCTGGAAGGCTTAAACGATGATATTTCGCCCAACTTATCTCTCGAATTTCACCGACTTTCAGCAGTTGGTGGATAAAGCTATCAGGCAGGAAGCCAAACACGCAGAAATGGAGAACCGCAAGCGGAGGATGGCCGCTCAAAGGTTCAACGCCGGAGGTCTGCCCAAACCTCGCTTCACTGCACAGCAGCCACAGCAACGTGGGAAGTTTCAATCTTCCACATCTCGTACTCCAGCACCGCCACAGCGCTCCATCCCCTCCAACTTCCGTGGCACTTCATCAGGAGGGCAGTTTCAGCAGAAGCACTCTACCTCCTCAGCTTCCGGAGTCACGTGCTTCCATTGCAACGAGACGGGGCATTATGCCAATAAATGCCCGAAGAAGCAGCAAGGTTTGGCACCAACAAGGCCAACCTCGGGAGTTCAAGCTACCGGCGGCACCACGCACTCGAGCGGTTCACCAAGGGACGGTGAACCATGTCACCGCCGAGGAAGCTCGCAAAGACGGATGTTGTTCTCGATGACGTTCCTCGTTAATTCGATGCAAGATTCATCCTATTTGATTACGAGCTACACACTCTTTTGTGTCATATAAGTTTGTGGGAAAATATGGGTTACCTATATCCTCTTTAGCTACTCCCATGATAATTCATTCCCTGCTCGAAATGAGAACCAATTCTCTATGCCTAATCTCACTCTCGAGATATCCGAGTAACTTTTCTAGCAGATCTGATAGTTTTACACTCCCAAGGTTTGGATGTAATACTTGGAATGGATCAGCTAGCCAAAATCACGGTCAAATAGATCGTGCCAATAGATCCATCACCCTCACTAATGAACAAGGTGTGTCTGTTGAATTCAAACACGAGACTCGAACCGGAGGAAGTTCCATACTCACCGATTGAAAGAAGTGAAACTTGAAGATATACCGTGCACGTGAGTATCCCGACGTCTTCCAGATGATCTACGGCATGCCACCGATAGGGACATCATGTTCCTAATTGATCTAGTCCGGGACACTCGATCTCGGCGACCCTATAGAATGCCACCAACGAGTTAGCGGTGAAGAAACAGATTGAAGAACTACGAGAAAAAGCGTACATTCGACCGGTTCCTCACCATGGGGAGCCCGGTACTATTTGTCAAGAAGAAAGACAATAGCATGAGAATGTGCGTCGACATTACAGATCACTCAACGAAGTAACAATCAAGAACAAATACCCATTGCCCGAATTGATGATTTGTTTGATCGCTAAAGGGAGCAAGTATTTTCTCAAAGATCGATTCGAGATCGGTTATCACCAATTAAAGATCGACCGAAGATATTCCAAAGCGCCTTCACCACCGGATATGGACTATATGAGTTCACGATAATGTCATTTGGATTGACCAACGCCCCGCCTATTTCATGAATATGATGAACAAGGTGTTCATGGAATTCTGGATAAGTTAAGTAGTCGTCTTTATTGACGATATTCTCATCTACTCGAAGAACGAAAAAGAACATGAAGAGCATCTCCGGATGATCCTAGACAAGCTCGAGGAGCACCAACTCTATGCCAAATTCAGAAGAGTGAATTCGCTAAGACAAGTTGCATTCCTTGGACATATTGTATCCGCAGAGGAATTGCGATGAGACCCGCCAAGGTTGAAGCAAGAATGGGTGAAACACCCAAATCATCACCGAGGTGAGAAGTTTTCAGGGTGCGAGGCTATTATCGTCGGTTTATCGAGGGTTTTCTAAACTTGCCAAACCCATGACTCAACTTCAAGAAAGAAAAGAAGTTTGAATGGCCAAGCGCTTTGTGAAGAAAGTTTCAAGAATCAAAAGAGGCTAGTCTCAAAGACGGTGTTAATTTTAGGACATCCGCAAGGATTTTGAGATCTTTGTGACGCATCCCGTCAAGGCCTCGGATGTGTATTGATGCGGAAGGCAAAGTTGTAGCTTATGCATCCCGGCGGTTGAGGCCACACGGGGAATTACCCGACTCATGATCCGGAGTTAGCGGCAATTGTGCACGCTCACGAAAATCTGGCGGCATTATCTCATTGGTAACCGCCGTGAGATTTTCCCTGCACCATAAAAGTTTGAAGTACATATTCACGCATCCGAGCTCAATCTCCGACAAAGAAGATGGTTGGAACCGATAAAGGATTATGATCTCGGAATTCATTATCATCAGGCAAAGCCAATGTGGTAGCAGTATGCCTTGAGCGAGAAAAACATATTGCAACACCATCTTGGTGCAACAAAATCACTGAATGTATGAAGAGTCAAGCATCTCGAACTGAAATTGTCAACCAAGGTGTGTAAACGCTTTAGAAGTTCAACCAACTCTTCAGGATCGATTAGAACAAAACAGTTGGAAGATGAAGATATCTAAGAAATCAAGAAAATATGAGAAGAGGCAAAGCCCTGTGTTTCTCTGAAGATGAGCAAGGGACGGTGTGGTTGGAGACCGCATCCGTGTGCCTAACCATGCCAGGAGATAAAAGACTCAATTCGAAGAAGCTCATGAGTCGCCATACTCCATTCATCCTGGCAGCACCAAAATGTACCAGATCTAAAAGAAAGATATTGGTGGGTCGGCATGAAGCGTGAAATTGCTGATTTCGCCATTTCGTTGACGCGTTTGTCAAAGAGTCAAGGCACAACACCAAAGACTCATTTGCCGTCTGTTGCAACCATTACCAATCCCGAGTGGAAGTGGGAAGAAGTCGGTATGGATTTCATCACCGACTCCCAGGACCCAATCGATATGACTCCATCCGGGTGGTAATTGGGGTTAACTAAAGTCGCCACTTTATTCTGTCAAGACCACCTATCGAGTAGTAAACCAGCGTAATTGTACATGGCCAGATCGCTCGCACTGCACGAGTACCCAAAAGATTGTGTCGATCGAGGCTCCCAATTTACCTCTCGGTTTGGAAAAGATCGCATGAAGCCTTGGGAACTGAGACTCAATTTTAGCACGGCGTATCATCCCACACCGATGGTCGACGTAACGCACCAATCAAGTTCTTGAAGATATGCTTGAGCCCGTGCCTTAGAATTTTAAAAGGTTGGGACAAGGATCCGCCGTATGCGAGTTCTCATACAATAATAGTTACCAAGCTAGTTTGCAGATGGCTCCATTTGAAGCTCAGACGGTAGGAAATGCCAACCCCGCTTCTTTGGGATGAGGTAGGAGGCGTCGGCTCCTTGGACCGAGTTGATCAAAGAAAGTGAGAGTAAAGTGAAAACTATTCAGAGCGCCCGAAGCGGCCCAATCCCGACAAAAGAGTTATGCCGATAACCGCCGTAGGGAATTAAGCTTTGAGGTAGGAGATGTTGTCTATCAGAGTGACCCCACCGAGGTGTGAAGAGATTCCTGACAAAGGTACACTCGCACCTGTATATTGGGCCATACAAGATCTTGGCAAATGTGGAGAAGTAGCTTATCACCTAGAGCCGCTAAGCCCTGTCGCCAGACGTAACGCCTTCCACGTGTCGCAATTAAAGAAATGCCCGCAAGAACCTAAGACCATACCTTTTGGAAAGCTTTGACCTTCAAGAAGATCTCACCACGTGGAGCGACCGATTAAAATTATAGATGTCGCAGAACGTGTTACGAAGCGAATAATCGATCGCATAAGGTGCAGTGGAGTCACCATCCGGAAAGCGAAGCCACATGGGAAAATGAAGAAGAACTCAAGACTAACTACCCTGATATTTTTGCTAACCAAGTCTCAATCTCAGGGTCGAGATTCCCTTTAAGGGTAGGTTTGTAATGTGCCAAATTTCAATTTCGATTGAAAATAAAGTTTAATTATTTTATTGGATTTTTGAGGAATTTTAAAGCTTTTCCTTAACCAAATTAAAGCTAAAACAAAATTATGTGCAAAATCTATTACCAGATAATAGCTGGAAATATTTTTCTTAAATCCTAAATGCTCCAGAGAATTTCGTGAATTTTCTCATAATTTTTGGAATTATTTTGCTATATTCTAAAGCCTAATTGAATTATCCGAATTAAAACAAAGAAAAATCAAAAGAAAAACCTCAAATAGGAATTGGGCAAACCCACTGCCCACGTTCTTCCGCGTGCGCACAGCCCGCTCCGCGCGCCGCCTCCTCCCTCTCGACGGCAGGGGTCCACCGTCGATCCTTTCTCTCTCCCACCACACGGTGATATCAACCGATGGATTAAAATCCAAGCGGCCGACTCCACAAAGCATTCGAAGGTCCGAATGTTCTCACGCAATCGGACCGTTAGATCTAAATCCAACGGCCCTTGTGCATCGGGCCACTTAACGATTCACCGCAACCCCGTGATCTATTTCAACCGTTAGATCGAGATCAAGCCACTACGACATACCACCGCTTAGCCATCGTTTGTCCACCATCCGATCAAAATCGCACGGCCCACCGTCATCGTCTCCGCGTCGTCTTCCCCACGAAGCTGCGCCAGAAACCGCCGCCATTAAAGCCAACGCCCGAGCTTCCTCTCTGCTGTTTCTCTACCCCACTCTCTTCGCCATCGTGCGCATTGAAGACCACTCATCACGCCGCCCCACTTCTGGCCGTTTCTCCCCTTCTCTCATGCCCACGATCGCCAGAACACCATCATTACCGCCGCCGCATGACCTTCACGTCGCCGCCGTTTCAACCACGCCCGTACTCTATAAAAGGGCACCTCGGGAGCGCCTCCCTTACCTTAACACGCCTCCACCACCCGGTACCCTTCTCTTTGCTCGTAGCGCCTAATTCGAAGATCTCGCCGCGGCACCTCTCTTCTTCGATTCGGCGCCATCAGACCTCCTCTGTCCTCGCCGTCGACGCCATCTTCATCACTGCACCTGTGCGAAGCCGGAGCTACCATCTACTTCCTCGGAGACTCGCCGGAACCTCTACTTCGTCGACGACCGCACGCCGCCGCCGCCAAACGCCATCGCCGACGACCTTCCGGTCACGCTCCGCCGTCGTTTTGGTAACCCACGTGTTCGCAGTTGTCCCCTCTACATTTTGCGCACCTTCATTCCCCTCGCCGTGGCGCGTAGCGCCGGCGAGCTTGTCACCGGAGCATCACGGCCCGAGCTTGCGTGGCTCGGCCACCTGGCGCCACCTCACCTGCGTGGACGCCACCTCGGCACGAGCTCGCGTGTCACGCCGGGTCAGCACCCGCGTGGCAGGTCCACCGCACCGGCCCACACATGGCTCGGTGGAATCAGTCCACCGTGGAATCATATTGTTCCTATTGTTTTAAAGTATTTATTTACTATTTACAATTTACTATTGCATGCATATGTTTATAAAAATATCTCGAATATTCTGATTTAGTATATAGTTGTTCCAAACTCCTTGGTATGACCAATTTGACTATCAAACCCGAATACCTTGACACCTTAGATAAAATTTGTCAAATGCTTAGCCTTGCTTAGATAATATTTACAAATTTGAGAGAATTTAGTCAAATCTTTACAATTTAATTTAAAATGTGTTTACGTGGTAATGTTTTAACATGAAAGGTTTATAAAGGGTTTTACTCTAAATAAAATGAAATGGGTTTGGACTTGGCGAGATGGATGGATGGTGGAGTGCGGAGTTCATGCACGGTCTAATCGTTAGGATTACGACCCGGGGTTTTTAAATTGGAAGTCGCCGAGTCGATTAAGGACCGGTCTTTGGCGTATTTTGCTACGCCTACCGTACCACCACATGTCTCGTATGGGCAGGATTTGGCTAAATAATCTGAGTGTCTTAGTGTTATTTGTGCTATGTTGTATGTGTGGGCGTTGGTGGACATTAGTCCCACAGGCGCAAGAGGGGCTTCCGAGGATGGATAGTCCAAAGGTAGCGAAACCTTAGCTGCATGAATACATTAGGACACCGCTTGTAACGGCCTCATGATAATTGCTTAGTCACGCGCCGGAGCGTGCTTTGGCCGACATTAAAAGCATTTTATCTCGTGTGGGTAAAGTCGCATAACCTCTGCAGAGTGTAAAACTATTCGAATAGCGCGTCATGATCATGGACATGCTAGCAAAGCCACTCTAAGTTAGAATTGTTTTGGTTTATAAAATGTGTTCAAGATGTTTTAGGATGGATAGTCCTATGGTAAAAATTGGGTGGTTAGCCAAGTGTTAGGAGGATATCCTTCAATATTCAACTAATGGAGGTCATCCAATATTCGTTATCGGTTTGTCATTGTCTTTATTTGAATTATTAAAATGGGTCTTACAAAAGTATTAACAACATAATCTGAAAAATGTTTATACAAAACAACCCGCCATTACCTTTGTTTACCTTATGCATGCATTAAACTTTCTATATTGGGTGTGACTTGCGAGCACGGTAGTAGTGCTCACTCTTGCTGAATAAATCTTATTCGGGAGAAGACGTTTTCCCGACGGTGAGGATCTTGTGAATAGGTGCGTCCCAGACGATTGCTCGTGGCAAGTCGTGTGGCCTACTACTACTTCTATTCCGCGTGTTATTTCTTTTCTTTTGGCGCAGCCCTTTGTAATAAACTTTGAATTATTATCAATAAACTCGTGATATGATTGTGCTATCACTTTTGTTTAACTGTGTACACTAGAAATCTGGACTAGTGTATGAACATAGAGAATTTGGGATCCTTCGTTCCCGGGTTCGAGACTTACTGTACGACCACATGCCCAGTATGGGGCGGGCCTAACTTAGTGTTATGGATTCTCGGCATTGATGTTCAGTGGATAGTTTAGGTCTGTGTGACAGGTGGAGGTGTGACTACTTGGTGGTTGCATCGCAGACAATTCGTCTTCCCGTCCCGGTGTGTGTTATACCAATTCTATGTGATTTGGTATAGCGGTTTGTAAGCACACCGGGAATGTCAATGTTTGAGATGAAGTTTCGAACTGTTTTGTTACGATTGGTGCTTGCTACACTAGTTGTATCTTGTGGGTAAAGTGTACAACCTCTGCAGAGTGTTAAATCAATCTATTCGAATAGCGCGTCATGGTCATGGACATGCTTGGGGATTTCACACGGGTAGTTTTCATAAAATGTTGGGATGGGAGTGTGTGACCTCAATCATATGGCTATGTGAAATAACTTTGCTTAGTCTGTGTGTCTTTGTGGAAACAAGCTGTTAAATTAATACTGTCTACTTGTTTTGAAGTATGCTTTCAATCTATTATTCGTATTCAATTGCAAATGTTGCATTTATGCAAAATAACCACAGAAGCCTTTTTCTTTGGAATAAGCCTGCATCTATACATTGCATTACGTGGTATGATTTATAGTACGGTTGTGTACTCACGCTTATTGTAAAACTTGTGTCCAAACCTACGTAAGAGGAGGAGTCACGCCGCTTTGAGGAGGAGTTCGTGAAGGCCGATCGTTCGTTAAGTCCGATCGATCGGTTGCTGTGGTGAATTGGTGGGATCTACGTTGGAGTTTTCCGTTCCGCTTTATTTCTTTTAGCGTGGCTTAATAAGTGTAAACTCGACCATAAGGTCAAAACCCTTATTTGTTATTCAAATTAATCGTTTACTTTATTTATCGCTTGTGTGGATCGATATTTACCTATGTTAACCCTGTGTGCACTAGCGTGATCCTGGACTAGTGCAGTATACAGAGGGTTCGAGTAATCGACTCAGGTCCCGGACAGCAGGTGGTATCGAGCAGGTTGGTCAGAGGTCTTGACCTTAGTTAGATTGGCCGTCTTTAGAGTGTCCAAATTATTTTCTAAAAGAAAAATTAACTTGCAAAGTTAATTGATTGCTTAACTCTTCTCATGTCTCTCTCGCCTCAACTTTTGCTATAATCTCTTCTCTCCCCGCTGTTTTAAAGTTGCTCTTACCCTGTTCATCTGTCTTGACAGATGCCTCGTCTTTAGAGCTATGGTGAGCGCACTGGAGGGTATGCCGCCGAGCTTTGGAAGTTGCTCCAGGTTCTTGGAGGTTTTGATCGTCCACTGTACGTCGGCAACAACTAGATAGTGAATGGACAAAACCGTGGAGTTATTTGTCGCCTGACGATCTACGCCAGGAGGAACGACAAGGCGAGCCAACCTTCGCACATCTCTGTGAGGAAGATCACTTGGCTGGAAGGTATCCAGGAGTCCTCGCGCTTGGCCATGCTGCGTATCGCAACATCTACGCGACGGAGCTTCAGGACACCGTCTTCGTTACCACCCCAAAGCTGCGGTGTGGACTTGCCAAAGACGCTACCCGTCCACGTAAGGAGAGCAACGCTTCTGATCGTGCACCTCGCCCGATTCGTGGCGCCAGAGGAAGCTTTGGAGAGGACCATCACGAGTTGGATCATGTCTATGAAGCCTTGCAGAGTCAAGAGAAGGTCGCCACTCTGCAAGAGATCCTCTACGACCAAGTTCCCGAAGAAGAGGAAGACCCCGAGGAGGATTCTGAAGAAGACCCGGAGGAAGGTCGAGAGGATGATGCAGAGCGAGAGAGCCGGTGAGCTAGTTGCACCGAACGCCTGCCTCTGCTACACGATTCGTGGCATCGGGATCGGTTGCCAAGATGCCGTCTCACTTCCGAGTCTACAGCCGTCAGGAGCGCCGCCGCGTTTGTGGAGGCTTTCTTGAGTAGTTCGTTTTAGGCTTGATTTTGCCAGCTTAGCTTGATTTGATTTAGCGAGTCGCCCTTTAGGCGGTAGTTTTGTGTGCTTAGATCGTTGTTTCTTTTTGTATGCGAGCATGAGCTGCAAAGGCCCTTAGGCATTTGTTGCAGTCATGCAAAGACCCTAAGTAATAAAGGTATTTCATTGGAGTTTCTTGAGTGTGTTTTGTTGGGTTTAACCTACCCCGCTTAGTTCTCAACTTATCTTGTGCTTGCTACCTTATCTAACCCATGGAGCTTAGCGGATGGTTCAAACTTCGCTGCTCATTGCTAGTGGTTCCGGCACCCCAACACGAGAGGCAATGAGCAACCACCGCGAGAGCGGTTCCGCCACAAGCACCCCAATTGACTTGTAAAACTTTGGAGCTTTCATGGCGCCGCAGACTCGGTGATGAACACTATGATGACTCGATGCAAGCTATGAAAACCAGGCCAACAACAATAACAACAATCAACAAAGATGAAGCCCCGGTGCTCATGGTCACCATGGACCATCCAAACTTGCGAGAACTTATGAGGACTCGCCCACCAACATTTTCCGGACACGCTCTCCGGTGGAAGCGCACGATTGGCTCGAGTTATCGAAGGAAGCCTGATCACCCGGTGTAGCGATCGTGAAAAGGTTACGATGCCACTCACCGATGGAAGGCACCGCCTTTGAATGGTGGGAGAACCTGTCTTTGCCCATGAGACGCCCAGAATATCACAGGAGGAATTTTCTCGCGAGATTCCGCCGATTATCACGCACGTAAGGTATTATCGATCGAAGAAGGATGAGTTCCGCTCTCAAGCAAGGAGCTATGTCGATGTCGACTACCTCAACAAGTTTTCTCACTAGCTCGCTATGCAATGGAAGATGTAGCCACGGACAAGGCTCGTCGAGTCGCTTTTGAAGGGACTAAACTTTGGACTACAAGTCGGTTTGATCGCCCATACTTTTCACGATTTCCAAGAACTGGTCAACAAAGCCTTTGTTCTAGAGGACAAGCGCAAGGAACGGAGGATAATCGTAAGCGCGGATGGCTCGGCAAGGGAACCATCGATCACGGAAAGAGCAAGAAACGGTGCGATCTGATTCAGAGTTTCCACCCGGACTTCGTTGAGCACCTTCACCAACTTCAAGCACCCGCCAGATTGCCGGAACTTCCGCAACCTTGCACCCGTCAACCCCAATCCAGGAAGCAACCAGAACGCGCAAAAGGTCATTCGCTGTCGTCGGCGGACATTTGCCAACGATGTCGCAAAGGGAACAATCACTCGATGCGCTTCAACCTTGGAGCTACTCGATCAAGACGCCCGGCACGAGGCATCAACCAAGGAGCTTCGCAAGTTGCCAGTCAAGCCCGAGGAGCACCGCAGTCCGTGATCAGAGGCCGTGTCAACCACGTCACTCTGGAAGGAGCCCAGGAGTCACCGGACGTCGTACTGGGTAAGTTTACGGTTAACTCCGATGCATCGATTTTGTTTGATTACGAGCTTCGCATTCATTTGTTTACGGAATGTTTGCAACCAAGAATAAATTGGAAGTTATGCAACTTAAGCATACTCTATTAGTCTAGTCGCCTGGAGCAGAGCTAAGTACTAGAGTGGGATGTTTAGGAGCTAAGTTACTCATAGCTGGAGTTTCTAGCCAACCTAATTGTCCTAGATACCCAAACCCTAGATGTCATTCTTGGCATGGATTGGTTATCCAAGCACAAAGTCAGTGCTAGATTGTGGCCGAAGAGCGTGAATGATCGAGGACGCCAAAGGAAACAAGGTAGAGTTCCTAGCTACCTCAGTTCGTGATGGACATTTGCTAGTAAACAGTTTGAAGACCCTTTCCTTAGAAGAAGTACAAGTGGTCAGTGAATATACAAATGTGTTTCCGGAAGAATTACCAGGAATGCCACCGGATCGTGACATTGAGTTTGTAACATCCCAAATTTTGGGCTTGTGTTTCAAATGTAATAAAATGAGGGTAAATTAAAACTTTTCCATCATCCTTTTGCTTTTGAAACTTTTCTGAAATTCTTGTAAAAGAATTTTGGAAAATTAAAAATCAAAGGCCTCATTTATCAAGTTAACAACCTCCTTGGTCAAATCTTTTGTCAAACCCTGGGAAATAATTTTCCCTGGTTCTAGGGTGGCTTAGTAACACCTCTGAATTATTTCATAATTTTTGGAAATTATTTGAAATATTTTAGAGGCAAGTCAAACTTGGTCAAACCTCTGTTTTAACCTTCGGAATTTCTTGAGAAAATTCCAGTGCACAAACTCCCTCTGGAAATTTTATGGAAGGATAATCATTAAGTCAGCAAGCTCCAGTTAAAATTTCATAAATTTTGGAGTTGATTTGATGCCTCAATTAAATTCTCAAAGTTTCAGTTCAAAAATCAAAACCTAATGGGTTTGCCTTTGTTCCTAGCGCGAGTCGACTCGGGCTCGAGCCAACCATTTCGGTCGAGTCAACTAACTGCACCGCACGGTCAATCGGGCGCCAAGGCTCGACCGTTGGATCTCAATCGGACGGCTCGCGTTCGTGTATGCATTCGGACAACTCGGTTGTTCTTTGATGCTCACCGTTGGATTTCAATCGGACGGTGGGCGTTTGTCTTGCGCCGTTTCATCGCGATCGTGCCCTCACCCTTGGATGCGAATCGGACGGTATGCGTCGTCGTCCTCCTCTCTCGCGCAACGGCAGCGCCATGGCGTAGCCGGCGTGGCGCGCAGCGCTTTGTCCCATCCGGCGATCTCGCAACGGGTCTGCGGCGCATTAAATGCCCGTCACTCCACCGCCCGTTTAGTCGTCGTCTCAAGCGCTCCGTCGCCACGGCGATCGCGTGCAATGAGAACCCGAGGCGAAGCAACGGCGTTTTCTTGCTTCTCGAGCCTACTTAAGCCCCCGTCACCTCCGTTGGCTTCCTTTCCTCTCCCGCAGCTCTCTCTTGCACCTCTAAGCTTGAGCGAGCCCAGCAACCCCAGCGCCATTTCGCCATTGCCGAGCTTGGAGCTCCTGTCGCCGACGGTGCTCGGTGGTTCTTTGGCTCCCTTCTTGCTCTGTTGCTTCCTCTCACCTCGGTGGTGCTTAACCCCACTCCATTTCAAAGTTGCTTCAACGGGGCGCCGAGATTTTGATTCCCCAAATCGCGCGAGCACCTTTCTTCGTCTCGGTAGCGGTGAGTCCTCCTCCTCCGATTCCTTGCTCGTAGCATCCTCGAGTCGTTTGGAATCCATCTTGATGACGCGTGTGGTTGGTTTTGCTCGGGCCGCCCGCTCCACGTCGTCTTCCTCGTCCGTCGCAGAACCGTCGCGGGAGCTCGCCCCACCTCTGCACCTCGCGTCGGTCGGGTAGCTCCTGGTAGCCCCTAGATGCTCGGGCACCGCTGAATGAACCGCTGCGAGCTCCTTGTCGCTTGTCGTCGTTGCCATCTTTACCGCGCCGCCGCCGCGTCGCCGCGCGCTCGCTCTGGTCACCACCGTCGGTGTGGGTGGTACGCAGGTGCGCAACGCTATATGCGCACCATTTACGCATTCACTCGCGCCGCCGTGCTTTTGGTCGCGGCGTTTTGCGGTGAAGCCATCGGGCTCGTTGCGCGGACGCCGCGCGTGCGCAACGTGGCCGTGTCGCGCCGCCATCCCTAGATCTGCGGCGGGATTTTCGTTAGATTTGTGTTGTGCTTCGTGTCACGTTGCTTGTGGGCCGCCCATCTTGAGATCGACGGTCCACGCCTGTTCCGCCTCGCCGCGCGTTTTCAAGCGCGTTAGCGTGGTTCAATCGGGACGTCCGATCGAGATCGGCGGCTCTCAATAAATCACGTCTCGGGTGTTAGGAAAATCCCGAAAGTGCTAAGTCCAAGTCGATTATCACATTAGGGTCTTGTCATTTTCATATCTTTGTCATCTTAGCTCCATATTGGATGATTCCAATTTCGTTAGCTTCCTTATAACTTGAACTTAAATGTAAAAATAATTGTAGACCATGATCAAACCTGGAATACCATTTTCAAAAATAGTAAACAAGTGAACATAATATTGTTTTTCAGAACTTTAGCAAACTTGTAAAATGCATAACTTTTAATCTATAGATCATTTTTGTATGAATCCAATTGTGCTAGCTTCCCCTGATAGTGTATTTGCTAGGAAAATTGGTTTCACAAACTTTACTGTTTTTAGAAATCATAAGGATCATAGTTTAGTTTAATACCTAAACAATTTAGACAAATCATAACTCTTTCAATATAACTCCAAATGAGCTGAAATTTCATATGGATTATCACTATACCAGTAGGTAGCTACCTAAAAATTTCAGCTCCAAAATATTTCTAGAAAATATTTTTGCTACAGTGCTAATTATGACCAGAAAATAGGTTTTAGAGAATATCTTTTGCACCACAAATCCAAATTAGGTTTTCCAGTTCCTATGTCTAGGTTTATTCCTATTCTACATTGTGTGAATTTTGTCGCATTTGGATAATTTTTGCTTGCTCCTTTGTTGAAGTGTTGCTCGTCTTATTGGTTGTTTCGCTCTTTCGCTTAGGGTTCGACATTTGCGGTAACCCAGAACGACCCTCATAACAAATTGAGCCACAACAAGCGGGCAAGCAGTTTGATCATTTCCCATTAATCCCATTACTTTTAAAGTCTAATATTTTGTTTAACTTCTATGTATGCATTGCTATTTTGTTGTTAAATTGATTAGTTAAACCTCTAGTTGCAAAATCTGTAGGTAAATGGTTATCCTCTACTACCTGAGCCTAGGTTATTTGCTGTGGTTAGAGTTCGATGGATGAACTCTTATCACTTAGTAGATTACGAATGAATATTGCTTAGCCATGCCTAGTTATCGGTAGTATTGGGCGATCATCGACTTAGTCGGTGATCTGGATCACACAACTACTTATACTACTCCATTATGTCCAACCCTTGTGTTTTATTGATTTACAAATCAAAAACTGAAAACAAAACTATATCTTGACTTGGGCACAATGGTATGTTGATGTGATCTGTTGGGTGTGTGGAATGGTGCCTAAGTCCCCAAGGACCGAGTTACTTGTGTCACTAAGCCAAGCGCTTATTGCGTGCTAACCACACGAGGGGGATATGGAACCTCTCTTGACTAAGTACTTTGGGAGGTGCTAATTATGAGCTGGTTGGTGGGTGTGTTCTTGTGTGTGGTGTTTGGAGGGGAGCATTAGCAGACCGGTTAGGCTGTCTAATGTGTCCTTCTCCCGTGGGTTGCGGCTCTTAATTAGCATCGTCCATTGGAAAGCGTCTTGTTAGACTTAGCCATGCCTGCATACCAAAGGAAGTGTGCTAACCGTGGCTGGTGGAAAGGTGGTCTATCGTGTGGGTACATTGGTACACCCCTGCAGGGTTAAAACTATTCGAATAGCCTCGTCCTAGGTTATGGACATGCTTGGTAAGGTCGTGCAAGAACTAGACTACAACCTTTAAAAAAACTTAAACTTGACATGGGTGGTATGAAGGGGTACTTCATGCTATTGTTGTGGTGACTATGGGTTAGTCACTTCTAGGTTGGTGTTGTCATCTATCTATTGTTATAATTGTCTCTCTTTATTTGAACAATAAAAGTTAATTGCAAACTTGCTTTGAATCTATTACCTTATTGCAAATGAAAACTTGCTTTATCTGTGAAAATAAGTCGAGCCTCATCCACTTAAATAAAGCTTGCATGTAGTTAATTATAGTTTTGTTATCTCACACGTCGGTCTTGCGAGTACAAAAACAAGTTTTGTACTCATCCGCTTGCTTAATATTAATTGTTGCAGAGGAAGAAGGTGAGCCCCAAGGGCCTCACTTTTGTGAGTTGTGTTGCGCGCTGTCTGGGACGATTAGCTTGGCGGTCCGGTTGGTTGCCTTGTGGGTAAAGGCACACCGATTGGCTTTTGTTTATCGCCATCTTATGGCCATTTTGCTTCTGTGTATTTACTTATTTGTATGGCTTTTGGCAGTCGGCCTCTCTTTTATAATAACTTTCTTTATATTATCTATGTCTTTCGATTGTTGCTTTTGCTTGGCTCTATGTGTATGAATGAAATTGATGCATGATTTTGTAGCAGGGTGTGTATCTGCAATGCAGAAGTATACATATCTCGAGGCTTGGTTTATTTGATTTGTACTGTTAGGACCAAGTGGATGGTTAAACAGTACAAGCCGAATAAACCGGGGTCCTCACAAAGTTGGTATCAGAGCCATTCCGACCGTGGTAACCCAAGCTTGATCGTCTTTAGGATATTTTGAAAACCTTAATTTCAAAGTATCAAATGGTTTATGAAAGCTTAAGTAAGTTCTCAGATTTTATTCCTTACCTATCTTAGCTTTCTATCTCATCTTACTCTAATTTGAGTTTTAAAAGTTGTTCTCCTTTCCTTCTCTCAAAAGATAGTTGTATCGATTAATTGGGTTTTGGGAACCAATGAGTTTGGCAAATTGAAGTGTTAGCTGTTCTCTACAAGGTTTTGAAGCTTCCGAAGTTGAAGATTTCGGCTTAGGAGCTTGGATGCAAAATCTGGACAGCGATCGTTCAATTTCCGGACAGCAGGCTCAAAGGTTCTAAATAGGGTAGAAAACGAGAGGTTAATCAACTAAAACTTGTGGGAATAAAAGGGTAAGATGTGATACTAGTTAGCTAAGTATCTAACGTATGTTTATCGCTTTAACCTTGCTCATGAGTACTGTTAAACTTGTTGTAGTGCGCTGAAATTTTTATCTTCTCACACTATTACTCGTTCATTCAATACGGGTTAATGGCATGGAGAAGTTGAGCTTGGTTTGGAGTTTCCTTGCTGTTTTGGAGCTGCTTTGGAAATATTTAAAGTGTGTTTACTTGCTGTTTTGGCTTTCGGTTAGGGTGATATCTCATTCCCCTAATCGTTAACTTTTCGCTTTCATCAACTTCTAGTATTAGTGCTTTGGTTTCTAACCTAAATTTCTTGAACCGGGATGGTGGAGGTACTCGTAGCGGCCGTGGTCGCGACCGTTTGGATGAGAGCTTCCGCCTCCTCCAACCATGGCTGAGGTCTGCTTGATCAGCGCAACCGTTCGGAGGACGGGAGGTCTCCTGGATGTTGTGCGCGCAACACCTCCGCCCTTGCGGTGCCTCGGGATCAGGCGGCGGGTGGACATCGATCTCGTGGGGTTTGGCTGAGTTTCTTCGCACTCAACCCCACGTTCTCGGATCTGAGGACCCTTTGGGCGCAGATGGCGGCTGCGTCAAGTTGGCGTAAGCTCGGCGTTGCTCGATGCTGGACCAGGCGAGCACTCTTTGCCTCCCATCGGCTTCAGGCGGCGCTCTCTGGTGGGAGAACTTCTTGCCATGCAGCCCGCCCGGCCACACCGTCTCTTAGGATGAGTTCGGACGGCGTTCCGTCGAGCTCACATCCCCGGCTTGATGAAGTCAAGAAGAAGGAATTTCTCGCGCTCAAGCAAGGCGTAAGTCGATGATGGAGTATCTGCGAGTTCAATCACTTGGCTCGTTATGCTCCATCCGAGGTGGCCACCGATGAGGCCAAGCAGAGAAGTTCATGGAGGGTTTGTCGAGGAGCTGCAAGACAGGCTCTCCATTGTGGACTTTCTTGACTTTCGGACCTTGGTGGACAAGGCCATTGTTGCTGAGCACAAAGCGGCGGCGGGCGAGTCCGCAGCGCAAGTGGGAGGCCTGGGCCGATCTGCACAGCCGGCCTCTCCGTCCTCGTGTCGGGCCTATTCGAGGGCCGTTACGCGGCTTCACTACCACCGAGCCGCCAAGCACCAGCTCCTCGCCCTCCGCGAGCCGTGCCCGATCACGTGCGCTGCGAACCAGCAGGTGGCCCCGCAATCCGGCTGCCGGGTCACTGCACCGTGCAACGAGAAGGGCATTATGCCAATAGTTGCCCTAATAGGGTGGAGGCGCCTCGTCCTAATGGAGGACGCGGCAGGAGGTGGTTCTCCCGAGATCGAAGGTTGTCCCGCTACCCAAGGCGTGGGTAGTGGCGCGTCAACCTCATCTCCGCGGAGGAGGCACGGGAGGCACCCGGCGTCGTGTTGGGTACCCTTCGGTTAACTCTTTCCCCGCTACTGTATTATTTGATTGAGCGCATCTCATTCGTTTGTTTACGAGTCTTTTCTTCTTGTGGGAGGTCTTCTTTTACTCCATTGTTGGTCCGCTGCTCATTCGCTCTCCGGTTCGGAGTTGAGAGCTGAATCGAGTGTAGGGATGTCCTGTTGAGATAGAAGGGTAGGATTCTTGGCAAACCTTATCCTCCTTTGGTCGGCGAGCTTAGATGTAATCCTAGGCATGGATTGGTTGTCTCGGCACATGGGACAAATTGATTGCGCTAGAGACTCATCTACCTCACTAGTCCTTCCGGCGGCGGGTTCGCTTTTAAATCGAAGCTGCAGGTCCGCATCTCTTCTTTTTCGGCGAAGCCAGCTCTAGATATTAGTGAAGTCGGTGGTATGTGACTTCGTTGATGTCTTCCCAGCGACCTCGGGGATGCCACGGTTCGAGACCTCGAGTTTGTCATTGAGTTGGTTCCGGTACGCCCGATTTGAAGAGGCCTTCGGATGGATCAATTGAGTTGGTGGAGTTGAAGAAGCGGTGGGAGAGCTTCAAGAGAAGGTTTCATCGCCTAGCTCATCTCCTTGGGGATGCTCGGCAATCTTTGTCGAAAAGGACAAGGCGCTGCGCATGTGCGTTGATTACCGTCCACTTAATGAAGTCACGGTAAAGAACAAATACCCTTTGCCCGCATCGATGACCTCTTCGATCAATTAAGCGGAGCTCGAGTCTTCTCCAAGATTGATTTGAGAGTGGGATATCATCGGGTTCGGATTCGACGGAGGATATTCCAAAGCGGCTTTCTACTCGTTATGGTTTATGCAGTATACCGTCATGTCATTCGGCAACCAATGCCCGGCCTTGTTCATGAACCTCATGAATTCGGTGTTCATGGAGTATTTGGATAGGTTCGTTGTGGTCTTCATCGATGATATCCTTATCTACTCCAAGAGTGATGAGAACACAGAGCATTTGAAGCTTGTGTTGGGCAAGCTTCACGAGCACAAGTGTATGCAAAGTTCGACAAGTGCGCGTTACGGTTGAAGGAAGTAGCCTTCTTAGGCCATATTCTTTCGGCGGGAGGCGTGGCGTGGATCCTAGCAAGGTCGGCGTGCTTTCTGAGTCGACCGCCGGTCACCGAAGTTCGGAGTTTTCTTGGTTTAGCGGGATATTATCGTCGCTTTATCGAGAACTTCTCCAAGATAGCGAAGCCTATGACGGAGTTGCTCAAGAAGGACAAGGAGTTCTCGTGGTCCGTGATTGCGAGGAAAGTTTCCAAGCACTTAGAAGCGATTGACCACCGCTCCCGTTCTTGTTCTCCCCGATGTCTGTCGAAGCTTCGATATCTTTTGTGACGCTTCTCGTCGAGGCCTCGGTTGTGTCCTTATGCAAGAAGGCAAGGTAGTGGCCTATGCATCAAGGCAATTGAGACCTCACGAACTCAACTATCCTACCCATGACTTGGAGTTGGCGCGTGATTCATGCACTTAAGATTTGGCGACATTACTTAATCGGTGTCGTTGTGAAGTGTATTCGGATCACAAAAGCCTAAAGTATTTGTTCACCCAACCAGACTGAACCTCGGCAAAGGAGATGGTTGGAGTTGATCAGGACTATGACATGGGTATTCACTACCATCGGGCAAGGCCAATGTCGTTGCGGATGCGCTTAGTCATAAGCGCGTTGCAATGCATTGTTGCTTGAGAGCATCAGCCCCTCTTACGGAGGAGTTCAGCGTCTCAACTTGGGTTTAGTTGAGCATGGTTCCTCGCTTCCTTGGTTGTACAACCAACCTTGGTGGATCGGATCAAGTGCGCTCGTGATCGGATGTTGGAGGAACCGCATCAAGGAAAATGTCAAGAATGGAACAGCCAAGTGCTTCTCCGTAGATGAGCTTGGTGTCGTGAGGTTCGCAGCGCCTCGTAGTTCCAAAGGGCATGGAGTTGCGGGAGTTGATCCTCGCGAAGCCCACGATTCTCCGTTATCCATTCATCCGGGGCCACGAAGATGTACGGGATCTTCGCGAGAGATTTTGGTGGACCCGAATGAAGAGGAGATCGCAAGGTTCGTTGCGAGTGCGGCGTGTGTCGTCGTGTCAAGGCGAACATCGACATCCGCCGATCGCTTGACCTTTACCAATTCGGAGTGGAAGTGGGATTCGGTCGGGATGGACTTTATCACGGTCTACGGTCCCCAAAGAAGAATGATGCCATCCGGTGCGTCATCGATCGATTGACTAAGGTGGCTCATTTTCTTCTGTCAAAGCCGACCTTCGAGTAGGTCTTACGGCGGATCTCTACATAGCCGCATCGTGAGTTTGCATGGTGTACCAAAGGCGATCGTGTCGGATCGTGGTTCATTGTTCACGTCTCGATTTTGGCATAGCTGCAGAGGCTATGGGAACTCGCCTTTCTTTGGCTCGACTTTTCACCCCAAAGCGGATGGTGGACCGAGAGGGTCAACCAAGTTTTAGAGGACATCTTTGCGGCGTGTGTTCTTTCCTATGGGAAGCTTGGGAGAAGTGCACGCCATTCGCCGAGTTTTCTTACAACAACGGTTTCAAGCCGGTCTCGGCATGGCACCATTTGAGGCCTTATACGGGAGAAAGTGTAGAACCCGTTGAACTGGTGCGAGACCGGTGAAAGACCTTTCTTTGGCGGACTCGATTAATGAGGCGAGGTCAAGTCCACTCATTCGTGATCGCTTACGCGCGGCTCAATCCGAGCAAAAGAGCTATGCGGATCGCCGTCGTCGTGAGTTGAGCTTTGAGCCCAATGACCGTTTATCTCAAGGTTTCTCCTCTGAAGGGTCACCGGCGTTTTGGTGTCAAGGGCAAGTTGGCTCCTCGATATGTCGGTCCATACCGTGTTATCGAGAAGAAGGAGCTGTTGCCTACAAGTTGGAGTTACTGCTGCACTTGCGAGGTACATGATGTGTTCCATGTGTCCCGGCTAAAGAAGTGCCTCCGTGTTCCAACAGAGAAGCTCGTTGGAGACTCTTGATGTTCGGGAGGATTTGACCTATCGCGAGCACCTGTTCGCATACTCGAGGAGGCGAGCGAAGAACAAGGAACAAGACCATCAAGTTCCTTAAAGTTCAGTGGTCAAACCATTACGAGGACGAGGCTACTTGGGAGCGAGAAGATCGTCTCCGTCTGGACTACCCTCATTCTTTCCGAGTGAACCAAATCTGGGACGAGATTTTTTGTAAGGGGGGGAGGTTTGTAACATCCCAAATTTTGGGCTTGTGTTTCAAATGTAATAAAATGAGGGTAAATTAAAACTTTTCCATCATCCTTTTGCTTTTGAAACTTTTCTGAAATTCTTGTAAAAGAATTTTGGAAAATTAAAAATCAAAGGCCTCATTTATCAAGTTAACAACCTCCTTGGTCAAATCTTTTGTCAAACCCTGGGAAATAATTTTCCCTGGTTCTAGGGTGGCTTAGTAACACCTCTGAATTATTTCATAATTTTTGGAAATTATTTGAAATATTTTAGAGGCAAGTCAAACCTAGTCAAACCTCTGTTTTAACCTTCTGGAATTTCTTGAGAAAATTCCAGTGCACAAAACCCTCTGGAAATTTTATGGAAGGATAATCATTAAGTCAGCAAGCTCCAGTTAAAATTTCATAAATTTTGGAGTTGATTTGATGCCTCAATTAAATTCTCAAAGTTTCAGTTCAAAAATCAAAACCTAATGGGTTTGCTTTGTTCCTCGAGCGCGAGGTCGGACTCGGGCTCGAGCCAACCGATTTCGGTCGAGTCAACTAACTGTCACCGCACGGTCAATCGAGTGCGCAGCGCTCTGGACCGTTGGATCTCAATCGGACGGCTCGCGTTCGTGTATGCGTCGGACAACTCCGGTTGCCCTTTGATGCTCGCCGTTGGATTTCAATCGGACGGTGGGCGTTTGTCTTGCGGCCGTTTCATCGCGATCGTGCCTCACCCTTGGATGCGAATCGGACGGTGTGCGTCGTCGTCCTCCTCTCGCTTCGCGCCTGGCGCCATGGCGTAGCGCGGCGTGGCGCGCGGCGCTGTCCCATCCGGCGATCTCGCAGCGGTGTCTGCAGCGCATTAAATGCCGTCACTCCACCGCCCGTTTAGTCGTCGTCTCAAGCGCTCCGTCGCTCACGGCGACCGCAGCGGCGATGAGAACCCGAGGCGAGCAACGGCGTTTTCTTGCTTCTCGAGCCTACTTAAGCCCCTGGTCACCTCCGTTGGCTTCCTTTCCTCTCCCGCGGCTCTCTTGCACCTCTAAGCTTGAGCGAGCCAGGCAACCAGCGCCCATTTCCGCCATTGCCGAGCTTGGAGCTCCATCGCCGACGGTGCTCGGTGGTTCTTTGGCTCCCTTCTTGCTCCTGTTGCTTCCTCTCACCTCGGTGGTGCTTAACCCCACTCCATTTCAGGTTGCTTCAGCGGGGCGCGAGATTTTAGATTCCCCAAATCGGCGCGAGCACCTTTCTTCGTCTCGGTAGCGGTGAGTCCTCCTCCTCCGATTCCTTGCTCGGTAGCATCACGGAGTCGTTTGGAATCCATCTTGATGGCGCGGTGTGGTTGGTTTTGCTCGGCCGTCCGCTCCACGTCGTCTTCCTCGGTCCGTCGCGAACCGTCGCGGAGCTGCTCGACCACCTCTGCACCTCGCGTCGGTCGGTAGCTCCTGGTAGCCCCTAGATGCTCGGGCACCGCTTGAATGGCTGCTGCGGAGCTCCTTGTCGCTTATCGTCGTTGCCATCTTTTACTGCGTGCCGCCCCTCGCCGTCGCGCGTATCGCTCAGTCCACCACCGTCGGTGTGGGTGGTACGGAAGAGTGCGCAACGCTATGCGCACCATTTCGCATTCACTCGCGCGCGTGCTTTTGGTCGCGGCGTTTTGCGGTGAAGCCATCGGGCTCGTTGTCGGACGCGCGCGCGTGCGCGCGTGGCTCGTTGTCGCCGCCCATCCCTAGATCTGCGGCGGGATTTTCGTTAGATTTGTCTTGTGCCATTGTGTCACGTTGCTTGTGGGCGTCCATCTTGAGATCGGCGGTCCCGACCTCTGTTCCGCCTCGCGCGTTTTCAAGCGCGTTAGCGTGGTTCAATCGAGGGCGTCCGATCGGAGATCGGCGGCTCTCAATCGTCCACGTCTCGGGTGTTAGGAAAATCCCGAAAGTGCTAAGTCCAGTCGATTATCACATTAGGGTCTTGTCATTTTCATATCTTTGTCATCTTAGCTCCATATTGGATGATTCCAATTTCGTTAGCTTCCTTATAACTTGAACTTAAATGTAAAAATAATTGTAGACCATGATCAAACCTGGAATACCATTTTCAAAAATAGTAAACAAGTGAACATAATCTGTTTTTCAGAACTTTAGCAAACTTGTAAAATGCATAACTTTTAATCTATAGATCATTTTGTATGAATCCAATTGTGCTAGCTTCCCTGATAGTGTATTTGCTAGGAAAATTGGTTTCACAAACTTTACTGTTTTTAGAAATCATAAGGATCATAGTTTAGTTTAATACCTAAACAATTTAGACAAATCATAACTCTTTCAATATAACTCCAAATGAGCTGAAATTTCATATGGATTATCACTATACCAGTAGGTAGCTACCTAAAAATTTCAGCTCCAAAATATTTCTAGAAAATATTTTTGCTACAGTGCTAATTATGACCGAAAATAGGTTTTAGAGAATATCTTTTGCACCACAAATCCAAATTAGGTTTTCCAGTTCCTATGTCTAGGTTTATTCCTATTCTACATTGTGTGAATTTTGTCGCATTTGGATAATTTTTGCTTGCTCCTTTGTTGAAGTGTTGCTCGTCTTATTGGTTGTTTTCGCTCTTTAAGCTTAGGGTTAGACATTTGCGGTAACCGAGAAACGACCCTCATAACAAATTGAGCCACAACAAGCGAGGCAAGCAGTTTGATCATTTCCATTAATCCCATTACTTTTAAAGTCTAATATTTTGTTTAACTTCTATGTATGCATTGCTATTTTGTTGTTAAATTGATTAGTTAAACCTCTAGTTGCAAAATCAGTAGGTAAATGGTTATCCTCTACTACGAGCCTAGGTTATTTGCTGTGGTTAGAGTTCGATGGATGAACTCTTATCACTTAGTGATTACTGAATGAATATTGCTTAGCCATGCCTAGTTATCGGTAGTATTGGGCGATCATCGACTTAGTCGGTGATCGGATCACACAACTACTTATACTACTCCATTATGTCCAACCCTTGTGTTTTATTGATTTACAAATCAAAAGCTGAAAACAAAACTATATCTTGACTTGGGCACAATGGTATGTTGATGTGATCTGTTGGGTGTGTGGAATGGTGCCTAAGTCCCCAAGGACCGAGTTACTTGTGTCACTAAGCCAGCGCTTATTGCGTGCTAACCACACGAGGGGATATGGAACCTCTCTTGACTAAGTACTTTGGGAGGTGCTAATTATGAGCTGGTTGGTGGGTGTGTTCTTGTGTGTGGTGTTTGGAGGGCATTAGCGGACCGGTTAGGGCCGTCTAATGTGTCCTTCTCCGTGGGTTGCGGCTCTTAATTAGCATCGTCCATTGGAAAGCGTCTTGTTAGACTTAGCCATGCTGCATACCAAAGGAAGTGTGCTAACCGTGGTGGTGGAAAGGTGGTCTATCGTGTGGGTACATTGGTACACCCTGAGGTTAAAACTATTCGAATAGCCTCGTCCTAGGTTATGGACATGCTTGTAAGGTCGTGCAAGAACTAGACTACAACCTTTAAAAAACTTAAACTTGACATGGGTGGTATGAAGGGTACTTCATGCTATTGTTGTGGTGACTATGGGTTAGTCACTTCTAGGTTAGTGTTGTCATCTATCTATTGTTATAATTGTCTCTCTTTTATTTGAACAATAAAAGTTAATTGCAAACTTGCTTTGAATCTATTACCTTATTGCAAATGAAAACTTGCTTTATCTTGAAAATAAGTCGAGCCTCATCCACTTAAATAAAGCTTGCATGTAGTTAATTATAGTTTTGTTATCTCACACGTCAGTCTTGCAGTACAAAAACAAGT
This sequence comes from Ampelocalamus luodianensis, assembly GCA_036346255.1. NCBI lineage: Eukaryota > Viridiplantae > Streptophyta > Magnoliopsida > Poales > Poaceae > Ampelocalamus > Ampelocalamus luodianensis. The sequence goes on from JAYEVH010000071.1 coordinate 108,120, forward strand.
TTTGTACTCATCTGCTTTGCTTAATATTAATTGTTGCAGAGGAAGAAGGTGAGCCCCAAGGGCCTCACTTTTGTGAGTTGTGTTGCGCGCCGTCTGGGGCGATTAGCTTAGCGGTCCGGTTGGTTGCCTTGTGGGTAAAGGCACACCGATTGGCTTTTGTTTATCGCCATCTTATGGCCATTTTGCTTCATTGTGTATTTACTTATTTGTATGGCTTTTGGCAGTCGGCCTCTCTTTGTAATAACTTTCTTTATATTATCTATGTCTTTGATTTGTTGCTTTTGTGGCTCTATGTGTATGAATGAAATTGATGCATGATTTTGTAGCAGGGTGTGTATCTGCAGTGCAGGAAGTATACATATCTCGAGGCTTAGTTTATTTGATTTGTACTGTTAGGACCAAGTGGATGGTTAAACAGTACAAGCCGAATAAACCGGGGTCCTCACAAGTTTGTCATCGACCTAGTGCTAGGGACAGCACCAATTTCGAAGAGACCTTATCGGATGCCAGCCGATGAATTGGTAGAGATGAAGAAGCAGATAGAAGAACTTCTTGAGAAAGGTTTCGTGAGACCTAGTTCGTCGCCATGGGGAGCACCAGTGTTGTTTGTCAAGAAGAAGGATGAAAGTATGAGGATGTGTATTGATTACCGTTCTCTCAACGAAGTTACCATCAAGAACAAGTACCCACTACCCCGGATAGATGATCCATTTGATCGGATGAAAGGAGCCGAGTGTTTTCAAAGATCGACTGCGATCGAGTTACCACCACTAAAGATTTGTCCTAAGGATATACCAAGACCGCTTTCTCAGCAGCGGTATGGACATTATGAGTTCTTAGTCATGTCCTTTGGTGCGACTAATGCCCCGCATACTTCATGAACATGATGAATAAAGTATTCATGGAATATTTAGACAAGTTCGTAGTCGTGTTCATTGATGATATTCGGTGTACTCCAAGTCGGAGGAAGAACATTTGAACATTTAAGGATAATATTGGAAAAACTCCGAGAGCATCGGTTGTATGCCAAGTTGATAAGTGTGATTTTTGAAAGAAGGAAGTGGATTTCTGGGTCATGTGATGACAAACGAGGAGTATGATTGACCGGTAAAGTTAAGCGATGCTACATTGGGAGCAGCCCAAGACCGTGACTTAGATTCGCGATTTCTTGGGAATGGCGGTTATTACCGCCGTTTCATCGAAGGATTCTCATCGATTGCTAAGCCTCTTACGCAATTGCTGAAGAAGGAGAAAAAGTTCACTCGGACTCCAGCCTGTGAAGAAAGTTTTCAAGAACTGAAGAAGCGTTTGACTTCAGCCCCAGTGCTGATTTTGCCAGATATTCGCAAGGATTTCGATATCTATTGTGATGCTTCGCGTCAAGGATTAGGATGCGTCCTGATGCAAGAAGGAAGAGTTGTCGCTTATGCGTCAAGGTAGTTGAGACCTCACGAAGAGAATTACCCTACTCATGATCTGGAATTAGCTGCCGTAGTGCATGATTTAAAGATTTGGCGTTATTACCTCATCGGTAATCACTGTGAAGTCTATACGGATCATAAGAGTCTAAAGTATATCTTCACCCAGTCAGATTTGAACATGAGACAGAGAAGATGGTTAGAATTGATCAAGGATTACAATCTTGGAATCCACTACCATCCCGGAAAAGCCAACGTAGTTGCAGATTCTCTAAGTCCTAAGAGTTACTGCAATGCTTTGGAAGTAAAGGGAAGTTGCCCAGAACTTCTTGAATAATTTCAGAAGCTAAAGCTAGAAGTTGTGTCCGAAGGATTTGTAGCCAATTTGGAAATACAGTCTACCACGAGAAGCAAATTCGTGAAGCACAACCAAAGGATCTGTGTTGTCGTAAATCAAGGTCAAAATGACGGAGGAAATTCAAAGATTTCACCAAGGATGATCAAGACATACTGGATTAATGGTCGTATCTGTGTACCGGATATCGATGGTCTAAAACGATTAATCTTAAAGGAAGCCCATGACTCAAAGTATTCGATCCACCCTGGAAGTACCAAGATGTACCATGATGTTAAGACTAAATTTTGGTGGCCAAATTTGAAACGAGAAGTCGCGAGTTCGTTTCCTTGTGCGACACCTATCGAAAGTAAAGGCGAACACCGAGACCAGAGGGTTTCTTTGCAACCGTTGAAGATTCCGAATGGAAGTGGGAAGAGATCGGTATGGATTTCATTGCGGTTTACCCAAGACTCAATCGGTTACGATTCGATCCGGGTAATAGTTGATCGTTTGACCAAAGTCGCCCATTTCGCGATCAAAACCACATACTCGGGAGATCGCCTTGCGAGTTGTACATGGCGTAATTGTCGGTTTGCGGTGTGCCCAAAAGATAGTGTCGGATCGAGGATCCCGTTCACCTCGTTTTTGGCGAGCTTGCATGAAGCATTGGGCACCCATCCGAATTGCGATACGCGTATCATCCACAGATGCAGATGGGCCGGTGAAAGAGTTAATCAGATATTGGAGGATATGCTTAGAGCTTGTGCTCTAGCTAATGCTGCCCGATGGGATAAGAGTTTACCATATGCAGAATTTTCGTACAACAATAGTTACCAAGCTAGTCTGCAAATGTCACCATTTGAAGCCTTGTATGTCGTGCTGCGAACCCCGTTGAATTGGTCGAACAATTTGAGCGATCGCCGGTCGACGTCATTCAAGAAGCGAGAAGAGCAAGTGGCCATGATCGAGAAAGATTGCGAATAGCTCGGTCGAGCGTAAGAGCTATGATGATAATCGTCGTCGTGACCTCGCCTTTGAACCCGAGGATTTCGTTTATCTTGGTGACCCGCTCGAGGTGTCAAAGGTTTCATGCCAAAGGAAGCTTGCCCTAGGTATGTTGGTCCGTTCAAGATTTTGGGCGCCGTGGAGAAGTTGCTTATCGCTTGAGCTGCGCGATGCGTTAGCGAGTACATGATGTCTTTCATGTCTCATGATTAAAGAAGTGCCGTGTGCGAGAAGAGCAAGCCCGTTGGAATCAATTGATTTGAAGGAGGATCTTACCTAGAAGGAGCAGCCGATTAAGATTTTGGATGTCGTGAGCGCCTCACGAAAGCAAGGCTCGTTTTGCAAGGTCCAATGGAGCAACTACTCGAAGGAGAAGCAGCGTGGGAGCGTGAAGAAGAGCCAAAGGAGTTTCTAGCCTTTTCTCTAGCTAGCTTTGAATCTCGGGTCGAGATTCCTTTAAGGGGGAGGTTTGTCACATCCCAATTTTGAGCTTAAAAATCTTTTAATAGTTAGTAGGAGAAAATTCACCATTTGGATTTTATTTGAATTTAATTTCAAAAGCTTAATATTGGACTTTACAATCAAAAATATTTAATGTGAATAATTCCAACATGAACATTAACCAAAACTATTTTATTTGGGTTCTATGTGCTCAGATATATTTTCTAGATTTTTCTAGAACTTTTCTGAGTTCATTTGCTATTTTCTATTGCCCATTTGAATTTCTGGTATTTTCTAAATTAGAAAACCTATTTATAAATCTCAAAATCCTCTCAGGCCTAATCTTCCCGGCCCAACCCTATTCCTTGACCAGCGGCCCAGCTCACTTCATGCGGCCAGCTCGCCGCCATCGCGCCTCAAGGCCCGCGTGACAGTGGGTCCGCCATCGCTGCGTCGTCGTCCTCGCAGACGACTTCTTCCTCGCGCGCGCCGAAGTCGCCGCCATTGATGGTGAGCTCGAGCTCCGTCCGACAAAACACGTTTCCAAATAAAACCTTTCTAGAAAACGTGCCAAATCTTATCCCCATCTCAACCGCACCTATTGCCGGTAAAATCATATCCCGAATCTTGTTCAAAATCGAAAATCTATCTCGTAGCCGTTTCGGACTCTTCTGGGGTTTCACCGCCGCACGCCACCCTAGCCCTCCCCAACCCCCTATAAAAGCCCCCGAGGATCGCCCGATCACCAGCACCAGAAGCCCCAACCCAGCGCCGCCCGAGAGCCCCTGCGCCGCCACCCTCACCGATTTTAGGTTTTCACCCGCAAGGACTCCGGTGAGCTCCCTTGCCGCCGTCAGTATCGCCGGGACCTCATCGTCGCACCTCGGCCGCAATAGCACAGGCTAGCTCACGGTGCCATCCACTTCGCCGAGAGCCGCCAATTGCCGTCCGACAAAACCCGTGACCCCTCGCGCCGCCCGGCCGCGTGGCCGCCACTCCTGAGCCCTTCGCGCTCATGAGTGCATCTCGGCCAGCGTTAGCGAGCTACTTACGTACCACCGGTCCGCGGAGCGCCGTCGTTCGCCGTTCTTGGGTTGTCGAGCATCACCGCCGTCGGTGACTGGCTGCCTCGTGTCACGCCACCTCGGCCAGTGCTTGCGTGGCGCCTACGTGGCGCCCACGTGGGTGCACTGCGTGTGCAACCCACCGGGTTCGAGCGAGGCTCGGTGGACCTAGTCATCATGAGCCTAGCCTCGATATGTGGGTCCCACATGTCGAGATTTCTTTATTATTTCTTTTCCGAAATCTCACTGACATCATCATTGCACATTATTCCGATTTTCTTCAGAGAAATAATTAGGGAAAATCGAAAATCCAAATTAGGGTTTCTTTTAGATTTCCAATCTTCCAAAGCTCATAACTTTTGCATCCTAACTCCGATTGAGCTCATTCAAATTTATAAATTTGTCTAAATTCAAGCTCTATTTATCTGAGATTTTTATTTAATTTTTGGAGCTGGTTTTGCCTCTGTTATTTATTTGTTTTGTTTGTTTTTGTTTCATTTGCGAGTAGACGTCGATTCGTCGGGAAATTTTGTGGAAGGAGGAGCACTCCAAGATCAAGACCAGTACATAGACCTTTTCCAAGGCAAGTCATACCTTTGATCATCTTGAACCCAATTTTCAAATTACTTTGTGTTAAATTAATGCATTCTACTTTAATTATTTATTTAAATGCTTTGAGCATAGTTATTATCCAAATTGCTATCACACTTTGGCCTTGTATGTCATAATTCCTTTTCACCCTAGATTAATATTATAGCACCAACGTGGGTTGGTTAGATGCAAGTACAATTGCTTAGCCATGCTACGAGTCTCACATCTCATGAAAGTTGCAAATATGAACTATGACTAAGTGACTATGGAACTTTGTGTAAAGCGTGTCTTTGTCAGACGTTATTACTTCGTGATGGCATGTGTTGCACTAAAACCAACTGGGTGGTAAAGGATTTAGGCGAGGAAAGTGGTGGAGCGTGTGACATGGTGGTCTATGTGATGGGAATGATAATCTTTGTGACTTAGTTAGAACATGGAAGTCTTGCCTTGGTCAATTAAGGACTTAACTTTGTGCGCCATTGGCGAGCCTTCTTCATGCGACCACATGCCCGGTATGGGACGGGCCTAACTTAGTAAGTTATGGATTCTCGGCATTGATGTTGTTTGGATAGGTTAGGGCGTGTGACAGGTGGAGGTGTGACTACTTGGTGGTTGCATCGCGGGACGATTTGTCTTCACGTCCGTGGGTGTGTGTTATACCAATTCTATGTGAGTGGTATAGCGGTTTGTAAGCCTGCTAGGAATGTTAATGTTTGAGATGAAGTTTCAACTGTTTTATTACGATTGGTGCTTGCTACACTAGTTGTATCTTGTGGGTAAAGTGTACAACCTCTGCAGAGTGTTAAATCAATCTATTCGAATAGCGCGTCATGATCATGGACATGCTTGGGGATTTCACACGAGGTAGTTTTCATAAAATGTTGGGATGGGAGTGTGTGACCTCAATCATATGGCTATGTGAAATAACTGTTTAGTGTGTGTCTTTGTGGAAACAAGCTGTTAAATTAATCTTGTCTACTTGTTTTGAAGTATGCTTTCAATCTATTATTCGTATTCAATTGCAAATGTTGTATTTCGCAAAATAACCACGAAGCCTTTTCTTTGGAATAATCCCGCATCTATACATTGCATTACGTGAGTACGATTTGCGAGTGCGGTTGTGTACTCACGCTTGTTGTAAAACTTGCGTCCAAACCTACTGAAGAGGAGGAGTCACGCCGCTTTCGAGGAGGAGTTCGTGAAGGCGATCGTTCGTTAAGTGCGGATCGATCGGTTGCTGTGGTGAATTGGTGGGATCTCTTTGGAGATTTTCCGTTCGCTACCTGTTTATTTCTGTTAGCCTGCGTGGCTTAATAAGTGTAAACTCGACCATAAGGTCAAAACCCTTATTTGTTATTCAAATTAATCGTTTACTTTATTTATCGTTTGTGTGGATCGATATTTACCTATGTTAACCTGTGTGCACTAGCGTGATCTGGACTAGTGCGGTATACGCGAGGGTTCCGTAATCGATGCAGGTCCCGGCGAGCACTATATAAGGAGATGCTTGAGGCTAGCATCTGAAGGAGGCGAGAAGAGACACATGAGTTGTTTCACGAAACCTAGCCACCATCTTCTTGAGAGAGCCTTCCGTGCGACTTGGTGCTAGCACACCGCGTCACGGTTGTTGCTTCTCGGGCGTGTGGATACCGTAGAGGCGCTACTACGATCATTTGTTGCGCGAGGGCGATCGCGATCTTCACAAGGAACTGCAGAGGTTGCTGAAGGAGACGATCGACTACGAGGACGTTGGACGATCATCTACGACCACCACATCGGCGCGTTCGTCGTCGGACTAGGCTGCTCCGACTCTACTTCCACTGCACTGCGTGTCTAGTGGTAAATGATCTATGATTATCTATCTTGCTTGGCTTCCTGGTTTACGTGGTAGAAATTTTAAAGCGTTGCTAGCGTAGCCTACCCGTATCCCTACACAAGCATCACCGCATCATGCCATTGTTGTGCCTACCGGGACCACTGCACTGGGTAATATCGCCTTTGCCTTGTGTTAGTTTTCAACCAGGATCAGAACACATGTACGATGGCAAAAATCAAGCACGAGAACTAATGAACAGAAGAAATAATGCGAGACATTTTTTGTCACAACCTTGGTCGCTATTGCACACGTTGCTTTTTCTTCCTCTTTTTTTCACACATATTAGAATACAAGTCTCTTGCTTATATAGTACTAGAACTCAGACACATAAACAAAATAAACTAGGATTCGGCAAGCATACTAGGGCTCTGATACGATAAAGAAAAAAAGGAAAAAATATTAAACTTCTATCATTCACTCCCTTAATCTTGTTGTTTCTCTTTTTTCGCGTAATCCAATTTTTTGTCACATCCCCAGGACACACAAACACATACTAGGACTGGAAGCTCAGCTACCAGTTAGACTCGACTTCAACTTGGCTCACACACACTCGACTAGAGACGGTGGCACAACTTGAACACGTCTTGGACTCTTACTCATTGAGGCAGTCAGTCTAAACTACGAATTTCCCAAATCGTACTCGACTCAGGATGATGAATACATCTCCTCAACGTCCTAGACTCATCTCTAGATCAACACGGGGTTACAACTCACAGACCTCGGTCATGTGTAGTGTTGGCTCGTCATCTTTTAGCTTTTATGCAAAATAAGCCTTCTCTTCTTTCTTCTTGGCATAACATTATGAGGCAAAGTATCCATAGTCCTGACAATTATAGCATCTTACCTTTATCTTGTCAAACTTCCTATTGCGTCCGCCAGCCTTCGCTCTTTGGCCTTCCACTCGGCACGGGTGAGCAGCATGTGTTCCTCCCAGGCGTTGCCATAGCTCGCGAGACGATCCTCATGTACCTTGAGCTTTTCGATCAACTCTTCCACAATCATGGTTTTAAGATCGGCAAATTTCTCAATGGTAGACACGAATGAAAGGAATTTAGTAAGGACAACATGGAGAATTTCTTGACTATGTACGTCTCATCCATATTCTGTCCAAGCGCACGGATCTTGTTGACCATAACTGTCAACCGCACAACAAAGTCATCGACAGACTCCGCTTCCTTCATTCATAGCTCCTCAAACTCAAACTTGGGGGGTTTGAATTCATGCTACCATGACACACTCCGCGCCCATGTGCACGGTCTTGAGCATCTCCCAAGCCTCCTTCGCCGTCTCCTTCTTGGCAAGCAGAAAGAGGGTGTTCTTGTTGATGCCCGATAGATGGCCACTAGTGCCATCGAAACTTGCACATGTCGACCACCACCTTCAATTCGATCGCATCCTACACCTCGCCTTCAAATAGACCTTCATCTTGATACCCCATACCACATAATTGCTCTCGGCGATATCGATATTGCGATGAAACAGAACTCTCCTTGAACCGCTTGGTTCCTATCCTTCGACATAGCTTTGATACCAATTTGTCATGACCCCGACCCAAGGTCACCCGAGAGGACCCCCTAGTACTCCTGAAAAGTCCACTAGGACCTCTCAGAAACACCTCCAGGACCACCCAAGAGTCGGCGGGACCACCTAGAGGTCCTGAGGATTGACCCGAGGAGGTCTTGAGATCCAGGACCTCCCAAGTGCCACGACTACTCCAGGGAAAGGTCATGAGACTTGGAAAAGTCCTACATCTCCTGTCTTCCAAACTAGTCACAAGGATTAACAGCTAGTTCACACAGCCACACAAGTGATAATCATACATCCACGAAAACATAACTACTAACAAAAGAGTAGATTACAAAGTGGCTTACAAGCCGACAAGAGAGTACTTTTACACAGCGGAAAACAAAAGATAGTCCATCCAATACACCACAAGCAATTGGCTGGAGGGTGCAGCCTAGTCGTCCAGAACCACTTGATCCTCATCAACGAAGCCTCTATATATTATCTTTAATATATAAAAGACCATACGTCTTCATGGTCGTAACCTTTGAGGTGCACGACCTCACTGGTCGTAGAGATTCCAGAGGTTACATAATGGGTACCACAGTGGACGAAGGCCCAAGCCAAGCCTCCGACAGGAGAAGCGCTCGTAGAAGGTAAGAACCGATTCCAACGTATATTCTCTACCGTATGATGAATGGAACACGTGCATATTCCATACGGCGTATCTTATCCAAGACACATCGATAAATAACCTCCGTGCGGTTATATGCTTCATGACATATAACCGCCAAGCGGTTGATCTGTATCAACCATCACTTGACTCGACGGGCATAGCGCCGCATCGAGCGCCTTCTCGGAATGCGCCACCTCTTGAGGGCTATTTAAAGATGGAACACAGGCGGATAAAAAAGGGGGATCGATCATCGAAAGATCGATCATCGAAGATAGAAAGAAAGAAGCATTGTCTTGTACTCTAAGCGATCCGTCATTCGCCGGGATACACCTTGTAAAATCTCGGTTCATACTAATAAAGAGCGGTCCCATTGTAATCCCAAGATTTCCCGTCATTCTCTCTTTTTCCATTTATTGTAAGATCGGCGACTTGATCGTCGACAGCTGGCGCTGTCCGTGGGGAACGCGGCGTGGAATCTTGGAAGGCTGGTGTTGCTCACCGATTCTTTGTCCATTTCCCACTCGTAATCGCTCATGCGGTTATGTCGGGAAGTTGGGGCGAAGAGAATTGGTTCGACGGCGGACTCGCCAACCTTGACATGGGCGCATGCATGCGCGCCATGGAGGAAAATGGAGCCTCTTCATCATCCTCCTCTTCCATCGAGTTGCTTTATTGCGAAACAAGCGAAATCGGCGGATGGATGAGGATACACCACTGCGATCAGTGGTGTTTCCAGAGGAGACGCTCCCGACCGGTTCAAAAAGCCCGAAGGCTTCAGCAAGCCCGGACTCCGCGACCGGCAAGAAAGGTGAAGAAAACCCAACTCATCAACTCAAAGCCCAATATACTTTTGATGCGATCATGGTTGATAGATACTCACCGACGGCTTCTAGCAATTCCAGGAGCCAACCGACACTTGGTGATAGTGTCGATGAAACCCCCGCTGGTGATAAACCAGATGGGGATAATAAGGCTCAGTATACGATCGGCAGTTCGCCGCATCAGCCTGAGATCATTACAAGGACCTCAGGAGGTACTGATCACCGATTATTCTCCTTCGTGGAAACTCTTGGTGAAAACTCTGAAAGGCTCTCCATTGATTACGATGGAAGCTCATCAGAGGATGACTGTTGGAAACACGAGGTCAATGCGATCGGAGATTCAAATCAAGATGTCGGTATACGGTCCTCCACATTGCCTCGCCACCACATAATGATGGAGATGATACGGCGGTCGGGCACCAAATGCGAGGTCACGAGCGGTGGGCGTCCATCGGTTAGTCGCTCGATCCTGCCCTAGTTAATGCAGAGATCGAGCAAGACCGATCGGGAGAACAGAGAATTCGAGCCATCAAACACCTCTTTACGAAACTCCGGGTTTTGCACGACTTGTAGGTCAAGTATCGGAGATTATCCAGCAGACCATGCGGCGACGGAAGCATATCGAACGAGCGCAACCACAAAGTCGACCATGACTTCATCTCAAGCATTCTTCCACGGCGAGAAGCGGCGTGGTCGTGTTGAGGGTCAACTAACACAAGGACCACCGGCGCTCCGACCAAAGCAGGTCATGAGGAAGAAGATTGTTTGAGAATCTTCACCTTCACCTCGCCAACAAGAGCAAGCGCTTGGACACGATGATCTTGGTATCATCTTAACCGAACAAGCGGTCAAAGGCGTTCTCAAAAGCGTACGGCCGGATCGGGATACGAGAAAATCAGCGATGCGGTCCGGGAATCGGTCCCGACCGATTATAATCGGCACCTTTTCAAAGAAGGCGCCGTGAGGCGATCACACAGTTGTCGAGCTTTCTCTGCAGGCTCCAAGGCGTGCGTTGGCCAAACAGTTCCGACACGCCAACCTAGATAAATTCAATGGGACCCAAAATCCTTTAGAATTTCTTGATTTATACCATCACATCGAGATATTTGGCGGCAGAAAATGTAATGGCTAATTATCTTCCCACGGTACTAGAAGGATCGGCCCGATCATGGTTGCTAAATTTACCTATCGGATCCGTGTATACTCGGGAGCGACTTTGCGATCTTCTAATTGCAAACTTTAGTAGTGCGTCGATCATACGAAAGGAGGATGATCTCCACAGATACGGCAAAAACCTAATGAAACTCTTGACAATACATCAAGAGATTTAGCCAAGTTCGCAACTCGATTCCGAGAGGTTGCGAGTCTTGTTATCCGGGCTTTTAAAGCGGGATTAAGAAATCGAAGGTTTACGGAGGATCTAGCAATTCATCCCCACGAACAACCATCGAACTCTTCGACATGGTGACAAATGCATAGCGGCTAGCGAAGCGGTCGAGTGGAACAAAGCCGTTGATCGAAAAGACAAGATCCCCACTGTGCGGATAAGTCGAAAAGAAGCAGAAGAAAGCTCTCAAGAAGAAGAAACACGACAGAAGTAACAATAAGGAGGTTCTGGCTGTTCCTGAGAAATTTCCTAAAGGAAGAAAAGATTACTCTGGTCATAGCAAAGCAAAAGCTCCGACCAATGAGTATAAGAAAAGCAAAAAATGGTGTCCTCTCCATAAACAAGCAGGACACGATTTACGCAACTGTCGCGCTTGGCAAGAAAAATTGAATTGATTATTATGCGGTAAAGGTCCACTTCCTTCAATTCAAGAAATTGGGGAAACAAACTCCAGAAAGGACAAGGATGGTGACGAGGAGATGGAGTATCAAGAACCTCAGCATACTGTCGATGTAATTTTCGGGGGATCTTCTTCATACGAATCCATACGTCACCTGAAGGCCATGGAGCGAGAAGTCAACCTTGCTGAAACTCCGATCATCACCAAACCTTCAAGGTGGTCGGAGACAATAATATCCTTTAGCAAAGAAGATTCCCAATTCCTTCAACTCGACCAGGTAGGTTTCCAATTGTCGTTGAGCCTACTATTAATAACTGGAAGGTTAATCGGGTTTTGATAGATGGGGGTAGTTCTTTAAATATTCTCTTTGCAAGCGCATTGGAAGATATCTGATTCCAAATTCTAAGGTAAAGCCTGTGAAATATGCCTTCCATGGTATAGTTCCTGGATCTACCGCCAAGCCAATAGGGCAATTATCCCTATTGGTTACGTTCGGAAAACCCGACAATTTCTGAACAGAAAAAGTTTCTTTCGATGTAGTGAATTTTGAAGCGACATATAATGCAATCCTTGGTCGTCGGCCTTAGCAAAATCCTGGTAGCTACGCATTCACGGTTACGAGTTTGAAAATGCCAGGACCAAAGGGTGTCATCACGGTCGAGGTGATCGAGAAAATCGCCTCGCATGTGATCGGAAATGTTTAGAAGCGGTCGATGAGCTTCCACGGAGGAACTAACACCGCTACCATGTAAAACACTCAAGACCAAAGATAGCACCAAAGCCTTCCGACCAGATGAAAGAGGTACCACTCGACGAAAGCGCTTCAGAGAGTGCCAAGATTCTGGTCGGGGAAGGACTCAACCCCAAATAGGAAGAGTCGCTCGTCTCCTTCCTCCGAGCAAACCAGGATGTATTCGCCTGGCAGGCATCCGACATGCCCGGAGTCCCCAGGGAGGTGATCGAGCATAGGCTAGCATTGCATCCTGATAAAAGACCGATCAAGCAGAAGCTAAGGCGTTTTGCACCTGATCGGAAAATAACAATCCAGTCGGAGATTGACAAGCTACTCAAATTGGATTCATCAGTGAGGTCGACCACCCGGTGGCTTGCCAATCTGTAATGGTTAAAAGGCCAATGGAAAATGGCGTATGTGTATCGACTTTCTGATTTAAATAAAGCTTGTCCAAATGATGATTTTCCCTTCCTCGCATTGATCAACTTGTAGACTCTACCTCGGTGTGAGTTATTAAGTTTTTAGATGCATATTCGAGATACCATCAGATTAATATGAGTAAAGAAGATGAAGAAAACTTCCTTCATCACTCCATTTGGTACCTCTTTGTTATGTAAAGATGCCATTTGGTCTTAAAAATCTTTGGTGCGACGTTCCAAAGGTTGATCTGAAAACCTTTAGTACACAGATAGGTCGGAATCTTGAAGCCTATGTTGATGACTTGGTCGTAAAAGTATCAACATTGGTGACCACATTCGAACCTACAAGAGACTTTCAATAATTTAAGGCGTCATAACCTTAAATTAAATCCGGAAAAGTGTGCGTTCGAGTTTCATCCGGAAAAGCGCTCGGGTTTCTAGTTTACGCTAGAGGCATTGAAGCAAATCCGGTGAAAATAACGCTATCGATCGATCGTTCCCGACCACGAAAAAGGAAGTTCGAAGCTAACCTACCGTATGGCGGCGTTAAGTCGTTTCATAGCACGGTTAGGTGAAAAGGACTCCCATTCTTCAAGCTTCTCGGAAACATGGAAGTTTGAATGGACTAAAGAGGCAAGCGGCGCTTTTGAGGAGCTTAAGCGGTATCTTACGAATCCTCCGGTCTTAGTCTCTCCAAGATTGGAAGAGACATTGCTAATTGGCGTCATTTGCAACGCCATAGGCGATTAGCGGTGTATTGGTCGTAGAACGTGATCGTATCCAACGACCAATATATTACGTAAGTGAAGTCTTGCATGGACCAAAAGAACGATATCCACGATCTGAGAAATTGCTCTATGGTCTCCTTATGACTTTAAGGAAACTTAGACATTGTTTTCGAGCCCATAAAGTGGTGCGTACCTACAGGATATCCGCTTGGTCAAGTCCTAGGTAACAGAGTCATCGGGGCGAATAGCGAAATGGGCGGTTGAGCTTGGGGCGTTTGACCTCCATTTTGTCCCTAGAACGGCGATTAAGTCTCGGGCAATAGCGAATTCATTGTCGAATGGACAAACCCCGAACCCTCCCAAGAACGAGCACGAGTTTCACGACCGATGGACAATGTACTTTGATGGTTCCTTGATGCTTCAGGTTCGGGCCGGGTCGTTTGATTTCCCCTCTTGGCGAACAACTTAAATCGCCATTCGGTTAAACTTTCTGCTACAAATAATGCGTGCGAGAATCACGAAGGTTTCTTTGGCGGGACTTGAGCGACCCGTTAAGCTTGGGATTCGCGATTGCTAGTGAAAGGTGATTCTCAACTAGTAGCGAATCAAGTAGGGAAAGAGTATCAATGCTCTAGTACCAAGATGTCATCACATCCGCGGAATGCGGAAACTTGAAAAGCATTTCTTGGTTTTGGATCCAACACATTCCTAGAAAGGAAAACTTTCTCGCGCACCGGTTGGCGAATGGCTTCCACACGGACATCCGTCCCGCGGAGTTTTCTCGAGAAACTCGATTCACCCTCGGTAGTCGAGCCTTCCGAGGACATAGATGTTAGCAAGGAGGTTGCACACCTTGATTACGCAAACATGGATGCTCCGCAGTGTCGATGATGGTTGGCGCCATCACGATCACGGTAGAGATTGGATGACATCGATCTACAATTATCTTGACATGACATAATTCCGTAAGATGATGTAGAGGCTGATCGTATTGCACTAAAAGCCAAATCATACACTCTCATTGAGCGTACCTTATATAAGCGAGGATCTCACGGAGTGTTGATGAGATGCATATCTCAATCGGATGGCATTAAATTGCTAACGAAATTCATGAAGGAGTTCATGGAGCTCATCATTCCTCTGAGAACACTGGTGGTAAAGCCTTTAGGCAAGGATACTCTTGGCAAGCGCCCTTCATGATGCAAAAGAGCTCGTGACGAAGTGCGTACAATGTCGATTTCATAGCCGACAAGTACATCACCGTCTCAAGCTTTGCAAACAATCCCTCTTTCTTGGCCTTTTGCAACTTTGGGATTTGGACATTCGGGACCTTTCCCAAAGGCACCGGGGCTTTGAGTTCTGTTCGTCATGATTGACACGTTCACTAAGTGGATCGAAGCCGAGCGGTTGTAAAAACTACAGCCAAGCCGCCAAGAGGTTCCTAACACAAAGCGTGATTACGGTTTGGTGTACCCATCGTATAATCGCGATAACGGTGCGATTCTCAAGCGGCAATTTTGAGTGAAGCGAAGAACTAGGTGTCAAGATACATTTTTCGCTTTTGCTCATCCACGAGCAATGGAGCGATTGAGCGAGCCAATGGTATCATAATGCAAGGGATCAAGCGGCGAGTGTTCGACCGATTACTTCAACGGTCGAGCTTGGGTTCGAGAACTTCCCTCGTATTATGGGCGTTCGCATTACCACAACTAGTCGTATGCGGCGGGAAACACCATTCTTTTTAGTTTACGGCCGAGGCTATGCTTCCTCGTAACTAAAAATTGGTTCGGCTCGAACGGATTACTTTTTGGAAAGTGATCTTTCGAACGACGACTTGACGACATCAATTTCCTTGAAGAAAGACGAAATCAAGCCTTGATACGATCAGCAATCTACCAACAAGCCATGCGTCGGTATCACAGTCGTAAGGTACAACCTCGCAGCCTAGCTGTAGGTGATCTAGTTCTCAGAAAAATCCAGAACCAAGCAAATCGCAATAAACTTTCACCTAAATGGGAAGGTCCATACACCGTGGTCAAGTAACCCGACCAGGATCTGAGTGCAGTTAGCTATGTCAGATGGGCAGGTTTTATCTAATTCTTGGAATATTGATCAATTGCGTAAGTTCTATGTTTAATTTCATGTATTTCATTTTTATTCATTTTTTCTTCAATAAAGATGCTTTTCCTTAAAAATGATAAGTATGGTTGTTTATACTTATTATTTGTTGCATCCAGTCGTATGTCATTCTCGCATTCTTGGTTGGTCGGAGAAGACTCTCATTCTCTCCGATATTCCTTCTTTGGGATCTCCACTACTCATGGTTGTTGACTTAAATGTCACCACTCACATTGGTTTTAGGCGTGATCATTGCTTCAATGATACACATTCACGACCAGGACATTCTTTTCTTAAAGAGTCATACGAGTATAAGGAGTACCAACTCGCACGATTTACATGGCTTCGTTTCTTGAAATTGAAGATTGTTATTTTATTTCAACATTACATTTCTAATCAAGTTTGGCTACTGGTCGGGACACGAAAGCCTCACGGTGAAGTCTCTCCTCTCGCACGTGGTCACCTTGCTGGAAGGAGCTTCCTAGTGACGGTTCTTTTCCTACGATCCTCATTGCGATCGGATTTGAGAATGAGCACGTTTGCGAAATATTTTACAAATCTTGATTCTTAAGATTTGATCGACCAGATCGAATATTTCCTAAACAACGGTACTTATCTCTTCATTTCATTTCTTGCATACATTCTTAATGCATATCTTCTTATAAGCAAGATCTAGTCTTTGTTATGTCTTCTGACTACAAGTGGTATTCCATAGTACTTCGATAATGGGCAAAATCTAGACTAGCAGAAGTCGTCAGTTGGTTCCGACCACATGATTTCCTAGTATTTCCTAGATCATTGTCATACACATTATCAGCACTCTTACCATGGTCATCGTTATTACTCAATTACCTGGTCTACTGCTTTCTTTTAGTAACGTTCATCTACTAACATAAGCAGTCGGGGGCTAGGAGATATATGAGTATTTAACAACATTAATAAGACAAAGCAGGATCTTCTTTGATAAAAGGTAAGTTTTCATTTTACATAGTCTAAAGTTACATTCATTTACATGTTGAGACCACCAGACTGGTCGCTATGTGATGGAGATCCGACTTCCATTTCTTCTGCAACTTTCTCTCCGAGAGGTCTTACTTCCTCGAGAAGTTTTGTTGCTTTAAGACTAACAGAGGGGTCGGAAGCCTTTAATTTTGCTAAAGCAACACTAACTCCAGTTACAATAGCTTCTTGCATAGTCTGGGTATGGTTTTCCCTCATAGTTTTGAGCAGGCCTTTCAGATCTTCCAGAAGTTGACCAAAGTAGATCATCTTTTCCGTTGGATCTCCTAATGAAGGCAAGCTTGATCCTGATCCCATATCAAAGATCATTTTGTTAAGGGCCGTGATTTTCTCATCAAGGCCAAATACAAGGGTCGCTTTTGCCACGCTCAAAATCGAGGGTCTTCTCCACTCGTTCAAGTGCTTGATTTTTACGCGCGAGTAGATAAAGAAGAAAGAGGTTAATATATTCTTTTAGAATAAGAGAGTATGGTTAAGTCTCGACCGAAACCTTTGATTTTACGCTCACAGAGTCGAAAACTTCTTTTGCCTGGTCATTGCATGCTCAATTGACCGGTCTTTATTTTAGTTCTCTTCTTTAAGTTTTATTATCATGGCTTCCTTAGCGCGACCTCTTCTTTAATTTTTCTAAATCTGTCAAAGATGATAGAAAGAATTAAGTTAAGAGAGAAGGATGGATAGATAAAACACGGAAGATAAACAAAAGAGAAAAGTTCTTACTTTTCAATTGAGTGCTTTTGCTCCAAATGCAGTATTATTTGGGTGGGTCCTCAGACCACGGCATAATTCTCGACAGTGCTACAAAAACACATACTTTGTAAGTTTTCAAAGGAACTTCAAAAGATAAACACGGTCGTGGAGTACTAACCTTGATTACCACATCGTTATAATCGGCAAAAATCAAATTTGGATCCATCTGAATTTGACGATACGATATCTTCCCCCAGGCTTCGTCAAGTTCCTTATCCTCGATAAATTGGGGACAAAAAGGGAACTTGTTAGCCTGAGGAACATTCTCAGTAGGAGGTGGAACCTGTTGAGGGTCTCTAGGGATGACTACCTCCGGAGAAGGAGTAAGGATTACTAGAGGATCCTGAGCAGATGCTGAAACCTGCTCGGGGGCTTCTTTTGCTACTTCATCCTCGGTAGTTTTGCTTTAGGAGTATCCTCGTCAGAGCCTCCACGACCACCTCTACCTCAGGAACTTTTTCCTGAGAGGTGCTCTGGTCGGACACGACCGGAACACCAGAAGATCTAAAACGAGAGAGAGAGAAGGTAAGGAAGAGCCAAGGTATGTATAAATACGACCTCTTCATTTTATATATATACCTTGTTGTTTTCCTGAATTTACCCTTGTAGCGCATCGAAGTAAAGTTCGTTGCGCTGGCCTTCCTCTTCTTGTCAACTGATTTCACCGATTCTAAACCGGTAGGGTTGACTAGATCTTGCACATCCACCGATCGGAAATCGAAGCGATATCGCGACCATTTGGTCGAGGTCACGATCGCGGGTCGGTAGATGTAGATTCGTCTACCTCCACAACAATGGCCTCGATGAGGCACCTTTGGAGGTTCTCGATGACCTTCTTTGGAAGGTACGACGACCGCCTAAATTCATCATCAAAGATAGTTAGGCGATAAACATAATTTATCCAAAATATTATTTGTGTTCGATTACCTACCTGCGAAGGCTTACATCTGTGTGGTGAAGGGGAGATCGTATCATCAATTGGCTCACATGTTTGATGACCTTGTTGATTCTCAACCCAACCGACTACACATCAAAGAGGGTTTATGGTATACCGATCAAAAATAATATGTACGATAACAAGACGAGAGTTGATGTTTTTACCTTAAGTCTCTCAATCCTCTCTTCGTGAAGCGGCCGCTAAGATCCGAGGAAAACTAGCCTTGTCGCCAGGCTCTCCGGCGCAGATCATCTTGATCCGGCTTCTAATCTCATCAGAAGATAGAGCTGTAAAGGTAAGATGAAAGATTTAACGATACAGAAATAATCAACCGAGATAGGAAAACTGGTGGAATCGTTAATGGCTTACCATTTTTGGAATCTCAGTCGTATCATCACGACCAATGTACGAGCATCTTATGTGCTCGGGCCTTCAAAGGCTAACCAGTGGCGTGGAAAAATCTTTCACCACATGCCAAGATGTTAGACCTTTGGCGCTAAACTTGATTGCTTCAGCCCATTTTCCTACGTTTCCCTTTTTCTCCGTAGAGGAGCGCCATCTTGGATTCTCGACCGCCTTCTTACCAGAATAATAAAGGTTGTCTTTCTTCGTGATCTTCATATAGAACCAGCTCTTCTTCCATGACGACCACGAAGATTTTGAGTACATAAAAATGTACTCATCAGCTTTTCCATCATGGAGACGCAAGGTGCACTCTCCAGGCGTCCCAATCGCCTTTCCGGACTTTGTCATCCTGTAGTAGTACCTGAATAGATCCAGATCTGCTGGAATCCCCAAGTACGCTTCGCAGAGATAGATGAAAATACTAAGATTGGCGATGGCATTGGGAGCCAGATTCACCAATTCAACTCCATAATACTCCAAAACTTGAGGAAGGAAGGAGTGAATTGGTAGTCAAATCCGCATTCGATATATGCGAGAAAAACAGAATTTCTCCATCTTCCTTTGCTCGGGAATGTTCCCAAGCGGATCTCCAAGAAATCACATCCTTCTTGGGAGCATCCGATCTTCTCCGCATTCTCCAACTTTTTCTCACTTAGGTCGAAACCGACCAGTTGGTGATTTGGTTCGACATGGTTAGGTTCTTTTTGGGTGAGAAAAGCAAAGGAGCTCGGAGGTAGTTTTTACTCGGAAGATGAGAAAAGAAAGGAGGAAGTGAAAAAACCTTAAGTTTACAAAGGGGTTTTATAAGCTTCAGAAATCCTAAACCGTAATAAGGAGTTACCCAAAAAAGTCCAACGGACACAGAAACTCTTCAAATCCCAAGGCAAAGTTCTCAACTTTAAAGTGAATACAAACCGCTTCAAATGCCTTTGTATTTAATAAGCGTCATCGATACGATTTCATCGGAAGAAAGGTGTTCACGACCTATTCATTTAAAGTTCGGGGCTAGCCGGCGAGGATTAAAACCTCTATATATTATCTTTAATATATAAAAGACCATACGTCTTCATGGTTGTAACCTTTGAGGTGCACGACCTCACTGGTCGTAGAGATTCCAGAGGTTACATAATGGGTACCCTGGTCGGACGAAGGCCCAAGCCAAGCCTCCGACGAGGAGAACTGCTCGTAGAAGGTAGGCGATTCCAAGGTATATTCTCTACCGTATGATGAATGGAACACGTGCATATTCCATACGACGTATCTTATCCAAGACACATCAGTAAATAACCTCCGTGCGGTTATATGCTTCATAGACATATAACCGCCAAACGGTTGATTCTGTATCAACCATCACTTGACTCGGCGACAGCACGCAACGCATCGCGCCTTCTCGGAAATGCGCCACCTCTTGAGGGCTATTTAAAGATGGAACCTGGGCGGATCAAAAAAAAGGGGGATCAGATCATCAGAAAGATCAGATCATCAGAAGATAGAAAGAAAGAAGCATTGTCTTGTACTCTAAAAAGCAGTCCGTCATTCTGTCAGGATACACCCCTTGTAAAATCTCAGTTCATACTAATAAAGAGCAGTCCCATTGTAATCCCAAGATTTCCCACGTCATTCTCTCTTTTTTCCATTTATTGTAAGATCGGCAACTTGATCGTCGACACATTGCTCCTTCTCACCACAGTCCCTCTCGCTGAGGTTTCACCCCCCTTTGGGCTAACCACCTGCAGGGTTCAGGCCCCCTCTTGCGCCAAGTGGGAATAAGAAAGTCATAAAAGACAGGCCACGAAGGACCACCCACACATCCAAAAAGGGCAACCATGGTAAGAGATCCCAAATTATTTAGCCAGCTTCTGCCCATACAAGACTTGTGGTTGCACGATTTGGCACAACCCATTATAGGCATAGCAAAGTAACGCTCAAAGACCAGTCCTTAATTGACATAGGCGACAACCTCAACCCTAGGGCATCGGATCACACGATCCTCGTGCACTCCCCATGCACCAAGCAAACAACCAGGTTCGCCCATGTCCAAACCATTTTCCAACATTTAGATTTGAAACAAGAACAAGTTTCCAAGACAACCCGATGTCGTGGTTAAAACATTTGAGGTAAAACATTTGGTCTTTGGTTGAAAAACTTCCCAAAAAAGATTTTGGTCTAAGCATAACTAAGCATTATTTTCTAAGAAATCCTGGTCACACTAAAGTGTCAACCAGGTTTTCATCTAGGTGACAACAGATCAGTGGTAATATCAACATTGGCCATACAAAAGGAGTTAGGTCTAACTATGAGAGCAAAAGCAGGTATTCAAATATTAAGTAAAATATGCATGCATTACTTGGCTTGAAACAGAAATATATAAATTGAAATAATAGGTGCAAAATGATCAAGGGTGTAACTTACCTTGCTCAAAGGCTTGGGGATCTTCCTCTTCAAAGAACTCGGGTTCCTCAGCGCATTCGTAATCTATATGAGAGCAAAAGCCAACTAAATCCAAGCTCAAATAAAAGCCAAAAGAACCTCAAAGAAAACACCATAAGAACCAACAAAGAGCTCTGAAGGTTTGGGGGAGGTCCAGAGAGTTGCTCGGAGGAGGTCCAAAGCCTAGGAAGAAGGTCCCAAAGAGCTTGTTGCGAAAGCAAAAGAGCTTGAATGAGGAAGAAGGCAGAGGTGGACTGCTGTTCAAGCCTATAAGGCTTGAGCTGCAGGGACTCAAGGACACACGTGTTCAAAGATAGGTGGAAAAGAGGACAAGAGCAGGTCAAGGAGGGGAGAAGAGGGAAAGAGAGGTACCATGGAGGTGACAACATTAAATGTGCCGCAGCAGCATTTAATGTTTAGAGACTTTCTGCTGCAAACGTGTAGAAAGGGAAAACTGGACAGAGCCGGTGCAAACAAAGAGGTAGGTCAAAGCAATGGTAGAAAGTCTTGACCTAAGGGGTGGTCCAAGGAGGAGGTCCTACGGGAGGAGGTCGCGCAAGGGCCAAGGAGATCCTTCCTACCAGGGTGGTCTTTGGAAAAAGGCCAGGGAAGGTGGTCTTTGTAAAAAGGACCAGAGGTCATGACCACAGGGTGGTCGTGACGAAAAGAGGGTGGTCTTTGAAAAAAGACCAGAGGTCACGACCACAGTGTAACAGCCCTAATTTAGGGTTTGTATTTCCAATGTAAAATTTTGAGGAGAAATAAAAACTTTTGTTGTCTCATCAAATCATTTGGAAGTTTTCCAAGTTTTCCCTAGCAATTTCCATTTTCTAGAATTAAATTCTTGTGAATGGAAATTGTGGTCAGCAAATTCTTAAGATTTCAAACTTGTGATCATCCTATGAAATTATTTTTCCTAGCATCTTGATCATCCTATCTACCTCCCTGAATTATCTCACAATTTTTAGATTTTATTTGCTATTTCAAATGGCCAAGTCAACCTAGTTTGAAATCTGGTCAAACTTCTGTTCAGCAGCTTGTGAATTTTATTGGGAGAAATCTAGTGCATGAAAACTCCTGGAAAAATTTCACAAGGTTGTTCTATGTTCCAGTAAGTTCCCATAAAAATTTCAGAATTTTTGGAGCTCGGGAACTACATCTAAAAATTCCCCAAACCTTCTCTGTCTTTTAGATCAAAATCTGAAAACACTGTTTGTCGGGCTCGAACCCAAGCCCGACTCGAGTCCGACCGCGCCACTTGACTCGGTCGCACCGCCTAGCTGCACCGCGCGCTGAGCCCGATGGCTGTCAGCCGTCCGATGGAGATCGCACGGTCCATATTGCTTGTCTCGTCGACCTGTCCGAATGCATACACCAATCTCAGCCGTCCATTTCAGATCCAACGGTCGGTGCGATACTGATCGAGTCAAACCACCGGTTCGCACCGCTTCGTCAGTCGCTGACAGGTGGACCCTACCTGTCAGATCCGCCCTCGTCTTCTCCGCACCTCACCGGAGCTCGGGCGCGCATGCATGCTCGCGTACCACGTCCGCTGCCACCTTTTGTCCTCGTGTCGCCCGGTCAGAAGCATCGCGGGGTCTCATCTACCCACCGAGCCCATCCACTATCCTTCGCGTCCGTTCGTGCCTTCTCCGCCCAAATTTTCTTCTCGGTCGGAGAAGATCTCGGCGTAGCGCGCCGTTCGAGCCGCCTTGAGCGGCGACCGCACCGTCGTGTTCCTCTTGCCTCGCCGCCTCCATTTTGCCCATTCGGGTCCTTGGCGCCCGATGGATCACGAGGGGTATCGTCATCTCGCCTCCGGCGATCTCGGTCCGTGAGCTCGTTTGCGATCGGTGAGTTTCTAGCTCCGCCACGGTCCCTTAGGATCGCATTGATGCACTGAGTCTAACGGTGACTTCATTTTCATCTTTGGTGCATCGTTGCGGGCGTGCGACCAATTCTTCTCCAAGCTCGGTTTTCCGCCGCCGTGGAAATTCCGGTCACCTCGGGCCTTCTTCGTCGGCGTTATCGTGTGCTTCTTGCTCCTGGTGTTGAGGCGAAGCTTAAGCACACCTTCCGGAGTCTTCTAGAAGTCCGTATCGCCTTCTCCGCGAGCACCGTGTCTTCTTCTCCGCCTCCGTTCGTCGCCAGCTCGCCGCCGGCATCCCCGTGGGTCCGCGTCACCGTCATCGTGTTCGCAAGATCTTCGCAAACCCGAAGGTATCACTCACTCGCCCAGAAACCCTCTGGTTAGCAAGTTCAGTTGCGCGGCCGCGCCGCCGTCCCCGTGCGTGCCGGTGAGCCGCCGGTGGAGTTAGTTTAGCGCTAATCTTGTTTAGTCTGAGTCTCTGACTTGTGGGCCCTCTCTGGTTAATCGTGTTTAGGGAATCTTTAATCCAGCCCGTTATTTGTTCTCTGAGTCGCTGCCATGTGGGTCGGTATCGATTAGGTTGTGTAGCTCGGGTAATGCGTTTTCTCTGTCGATGGCGTATTTCTCGTGAGTATATGTTAGAAGTACACGTTGGTGGCAAGACGATATTAGAATACGCCAGCGTCACCTCGGCGAGCAATCATTCGTCAAGCACCTTTATTTGGGCCCATTATCGATGTGAGGGCTAGGCGGTGTGGGTGCGAAATGGAATTAGTGCATTATAGATTTCGTAATGATTTAGTATTTCGTTTATGTTTTTCGTTGAGTATTAATTCAATTAAACTTGTAAAATGCATAACTAATTCAATTTTTATCTAAATCGCATGAATCCAGTCTTGTTAATTTTCATTTCAAATGTATTATTTACTAAAATTAGTTTCATCCATGTCTGTAGCAAAAATCTGTTAATTAATAAAATGATGTCTTATGTATCTTCTAAATTAGAAAATGTATATCTCTTTCAATATTTGTCCAAATCCAGTGAAACCAATTTTGTAATTTGTCATTTTTAATGTACTAATTATTAGGATAGGTTTTATACACTGTTTCTGTTCATGAAAATTTGTTAAGTAATTAACTAGAGTTTTGATGTGTTTTTAGCTTAGGAAATTCATAGAAAATTCTTTATAACTTAAAATGAATTGTTCTCTGTTTCTGAAATTTTGTTATATCATGCTTAGGCTGCTGTGAAAAGTTTAGGGTGTTTTGTTATTGTTGTATGTTTGAGTTTGGTCGGCGTTATTCGTTCTTATTCGCTGTTTTGTTCAATCGTTAGGATTCGATATTTGCGGCAACCACGAGAACGACCCTCGCAACAAATTGAGCAACGACATCCGAGCAAGCGATTTGATCATGATAATCTCGGTATTTTAAAGTCTAATATTTTGTTTCAGCAGTATGTATGCATTGCTTAATTTGTGTTAAATTGATTAGTTAAATCCGTGTTGCATATCCTGTGGACAAAATATTGATCTCTACTACCGAGCCTAGGTTATTTCTTTGTGATTAGAGGTTTGGATGGTCTCTTGTCACTTAGTAGATCCGGGTCAAATTGCTTAGACATGCTTAGCTATCGGTAGAAGCTGGCGTTATCGACTTAGTCGGTAACCTTGATCACCAAAATTTACTACAACTTTATGTTTCAGCATTTTTGCTATGTTTAATTGCAAAATTAAAAATGAAAACAAAAATGATTTAGACTTGGGCACAATGGTAAGACGGTGTGATCTGTTGGGTGTGATCGAAAGGTGCAGAGTCGCTTAAGGACCGAGTTACTTGCGCCACCGTCTTGAGCATTTTGCGTGCTAACCACACTAGAGTATATGGGACCTCTCTTGACCTAGTACTTTGGCGTGTATTGGCTCCGGTCGCAGGAGGTCGCAGGAGGGATGGAGGTGGGAGCATGGTAGTTGTCCAAAAGCTTTATCCCGAGTGGGTAGTTGTCTTTTGGCTTTACCATGTAAGCGTATGGATTTCTATCCATACGAGGCTCGTAGTTAATACACAATATTGGAAAAAGTCTCGTAGGACTTAGCCGTACAAACATACCTTCGGAAGTGTGTTTTGGCTTAAAGCGATCAAGTGTGGGTACATTGGTACACCTGCAGGTTTAAACTATTCGAATAGCCTCGCCCTAGGTTATGGACACGCCGGATCGCCCGTAAGAACTAGACTACAACATTTAAATTAAAATTTGATGGGTGGTACGAATGGGATTCGTGCTATTGTTGTGGTGACTATTGGGATAGTCACTTCTAGGATGTTTTATCTCTATTCTTTTGTATTTATCCGCATCTTTGTTATTTCAATCTTAAAAATGAATTGCAAACTTGCCTTTAAATCTGTATTACATTATTGCAAATAAAGTTGGCTTTATGCAAATAAAACATATGGCCTCCACCAAATAAGCTGCATGTAGCTTATGAGCAGTGTCCGCTAGTTCACACGTCAGTCTTGCGGGTACAAAGACAATCTTTGTACTGTGTGCTTTGCTTAATGTTTTTATTGCAGAGGAAGAAGGTGAGCCCCAAGGGCCTCACTTACGTGAGTCGTGTTGCCGATTCGTGGGCGACTAGACTTGGCGGTCGGTCGGATGCCTTGTGGGTTGGAGGCACGATTGGCTTTGTTTATAGCCATCTTATGGCACTTTGCTTCATTTGTCGTTCTTGTTTATTTGTGTATCTTGGCCTGTCGGCCTTGGTCTGTAATAACTCTACTATTTGTTTATCTTCCGTTTGGTAGTGTGGTGTTTGGACTCTATGTTTGGAATGGAGTTGATGTCTAATTTTGTAACGAGGTGTGTATACTGCTTTCTGGGAAGTATACATATCTCGAGGATCAGTTTATTTGATTTGTGATGCTAGGACCAGAAGGTTGGTTAAGCATTACAAGCCAAATAAATTGGGGTCCTCACAAAGTTGGTATCAGAGCCATTCTGACCGTAGTAACCCAAGCATAGTCGTCCTTAGGATATTTTGAAAAAGCTTAATTTCAAAGTATAAAAAGGGTTTATGAAAACCTAGGCAGATTCTCAGATTTTACTCCTTACCTATCTTAGCCTTCTACTCTCATCTTACTCTAATTTGAGTTTAAAACTTGGTTTCTCTCTTTCCTTTCAAAAGATAGTTACTACGGTGAGAGTCGGTCTTTGGGAGAACCATAGAGAATTAGTCTAATTAAAATTTATGGGAGCATAAGGGTAAGATATGTATGAGTTTGCTAAGTATCGACTTTTGTCAATTGGTTTTGTAACTTAAAAGTCTTGTATTTGTTTTGTCTTTGTTAGTAAGTTATTTGCGGTGGGTTGTCGACCGTGTTTTCCGCTATTGTTAACTTGTCTTAGTGAAGCAGGATGGCGGGAAGCGCGTGGCGATCAGCAGTGGTCATGATGAGGAGCTTCCCCTCCTCCGACCATGGTGAGGTTCGCTCGATCGAGCGAAACCGCATGGACCGACAGCGCATCTTGGAGGTTATTGCTAGGAATACCTCCACTCCTGCCGTGGTGGCGGCCACGGACTCGCGGGGACTTGCGAGTTCCTCCGTGCGCGACCACCGACTTTCTCCGCTCCGAGGACCTCTCGATGCGGATGATTGGCTGCGCATGGTTGAGCGAAAGCTCAACATAGCTGATGCGTGCACAGATAAGGCACTCTTCGCCCCCCACTTGAGGCGCAACACTCTCATGGTGGGAGAACTATCTCGCGATGCGACCGCGGGCCATGTGGTCGCGTGGGAGAGTTCGATCGACTTTCGTCGTGCCCACATCACGGCGGCACCGATGAAGTGAAGAAGAAGGAGTTCCTCGTGCTCAAGCAAGGGCGCAAATGCGTGACGAGTACTTATGCGAGTTCAATCATCCGCTCGTTATGCTCCGGGAGAGGTGGCCTCGGATGAGGCTAGCGGGAGAAGTTTATGGATGGCTTGTCCGAGGAGCTGCAGGACAAGCTATCTATTGTGGACTTCTCGACTTTCGTGCCTTGGTAGATAAGGCCATTGTTCTTGAGCATAAGGCAAAGCGCTGGCGAGTCCATAGCGCAAATGGGAGGCACATCGGTCTACTCACGCCCTCGTTCGTCCTGGCCGGTGGGCGGCACCGATGGCCGTTCTTTTGCTCCACCGCGCGAGGCCATCTGCACCTCCTCGCCCACCGCAGCCGTGTTTCCACCACGTGCGCTGCGATCGGCAGCAGAGCGGCCTCCGCAATCCGGCGCCGAGGTTACTTGTTTTATTTGCCACAACAAGGGCCATTATGCGAATGCCCGCCTCGAGTGTTGCAGACCCCTCGTCCTAATGGAGGACGCGGGCAGGAGTGGTCACCCACCTGACCAGAAGATTATTCAGAAGACCCAGGGTGCGGCAGCGGTCGAGTCAACCACCTTTCAGCTGAGGAGGCTCAGGAGGCGCCAGATGTCGTGATTGGTACACTTCTTGTTAATTCTCGTCCTGCTGCAGTATTATTTGATTCTGGAGCATCGCATTCTTTTATTTCAAGATCATTTGCTGCTGCTAGTGGTCTTCTTTGTGTTCCTTTGGGAGTTCCTTTGCTCATCCGCTCTCGGGTCGGAAATGAGAGGCGATCTGATGTCGTGATGTTCCTATCATAGTCCAAGGAGTGGGGTTTGTGGCAAACCTTATTCCTTTCGGCCAATGAGCTGGATGTGATTCTTGGCATGGATTGGTTGTCCCAACACTTGGGGCAAATCGATTGTGCCGGAAGATTGTCTATCTCACCACCCTTGAGTGACAGTCGGATTTTCGCGCAGCCTTTGGGCCACGTCTATGTGTATTAGAAGCGAAGCCGGCCTTGCATTCGTGGATGTTCCCATAGTATCGACTTTGTGGATGTCTTTCACGAAGATTTGCGGGATGCCTCGATTCGAGACCTTGAGTTTGTCATTGAGTTGCTGCCGTGCATCGCTCCGATTTCAAAGCGCCAGATCGAATGCCTCCCAATGAGCTAGAAGAATTGAAGAAGCGACTTGGTGAGCTCCAAGTAAAGGGTTTCATCCGTCCCGTTCATCTCCTTGGGGTTGTCGGTGATCTTTGTGAAGAAGAAGGACAAGACTTTGCGCATGTGTTGATTACCGTCCTCTCAATGAGGTGGCGGTGAAGAACAAATATCCTCGCCCGCATCGATGATCTGTTCGATCGATTGATGGAGCCAGTGTTCTCAAAGATTGATTTGAGAATGGGGTATCATCAGGTCAGGATCAGATCAGAGGATATTCCGAAGACGGCTTTCACTACTCGTTATGGGCTGTACGAGTACACCGTCATGTCTTTCGGTTTAACCAATGCTCCAGCTTTGTTCATGAACCTTATGAATTCAGTATTCATGGAGTATTTGGATAAATTTGTGGTGGTCTTTATTGATGATATTCTTATCTATTCCAAGACTGAAGCAGAGCATGCTGAGCATCTGAAGATTGTTTTG
Source organism: Ampelocalamus luodianensis (assembly GCA_036346255.1). NCBI lineage: Eukaryota > Viridiplantae > Streptophyta > Magnoliopsida > Poales > Poaceae > Ampelocalamus > Ampelocalamus luodianensis. Next base: position 136,543 of record JAYEVH010000071.1, read on the forward strand.
GGCAAATTGCGGGAGCATCAGCTATATGCGAAGTTCAGCAAATGTGAGTTCTGGTTGAAGGAAGTGGCATTCTTGGGCCATGTTCTTTCAGCTGGAGTCATAGTGTGGACCCAAACAAAGTCACTGATGTTCTATCTTGGGGTCACCAAGTCGATCCAACGATGTGCGAGTTTTCTTGGTTTAGCGAGCTACTACGCGCTTTATCGAGAACTTCTCCAAAATCGCAAAGCGATGATGAATTGCTCAAGAAGGATAAGAAGTTTGTGTGGTCCTCTGCTTGTGATGAGAGCTTTGGGAGCTCAGCGGCGATTGACTTCACCCAGTCCTTACTCTTCTGATATCCACAAGAGCTTCAATATTTATTGCGATGCCTCGTTAGGGACTTGGATGTGTTCTTATGTAGGAAGGCAAGCGGTTGCCTATGCATCCGGCGATTGAGACCTCATGAGCTCAACTATCCCACCCATGATCTAGAGCTTCTTTGTGATTCATGCACTAAAGATTTGGCGGCATTATCGATCGGTAACACGTGTGAGGTGTATTCGATCACAAGAGCTTGAAATACTTGTTCACTCGGCGGATCTGAACCTCGAGCAGAGGAGATGGCTGGAATTGATCAAAGATTATGACATGGGTATTCGGTATCATCCGGGCAAAGCCAATGTGGTTCTTCGATGCACTTAGCCGAAAGGTGTATTGCAATACTCACGATGATCCAAGAGCGACAACTGCACTTCTTGCGAATTTCAGCGTCTCAACTTGGGTTTGGTTGAGCATGGTTCCCTTCTTTGCCTTGGTTGTGCAACCAACCTTGGTGGATCAAGTCAAAGCAAAGCACAGCGATCGGATGGCGGTGTGAACAGATCAGCGAGAATATCAAGGATGGGATAGCCGGTGTTTCTCGGAAGATGAGCACGGTGTTGTATGGTTTGGGCGGTGGCTTGTGGTCCCAAAGGTCCCGAGTTGCGGGATTTGATTCTTGGAGGCCCATGATTCGCCTTTGTCCATCCATCCCGGGCCACTAAAATGTACCAAGATCTGCGTCGAGATTTCGTGGACTCGCATGAAACGCGAGATTGCGGGTTCGTTGCGGATGTGACATATGTTGTCGTGTCAAGGCCGAGCATCGGCGCCCGCGAGTCTTCTTGACCCTTGCCTATACGAGAATGGAAGTGGGATTCAGAGGCATGGATTTTATCACTGGTCGCCCGTACTCCTGCGGGAAGGATGCATTATGGGTTATCATTGATCGATTGAAGGTGGCCCATTTCCTTCAAGGCGATCGAAAATTGATGTAAATCAGCTAGCGGATCTTTACATATCCCGCATTGTGATGCGCATGGTGTGCCACGAACGATAGTGTCGATCGTGGTTCTCTTTTCACTTCCGATTTTGCACGATCTGCAGGAGGCCATGGGTACCGTCTTACTTTCGGCCACGCCTACCATCCTCGATCGATGGTCGACAGAGCGAGTCAATCAGTGCTTGAAGATATGCTCGTGCTTGTGTTCTTTCCTATGGGAAGAATTGGGAGAAGTGCCTACCACTTGCTGAGTTCTCCTACAACAACAGCTTCCAGGCTAGTCTCGGTATGGCACCGTTTGAGGCTTTGTATGGGAGGTGTTGTAGAACGCCATTGAACCTGGTCGAAGCGGTGAAAGCGGTTCTTTGGCCCGGATTCGATCAATGAGGCGGAAAGTCAAGTGCGATTGATTCGTGAGCACTTGCGCGTAGCTCGATCGAGCGAGAAGAGCTATGCGGTCGGCGTCGTCGTGAGTGAGTTTCGGCCCAATGACTTTGTGTATCTCAAAGTCTCACCTCGAAGGGTCATCGTCGTTTAGCGTCAAGGGCAAATTGGCTCCTCGGTATGCCGGACCCTACCGCATCATCGATAGAGTGGGAGCTGTTGCTTACAAGTTAGACTTGCTAGCTACACTTGAGGGTGCATGATGTTTTCCATGTATCGCAATTGAAGAAGTGCCTCCGTGTTCGGTTGAGAAGCGCCATTGGAAAATATCGATGTGCGGGAAGATCTGTCTTATCGTGAGCGTCCGTTCGTATCCTCGATGAAGTGAGCGCAGAGCGAGGAACTGTGTGATCAAGTTCCTCAAAGTTCAGTGGTCAAATCACTCCGAGGATGAAGCCACTTGGGAGCGGGAAGATCGTCTCCGAGCAGATTACCCATCATTCTTCTCCCAGTGATCAGAATCTCGGGGCGAGATTCCTGTAAGGGGGGGAGATTTGTAATAGCCCTAATTTAGGGTTTGTATTTCCAATGTAAAATTTTGAGGAGAAATAAAAACTTTTGTTGTCTCATCAAATCATTTGGAAGTTTTCCAAGTTTTCCCTAGCAATTTCCATTTTCTAGAATTAAATTCTTGTGAATGGAAATTGTGGTCAGCAAATTCTTAAGATTTCAAACTTGTGATCATCCTCTGAAATTATTTTTCCTAGCATCTTGATCATCCTATCTACCTCCCTGAATTATCTCACAATTTTTAGATTTTATTTGCTATTTCAAATGGCCAAGTCAACCTAGTTTGAAATGTGGTCAAACTTCTGTTCAGCAGCTTGTGAATTTTATTGGGAGAAATCTATTGCATGAAAACTCCTGGAAAAATTTCACAAGGTTGTTCTATGTTCCAGTAAGTTCCCATAAAAATTTCAGAATTTTTGGAGCTCGGTAACTACATCTAAAAATTCCCCAAACCTTCTCTGTCTTTTAGATCAAAATCTGAAAACACTGTTTGTCGGGCTCGAACCCAAGCCCGACTCGAGTCCGACCGCGCCACTTGACTCGGTCGCACCGCCTAGCTGCACCGCGCGTGAGCCCGATGGCTGTCAGCCGTCCGATGGAGATCGCACGGTCCATATTGCTTGTCTCGTCGACCTGTCCGAATGCATACACCAATCTCAGCCGTCCATTTCAGATCCAACGGTCGGTGCGATACTGATCGAGTCAAACCACCGGTTCGCACCGCATCGTCAGTCGCTGACAGGTGGACCCTACCTGTCAGATCCGCCCTCGTCTTCTCCGCACCTCACCGGAGCTCAGGGCCGCGCATGCATGCTCGCCACGCACCTGCGTCGCCGCCACCTTTTTGTCCTCGTGTCGGTCAGAAGCATCGCCGGGTCTCATCTACCCACCGAGCCCATCCACTATCCTTCGCGTCCGTTCGTGCCTTCTCCGCCCAAATTTTCTTCTCGGTCGGAGAAGATCTCGGCGTAGCGCCGCCGCGTTCGAGCCGCCTTGAGCGGCGACCGCACCATCGTGTTCCTCTTGCCTCGCCGCCTCCATTTTGCCCATTGGGTCCTTGGCGTCGGTGGATCACCGGGCGGTATCGTCGTCTCGCCTCGGCGATCTCGGTCCCGTGAGCTCGTTTGCGATCGGTGAGTTTCTAGCTCCGCCACCCGGTCCCTTAGGATCGCATTGATGCACCGAGTCTAACGGTGACTTCATTTTCATCTTTGGTGCATCGTTGCGGGCGTCGACCAATTCTTCTCAAGCTCGGTTTTCGCCGCCGTGGAAATTCCGGTCACCTCGGGCCTTCTTCGTCGGCGTTATCGTGTGCTTCTTGCTCCTGGTGTTGGCGAGCTTAAGCACACCTTCCGGAGTCTTCTAGAAGTCCGTATCGCCTTCTCCGCGAGCACCGTGTCTTCTTCTCCGCCTCCGTTCGTCGCCAGCTCGCCGCCGGCATCCCCGTGGGTCCGCGTCACCGTCATCGTGTTTGCAAGATCTTCGCGAACCCGAAGGTATCACTCACTCGCCCAGAAACCCTCTGGTTAGCAAGTTCAGTTGCGCGGCCGCGCCGCTGTCCCCGTGCGTGCCGGTGAGCCGCCGGTGGAGTTAGTTTAGCGCTAATCTTGTTTAGTCTGAGTCTCTGACTTGTGGGCCCTCTCTGGTTAATCGTGTTTAGGGAATCTTTAATCCAGCCCGTTATTTGTTCTCTGAGTCGCTGCCATGTGGGTCCAGGCTGTCAGTTAGGGTTGTGTAGCTCTGGGTAATGCGTTTTCTCTGTCGGTAAGTGTAATACCCAGATCGTTGGTTCGGCGTAGGTTTTAATTTTTATAAGTGGTGTGAGTGCGGTTAATCAATTTATCGCGGGAAAGAAAGAAAGAAAGATTATTAAATTTGTGAGTCAGCTTTAGGTTGAATTAAACAATTAAATAGCTCTTAATTAAGTAAAGAAAAACAGTAAGAGAGTGGGCTTAACACCTTGGGCCAGGGGGCCCAAGAGGTGGCCACACCCTTTTCTTGCCCTAGCCACCCCTTACCCCTTGCCGACCCCTCCTCCTCTGTTTTCCCCCAAGCCGCCACACCTCCTCCTTGCGCCTCCTCAGCAGGTTGCTGCTCCTTGCGCCTCTCCCTTTGCCAAGTTGCTGCCTTTTGCGCAGAAGAAGCAAAGAGAAGAAGGAGAAGAAGGAGAGGAAGGAGAAGAAGGAGGAAAGGAGAAGAAGAACTTCGCGTGGGGATTGGTTCAGCAAGCTAAGCGGTTCTACAAGGGTAACGAGATGCCTTCCCGCTGTTTGATCCATAGTAGATCTGAAACCGATTAGAATTGTTGGTTAATTGTTGGGCTGCAGAAGATTCAATTCTGTCCAGTATCTTGCGTGGTTTTTCGTGTATTTAGAAGCTGAATTTTAAGATTCCATCTCCTAGAGTTATGTGTGTTATGTCGTTATATTTCAGTAGCGCGAAGATCACTCGATTCCGAGGTCTGAGTCAAAAGTTATGGTCGATTTAGTATCTGCTGCCAGAAATCTAACGAGAATAAACTGTCTGGATATTTCCTAAAATATGATAGGAAATTGGAAGAATCTGAAAGTTCACCCAACTAGGTTATTGTAGGTAATTCGATAACCTTTTCATATTGATAAAGAACGATCAATTCAGGTTACCTATTAAAAGTTATGGTCATTTAGTTTTGCTGTTCGATTGTGTAGGCAGTTTCTGTACTGAAAGTTCAGACAATGGTTAGCCTAATATTTTGGCCGAATTGGTTTTTCGTGTCAACTAGAGTATTGTAGATTAGTCAGTTAAGAATCTACAGAAATTGGGTTTACCTCTTTTTGATATCCTGTTCATGAGTTATGTCAATTACCGTGCCGCTGTCCAGGAACGGTATATGGCAGGAAACGTTGTTTTTCAGTTTCAGCTTTGTAAACTCGTTTTGAGTCGTCAAGTAAGCGATGTAGAACGCCGATTAGTAGCGCTGAGTATATTATGTCTTAATTGAAATTATTTTACCTATTTAGGAGGTGAAGCCTCAGGTTTAGGAGTATCATCTTTGCCGGCTAACGCGTCGCATCGTGGAAGGCAAGTAAATGTAGCGGTTGTGCTACGGTTTAACCCGTTTTTCTTACTACTTGCACTATGCATGATTGACATAGTGTTAAATGATATGCCATGGTTACATGTTTTCTAAGTAAGAATGTGGTAGCAAGATATTAATCAATTGCTATGTTTGGATGAGTTTGGGTAGTATTGTGGTAATTCGCGTAATGAGCCAAATGCGGAATATGAGAATAAACTCAAGGTGGACATGTTGATAATTCATTGTGGTTATTTTCATGATGATCATGTGGTGGTCTATGTGATAGAGTTTCATCTAGATCGATTGATTGTGATCTTGGTGAATCGGGTGTGGGTTATGTGGTAATGGTCTTATGACACGTTGGTATTGTGCTTAATGAGACACATGTGGATTATGAGAAAATATTCATGATGAGTACGTTGTTGATCTCCGTGGTTAAATTCTTGTGGTTTATGATTATCATATCATATCATTCATGACATATCATGACATTTGCATTGTGGATGTCGCGCTTATAGCACTGTGGCCGTCTGCAGTACAACATCGTGCATTGCCGTAGCACGATGCATACCTTTACCTTGTTGGGTAAAGGTGCGATGGAGCATAGCATACATATGCATTACATTGTGGAAAGATCATTTGCATTCTTATGCAAGATATTGAGGTGAATTTATTTTGCAATCAAGCGCAACTTCATAGTTGCAATGTGAAATGACTCATGAGAGTCTCTTGTGGAATGAGTAATGTGGTTGTGGTTGTGGAATGGGGTTTATCCCTTGTGGTATGGTAGAGGTTGTGATTGTGGCATGAGATTGTTCTCTTGTGGTGTCGTTGATAGCATTTGTGGATGTGAGAAATAGTAAAGTTATGAGGTAAAACATGTTAATACTCTATTGTCATTGGTAGTGGTAGTGGTGAATAATATGAGCAGTTGATCAAGATTTTGTTGTTAATATTTTACTATCTTTGGTAGTAAATATGGTTGAGGCTATAATTGTGTTCATTATGAGAATTGGATATTGATGCTTAATATCTTTGTAGTTTAATTAGCTGTTAAACAGTTTGCTTGTTGAGATTTTTATCTCACCCTTGTTTCCCCCTCGGTGATTGTTGAGCATTCATGGGATGGGTAGAGCGGCACCACAATAATGCACTTGGTTCATCAACTCATGTTGTAATAAAGGCGATGAAATTCTAGCCAAATGCTTAACTATTTGTGGATGATTATGTTGTTAAATAAGGATGGACTTGTGAACCATTCTTTGTTTAATCTGCTAGAGGTTGTTTAATTATTGAACTTATTCCTAGTCATCTTTATTCCCTTAGTTGTTTATGCTTCGCTTAGTGCTTCTTGTCTAGAGTTGCTGCCGAATTAATTTTGTCTTGAAATTATTGACTAGCTGTGTAACACCCAGGATCCACATTACCCTGGACTGCTACTTAACCACTCTCTGACTAGCCAATAATTTCAAGACAAAATTAATTCGCAAAGAACTCTAGACAAGAAGCATTGCGGAAGCATAAACAACTAAGAGAATAAAGATGATGACAAGTTCAATAATTAAACAACCTCTAGCGATTAAACAAAGAATGGTTCACAAGTCCATCCTTATTTAACAACATAATCATCCACAAATAGTTAAGCATTTGGCTAGAATTTCATCGTCTTTATTACAACATGAGTTGATGAACCAAGTGCATTATTGTGGTGCCTCTACCCATCCCATGAATGCTCAACAATCACTGTAGGGGAAACAAGTGAGATAAAAATCTCAAACAACAAACTGCTTAACAAACTAATCGACTTACAAATAAATATACAACATCATTAAAGTATCCATATGTCCACATCCATAATGTGAATCAGTTCATTTACAAGCTAATTAAACTACAAAGATATTAAGCATCAATATCCAATTCTCATAATGAACACAATTATAGCCTCAACCATATTTGCTACCAAAGATAGTAAAATATTAACAACAAAATCTTGATCAACTGCTTCATATTATTCACCACTACCACTACTAATGACAATAGAGTATTAACATGTTTTACCTCATAACTTTACTATTTCTCACATCCACAACTGCTATCAACGATTACCACAAGAGAAGAATCTCATGCCACAATCACAACCTCTACCATACCACAAGGGATAAACCCCATTCCACAACCACAACCACATTACTCATTCCACAAGAGACTCTCATGAGTCAATTTCCACATTGCAACTATGAAGTTGCGTTTGATTACAAAATAAATTCACCTCAATATCTTGCATAAGAATGCAAATGATCTTTCCACAATGTAATGCATATGTATGCTATGCTCCACTGCACCTTTACCCAACAAGGTAAAGGTATGCATCGTGCTACTGACAATGCGATGATGTTGTACCGTGCGATCGCGCTATAAGCGACATCCACAATGCAAATGTCATGATATGTCATGAATGATATGATATGATAATCATAAACCACAAGAATTTAACCACGGAGATCAACAACGTACTCATCATGAATATTTTCTCATAATCCACATGTGTCTCATTAAGCACAATACCAACGTGTCATAAGACCATTACCACATAACCCACACCCGATTCACCAAGATCAAAATCAATCGATCTAGATGAAACTCTATCACATAGACCACCACATGATCATCATGAAAATAACCACAATGAATTATCAACATGTCCACCTTGAGTTTATTCTCATATTCCGCATTTGGCTCATTACGCGAATTACCACAATACTACCCAAACTCATCCAAACATAGCAATTGATTAATATCTTGCTACAACATTCTTACTTAGAAAACATGTAACCATGGCATATCATTTAACACTCGTCAATCATGCATAGTGCAAGTAGTAAGAAAACGGGTTAAACCGTAGCACAACCGCTACATTTACTTGCCTTCCACGATGCGTACGCGTTAGCGGCAAAGATGATACTCTAAACCTGAGGCTTCACCTCCTAAACAGGTAAAATAATTTCAATTAAGACATAATATACTCAGCGCTACTAATCGGCATTCTACATCGCTTACTTGGCGACTCAAAACGAGTTTACAAAGCTGAAACTGAAAAACAACGTTTCCTGCCATATACCGCTCCTGGACAGCGCACGGTAATTGACATAACTCATGAACAGGAAGTCAAAAAGAGGTAAACCCAATTTCTGTAGATTCTTAACTGACTAATCTACAATACTCTAGTTGACACGAAAAACCAATTCGGCCAAAATATTAGGCTAACCATTGTCTGAACTTTCAGTACAGAAACTGCCTACACAATCGAACAGCAAAACTAAAATGACCATAACTTTTAATAGGTAACTCCGAATTGATCGTTCTTTATCAATATGAAAAGGTTATCGAATTACCTACAATAACCTAGTTGGGTGAACTTTCAGATTCTTCCAATTTCCCTATCATATTTTAGGAAATATCCAGACAGTTTATTCTCGTCAGATTTCTGGCAGCAGATACTAAATCGACCATAACTTTTGACTCAGACCTCGGAATCGAGTGATCTTTGCGGATACTGAAAGATAACGACATAACCCACATAACTCTAGGAGATGGAATCTTAAAATTCAGCCTCTAAATACACGAAAAAACCCACGCAAGATACTGGACAGAATTGAATCTTCTGCAGCCCAACAATTAACCAACAATTCTAATCGGTTTCGCATCTACTATGGATCAAACAGCGGGGAAGGCATCTCGTTACCCTTGTAGAACCGCTAGCTTGCTGAACCAATCCCCACGCGAGTTCTTCTTCTCCTTTCCCTCCTTCTTCTCCTTCCTCTCCTTCTTCTCCTTCTCTTTTCCTTCTTGCAAAGGGCAGCAACTTGGCAAAGGGAGAGCGCAGGAGCAGCAACCTGGGTTGAGGGAGGCACAAGGAGGAGGTGTGGCGGCTTGGGGAAACAGGAGGAGAGGGGTCGGCCAAGGGGTAAGGGGGTGGCTAGGGCAAGAAAAGGGTGTGGCCACCTCTTGGGCCCCCTTGGCCCAAGGTGGTAAGCCCACTCTCCTTACTGTTTTTACTTAATTAACAGCTATTTAATTGTTTAATTCAACCTAAAGCTGACTCACAAATTTAATAATCTTTCTTTCTTTCTTTCCGCGATAAATTGATTAACCGCGACTGCGTCACCACTTATAAAAATTAAAACCTCACGCGAACCAACGATCCGGGTATTACATTCTTCCCACCTTAAGAGGATTAGCCCTCGAATCCAACTCTTGAACCACAAAGAAAGGAACAACAAGAAAGAGCAACCCAAACTAGGAGTACTCACTAGCCACGAAGAGCTCGGGGTACTTCTTTCGCAAATGATCCACCAACTCCCACGTAGCTCTCTCTCGGTGATTCGTCAAAGGACCTTCACATACTTGATGGTCTTATTCCTCAAGACCCGCTCAGGCGTGTCAAGATACGAATGGCGACTCTCCACGGTGAGATCTGCTCCACTTGTGACTGTTCTGAGTCAATCTTGTGTTCGGATCCGCAAGAATTTCTCGGCATAGACACATGGAAAACATTGTGCCCATCACTCAAAGAGTTTGGCAACTATAAGCGATAAGCCAAACTACCCACCCGAGCAACCACCGAAAAATGCCGATGTCTGCGGGCTAAGCTTCACGGTGGTACCAAACGAACAATACCCTTGGTTGGAGACACCCAAAGGAGCACAAGGCTTCCCACCGCAAACTCCAATTCTCAGCGCCGAACATCCGCATAATTCTTTTGTCGGCCCTAAGTAGCCAACAGGTCCTGCCATTTTGGCAAAATTTTCCGCAAAACTATTAAGACCACTTTCTCAAACCAACCTCTTTCTTAAAATATTTTCTCTTATTAAATATACTAGGATAACCCAATATACCTTTTAAAGAATTTGATCACAAATTCCACTCACATCATTCTACTAGAGCACAACGGTATCTTTGCAATGAGAACCCGAGAATGAAGAGTAAAGAACTCTCAAGCATCACACTAGCAACCAGACTTTCCTTCATAGGACCACGATCCAAATCAAAGGATTCACCACAAAATATTTCTACTCGCCAAGTAGACAATTGGAGAACCATACCACATAAGCTAAGAGTGAAAAAATCACTCGACAGACCAAAACAATCAATTTCTTTTCCTAAGCTGGAAAAGACTACGCCTCAACATACGTCAACTCAAAATGCAAATGGTCTCTGCCATAAACACACAGCATAAACAAGAATCAAGAGAGCATCGCACTACTTGACATAACAATAATTTCCCAATTCATTTCTTTTAATAATTTAACTTCCTTGAACCAAGGATTTTCAAATCATTACCCAACACACCACTCATTTAACTCAAGTTGGACACCTCAACAATTAGCTCAATTGAGTACATCATCTACACCATTGTAGATAGACTCTCTGGCCCATAAATCATACTCTATCCCAAAACCACGACCAACAAAGGCTTCAACCCACAACAATTACCATGTTCTTAGAAGAAGAGGTAAGAAGAAATAAATTCCAACATCTGAGAAAATGGTTATCATCACAATAGCCAAAAGACCAAAAGAATAACAAATAGCAATGAGGTTGGAAAAACACAAGATAAGATCATCTGTACCTCAAATACTTCTAGTACAACTTTTCCTTTCAATAAGAAGCAATTTTCTTTGATTACAACATCCCGCCATTTCCAACAAAGGATGCTTGAAGACCACAACACAAGATTCAAATAAAACCAATAAGATCAATCAACACGTCGCTTTACTCAGAGCAACATCGACTATGACACAAGTCATAAGGTCCAAAAAGATTCCAACGTAAATCTCACACCCTTCAATGCAATTAGTATTATGGAATTAACAAATTCCTTTATTTTTAAAACATTCAACACCATAATCACAACTACATGCTATCGGTTGTATTCACAACAAGATAAAGCGTTCTTTACAAAAAATCATCATATCATCCCACTCCTTCATATTTTCCAAAAGGAACATCATTAATCACTTCATCATGTTCTTATTATCCAAATAAGATTCCAACTACTTAATCTAGTTAAAACTAGTGCATAAGCCATCACATTAAAACAAACTCTTTAACAAGATGATATTAGAACATAACAACCTCACAAAACATGCTAGTATGAATCTCTTATTAGATTCCATACATTTATCTCATCTTGATGCTCAACTCTAGTTTAGCAACAAGTAATTACACTCTAGCCATTCTTTGTCAATAATTGATTATTAATTTTTCATCGACATAGCATTAGTGATCCTATCTCTAATTTGCAATCACAAAGACAAAAAGAGCATAGATTCGATACTCCACCTTATGTTAAGATATTAAAATAAAATAACTTTAAACATCAATAATACCACTTTATAAGACAAGATTCGCAAGTCAATACATCCACCTTCATCCATTTCTTTATACATAATTCAACAATTTAGCATGGTAAAAGTTACATAACTTTAATGATTGTACATGCTCATCAAGTATGTAAAGAGAGGACATAATTAAGGTTAATCTTATTAAGGCAATATTCCAACACCTCCTTACTTGACCATCCCGAATGGTCGATTAATCATAAGATCAATCAATCCAATCTATCCAACAAGTTGGGAAAATTAAACAACTACAATAGTCAATACAATTGTTTTTCATAATCCTTAATAAATTCATGAGTTCTACACATGTATCGTTAAATTCTTAGCCACAAATCTTCAAGAAACTACAACGAGACAACATCACATTAATCAACTTCACTTCTAAAGATGTTAGTAGAAATTAATGATGTACCACACTAACTTTTCAACTTGATAATTCACAATCTATCAATTATTTACATAATTACCACCTACTACTTAAACACAACAAAACAACATAAAGGATTTTAACACTCCCTTCTAGGAGAAAATCAAACTTCAAAAGTCGAAATAACTCGGAAGAAATGCATAGAGCCAATGCTTCCACAAGTTAATGAACTTCCACGTAAGCTTTGATTCTCTCTCAAAATATCAAGCGAAATACAAGAGTCATGTTTTCCGGCAAGAAAGATGGAACAACGCGGAAAAATACCATCTCTCCAAAAGCACCGCTCACGGCGATCAAACAACCCATCAATCGAAAGAAACAATACTTGGCCTCAAGAACAATTGGAGGCCTAGTGACACCTAACAAGCGCAATAAGCAGCTAACCCGAGAGAAAAAAATCATTAAGCGCAATAGGCCAAGAATCGGCCAACATCAATTCAAGGAGGATAACACTTTTCTAAGAAACTTACCCATGACATTCGCAACTAAGTTACCCGAGGAGTGCGCATCAATATCCTGTACCACGAATGGGGGTATAAAGCGGCAATGCACAAGGCAATGACATAAACCCTACCTCTTATCATTGACTATCCTCACTCATAGCGATCATAGAAACAACACATAAACATACAAAATTATCTCATAGCATGAATAATCAATATAACATGTCAAAGCACGAATGCAATGCTTGACCCATCCCATCCTCATGCACGGTGTGTCAATTTAATATTTTTAATTACCACGGACCTAAAACACAGCTCGATACCAAGCAGTAACACCCGGGATCCACATTACCTCGAATGCTACTTAACCACTCTGACTAGCCAATAATTTCAAGACAAAATTAATTCGCGACAACTCTGAACAAGAAGCACTAAGCGGAAGCATAAACAACTAAGGGAATAAAGATGACGGTAACAAGTTCAATAATTAAACAACCTCTAGCAGATTAAACAAAGAATGGTTCACAAGTCCATCCTTATTTAACAACATAATCATCCACAAATAGTTAAGCATTTGGCTAGAATTTCATCGTCTTTATTACAACATGAGTTGATGAACCAAGTGCATTATTGTGGTGCCGCTCTACCCATCCCATGAATGCTCAACAATCACTGTGGGGAAACAAGGGTGAGATAAAAATCTCGGCAAGCAAACTATTTAACAAGCTAATCGGACTACAAATAAATATACAACATCATTAAAGTATCCATATGTCCACATCCATAATGTGAATCCACATTCATTTACAAGCTAATTAAACTACAAAGATATTAAGCATCAATATCCAATTCTCATAATGAACACAATTATAGCCTCAACCATATTTGCTACCAAAGATAGTAAAATATTAACAACAAAATCTTGATCAACTGCTTCATATTATTCACCACTACCACTACCAATGACAATAGAGTATTAACATGTTTTACCTCATAACTTTACTATTTCTCACATCCACAACTGCTATCAACGATTACCACAAGAGAACAATCTCATGCCACAATCACAACCTCTACCATACCACAAGGGATAAACCCCATTCCACAACCACAACCACATTACTCATTCCACAAGAGACTCTCATGAGTCAATTTCCACATTGCAACTATGAAGTTGCGTTTGATTGCAAAATAAATTCACCTCAATATCTTGCATAAGAATGCAAATGATCTTTCCACAATGTAATGCATATGTATGCTATGCTCCACTGCACCTTTACCCAACAAGGTAAAGGTATGCATCGTCTACTGGCAATGCGATGTTGTGCCGTCTGATCGCGGCTATAATGGCGACATCCACAATGCAAATGTCATGATATGTCATGAATGATATGATATGATAATCATAAACCACAAGAATTTAACCACGGAGATCAACAACGTACTCATCATGAATATTTTCTCATAATCCACATGTGTCTCATTAAGCACAATACCAACGTGTCATAAGACCATTACCACATAACCCACACCGATTCACCAAGATCAAAATCAATCGATCTAGATGAAACTCTATCACATAGACCACCACATGATCATCATGAAAATAACCACAATGAATTATCAACATGTCCACCTTGAGTTTATTCTCATATTCCGCATTTGGCTCATTACGCGAATTACCACAATACTACCCAAACTCATCCAAACATAGCAATTGATTAATATCTTGCTACCACATTCTTACTTAGAAAACATGTAACCATGGCATATCATTTAACACTACGTCAATCATGCATAGTGCAAGTAGTAAGAAAACGGGTTAAACCGTAGCACAACCGCTACATTTACTTGCCTTCCACGATGCGACGCGTTAGCGGCAAAGATGATACTCCTAAACCTGAGGCTTCACCTCCTAAACAGGTAAAATAATTTCAATTAAGACATAATATACTCAGCGCTACTAATCGGCATTCTACGCCGCTTACTTGACGACTCAAAGCGAGTTTACAAAGCTGAAACTGAAAACAACGTTTCCTGCCATATACCGTTCCTGGACAGCGGCACGGTAATTGACATAACTCATGAACAGGAAGTCAAAAAGAGGTAAACCCAATTTCTGTAGATTCTTAACTGACTAATCTACAATACTCTAGTTGACACGAAAAACCAATTCGGCCAAAATATTAGGCTAACCATTGTCTGAACTTTCAGTACAGAAACTGCCTACACAATCGAACAGCAAAACTAAAATGACCATAACTTTTAATAGGTAACTCCGAATTGATCGTTCTTTATCAATATGAAAAGGTTATCGAATTACCTACAATAACCTAGTTGGGTGAACTTTCAGATTCTTCCAATTTCCCTATCATATTTTAGGAAATATCCAGACAGTTTATTCTCGTCAGATTTCTGGCAGCAGATACTAAATCGACCATAACTTTTGACTCAGACCTCGGAATCGAGTGATCTTCGCGGCTACTGAAAGATAACGACATAGCCCACATAACTCTAGGAGATGGAATCTTAAAATTCAGCCTCTAAATACACGAAAAAACCCACGCAAGATACTGGACAGAATTGAATCTTCTGCAGCCCAACAATTAACCAACAATTCTAATCGGTTTCGCATCTACTATGGATCAAACAGCGGGGAAGGCATCTCGTTACCCTTGTAGAACCGCTAGCTTGCTGAACCAATCCCCACGCGAGTTCTTCTTCTCCTTTCCCTCCTTCTTCTCCTTCCTCTCCTTCTTCTCCTTCTCTTTTCCTTCTTGCAAAGGGGCAGCAACAGCAAAGGGAGAGGCGCAGAGCAGCAACCTGGGTTGAGGGAGGCACAAGGAGGAGGTGTGGCGGCTTAGGGGAAACAGGAGGAGGGGTCGGCCAAGGGGTAAGGGGGTGGCTAGGGCAAGAAAAAGGGTGTGGCCACCTCTTGGGCCCCCTTGGCCCAAGGTGGTAAGCCCACTCTCCTTACTGTTTTTACTTAATTAACAGCTATTTAATTGTTTAATTCAACCTAAAGCTGACTCACAAATTTAATAATCTTTCTTTCTTTCTTTCCCGCGATAAATTGATTAACAGCGACTCTGCGTCACCACTTATAAAAATTAAAACCTACGCGAACCAACGATCCAGGTATTACAAGTTGTAGAGTGGTTAAGTAGCATTCGGGTAATGTGGATCGGGGTGTTACGATTGGTATCGAGCGGGCTTTAGGTGCGTGGTAATTAAAAATATTAAATTGACACCTTTGGTGCAGTAGGATGGGATGGGTCAAGCATTGCATTCGTGCTTTGACATGTTATATCGATTATTCATGCTATGAGATAATCTTGTATGTTTATGTGTTGTTTCTATGACTGCTATGAGTATGGATAGTGAATGATAAGAGTAGGCTTTGCGGTTGTTGCCTTGGTATTGCGTTTATACCCGTTAGTAGTGCGGGGATATTGATGCGATTACCTCGGGTAACTTAGTTGCGGATGTCATGGGTAAGTTTCTTAGAAAAGTGTTATCCTCCTTGAATTGATGTTGGCGATTCTTGGCCTATTGCGATTAATGATTTTCTCTCGGGTTAGTTTTTTTATTGCGGTTGTTGGTTGTCATTAGGCCTCTAATTGTTCTTGAGGCCAAGTATTGTTTCTTTACGATTGATGGGTTGTTTGTTGCTCGTGGCAGTGCTTTTGGAGAGGCTGGTATTTTCCGTGTTGTTCCATCTTTCTTCTTTGGAAAACATGACTCTGTATTTCGTTTGATTCTTTTTTTGAGAGAGAATCAAAGCTTTATGTGGGAAGTTCATTAACTTGTGGAAGCATTGGCTCTATGCATTTCTTCTGAGTTATTTCGACTTTTGAAGTTTGATTTCTCTCTAGAAGGGAGTGTTAAAACCCCTTTGTGATGTTTTGTTGTGTTTAAGTAGTAGGTGGAAATTATGTAAATAATTGATAGATTGTGACTTATCAAGTTGAAAAGTTAGTGTGGTACATCATTAATTTCTACTAACATCTTTAGAAGTGAAGTTGATTAATATGATGTTGTCCTGTTGTAGTTTGTTGAAGATTTGTGGCTAAGAATTTAGCTATACATGTGTAGAACTCATGCATTTATTAAGGATTATGAAAAACAATTGTATTGACTATTGTAGTTGTTTAATTTTCCCAACTTGTTGGATAGATTGGATTGATTGATCTTAAGTAATTAATCTGACCATTCGGGATGGTCAAGTAAGGAGGTGTTGGAATATTGCCTTAATAAGATTAACCTTAATTATGTCCTCTCTTTACATACTTGATGAGCATGTACAAGCTGTTAAAGTTATGTAACTTTTACCATGCTAAATTGTTGAATTATGTATAAAGAAATGGATGAAGTTTGGATGTATTGACTGCGGAATCTTGTCTTATAAAGTGGTATTATTGATGTTTAAAGTTATTTTATTTTAATATCTTAACATAAGGTGGAGTATCGAATCATGCTCTTTATTGTCTTTGTGATTGCAAATTAGAGATAGGATCATTAATGCTATCTTGATGAAAAATTAATAATCAATTATTGTGGCAATGGCTAGAGTGTAATTACTTGTTGCTAAACTAGAGTTGAGCATCGATCTGAGATAAATGTATGGAATCTAATAAGAGATTCATACTAGCATGTTTTGTGAAGTTGTTATGTTCTAATATCATCTTGTTAAAGAGTTTGTTTTAATACGATGGCTTATGCACTAGGTTTAACTAGATCAAGTAGTTGGAATCTTATTTGGATAATAAGAACATGATGAAGTGATTTATGATGTTCCTTTTGGAAAAGTATGAAGGAGTGGGATGATATGTTGATTTTTGCAAAGAATGTTTTATCTTGTTGTGAATACAATCGATAGCATGTAGTTGTGATTATTGTGTTGAATGTTTTAAAAAAATAAAATAAAGGAATTTGTTAATTCCATAATACTAATTGCATTGAAGGGTGTGAGATTTACGGTTGGAATCTTTTGTACCTTATGACTTGTGTCATAGTCGATGTTGCTCGAGTAAGCGGCGTGTTGATTGATCTTATTGGTTTTATTTGAATCTTGTGTTGTGGTCTTTAAGCATCCTTTGTTGGAAATGGTGGGATGTTGTAATCAAAGAAAATTGCTTCTTATTGAAAGGAAAAGTTGTACTAGAAGTATTTGAGTGCAGATGATCTTATCTTGTGTTTTCCAACCTCATTGCTATTTGTTATTCTTTTGGTCTTTTGGCTATTGTGATGATAACCATTTTACTGTATCTGGAATTTATTTCTTCTTACCTCTTCTTCTAAGAACATGGTAATTGTTGTGGGTTGCGAAGCCTTTTGTTGGTCGTGGTTTTGGGATAGAGTATGATTTCTTGGGGCCGTGAGAGTCTATCTACAATGGTGTAGATGATGTACTCAATTGAGCTAATTGTTAAGGTGGCCAACTTGAGTTAAATGAGTGGTGTGTTGGGTAATGATTTGAAAATCCTTGGTTCAAGGAAGTTAAATTATTAAAAGAAATGAATTGGGAAATTATTGTTATGTCAAGTAGTGCGATGCTCTCTTGATTCTTGTTTATCTTTGTGTGTTTATGGCGAGACCATTTGCATTTTGAGTTGGCGTATGTTGAGGCGTAGTCTTTTCGATTAGGAAAAAATTGATTGTTTTGATGCAATGAGTGTTTTTTTTCTCTTAGCTTATGTGGTGTGGTTCTCCAATTGTCTACTTGGCGAGTAGAATTATTTTGTGGTGAATCATTTGATTTGGATCGTGGTCCTTTGAAGGAAAGCTGGTTGCTAGTGTGATGCTTGAGAGTTCTTTACTCTTACATTCTTTGGGTTCTCATTTGCAAAAGATACCGTTGTGCTCCTAGTAGAATGATGTGAGTGGAATTTGTGATCAAATTCTTTAAAAAGGGTATTTTGGGTTATCCCAGTATATTTAATAAGAGAAAAATGTTTTAAGAAAGAGGATGGTTTGAGAAAGTGGTCTTAATAGTTTTATGGAAATTTTGCCAAAATGGCGAGACTGTTGGTACTTTCAGGCCGACAAAGGAATTATGCGGATGTTGGGTGTGAGAATTGGAGTTTGCGGTGGAAGCCTTGTGCTCCTTTGGGTGTCTCCAACCAAGGGTATTGTTCGTTTGGTACCATAGAAGCTTAGCCCGCGGTACATCGGTACTTTTCGATGGTTGCTCGGGTGGGTAGTTTGGCTTATCGTTTGTAGTTGCCAAACTCTTTGAGTGATGGGCACAATGTTTTCCATGTGTCTATCTTTGAGGAAATTCTTGCGGGATCGAACACAAGATTGACTGGAGCAGTAATGATGGAGCAGATCTCACCGTGGAGTGTCGGCGTTCGTATCTTGGACACGTCGGAGCGGGTCTTGAGGAATAAGACCATCAAGTATGTGAAGGTCCTTTGGACGAATCGACGAGAGAGAGGCTACGTGGGAGTTGGAGGATCATTTGCGAAAGAAGTACCCGAGCTCTTCGTGGCTAGTGAGTACTCCTAGTTTGGGTTGCTCTTTTCTTGTTGTTCCTTTCTTTGTGGTGCAAGAGTTGGATTCTAGGCGAATCCTCTTAAGGTGGGAAGAATGTAATACCCGATCGTTGGTTCGGCGTAGGTTTTAATTTTTATAAGTGGTGACGCAGAGTCGCCGGTTAATCAATTTATCGCGGGAAAGAAAGAAAGAAAGATTATTAAATTTGTGAGTCAGCTTTAGATTGAATTAAACAATTAAATAGCTGTTAATTAAGTAAAGAAAAACAGTAAGGAGAGTGGGCTTACCACCTTGGGCCAAGGGGGCCCAGAGGTGGCCACACCTTTTTCTTGCCCTAGCCACCCCCTTACCCTTGGCCGACCCCCTCCTCCTGTTTTCCCCCAAGCGCCACACCTCCTCCTTGCCTCCCCTCAACCCAGGTTGCTGCTCCTTGCGCCTCTCCCTTTGCCAAGTTGCTGCCCTTTTGCAAGAAGGAAAAGAGAAGAAGGAGAAGAAGGAGAGGAAGGAGAAGAAGGAGGAAAGGAGAAGAAGAACTCGCGTGGGGATTGGTTCAGCAAGCTAGCGGTTCTACAAGGGTAACGAGATGCCTTCCGCTGTTTGATCCATAGTAGATGCGAAACCGATTAGAATTGTTGGTTAATTGTTGGGCTGCAGAAGATTCAATTCTGTCCAGTATCTTGCGTGGTTTTTTTCGTGTATTTAGAGGCTGAATTTTAAGATTCCATCTCCTAGAGTTATGTGGGTTATGTCGTTATCTTTCAGTATCCGCGAAGATCACTCGATTCCGAAGTCTGAGTCAAAAGTTATGGTCGATTTAGTATCTGCTGCCAGAAATCTGACGAGAATAAACTGTCTGGATATTTCCTAAAATATGATAGGGAAATTGGAAGAATCTGAAAGTTCACCCAAGTAGGTTATTGTAGGTAATTCGATAAACTTTTCAGATTGATAAAGAACGATCAATTCGGAGTTACCTATTAAAAGTTATGGTCATTTTAGTTTTGTTGTTCGATTGTGTAGGCAGTTTCTGTACTGAAAGTTCAGACAATGGTTAGCCTAATATTTTGGCCGAATTGGTTTTTCGTGTCAACTAGAGTATTGTAGATTAGTCAGTTAAGAATCTACAGAAATTGGGTTTACCTCTTTTGACTTCCTGTTCATGAGTTATGTCAATTACCGTGCGCTGTCCAGAGCGGTATATGGCAGGAAGCGTTGTTTTTCAGTTTCAGCTTTGTAAACTCGTTTTGAGTCGTCAAGTAGCGATGTAGAACGCCGATTAGTAGCGCTGAGTATATTATGTCTTAATTGAAATTATTTTACCTATTTAGGAGGTGAAGCCTCAGGTTTAGGAGTATCATCTTTGCCGGCTAGCGCCACGCATCGTGGAAGGCAAGTAAATGTAGCGGTTGTGCTACGGTTTAACCCGTTTTCTTACTACTTGCACTATGCATGATTGACGTAGTGTTAAATGATATGCCATGGTTACATGTTTTCTAAGTAAGAATGTGGTAGCAAGATATTAATCAATTGCTATGTTTGGATGAGTTTGGGTAGTATTGTGGTAATTCGCGTAATGAGCCAAATGCGAATATGAGAATAAACTCAAGGTGGACATGTTGATAATTCATTGTGGTTATTTTCATGATGATCATGTGGTGGTCTATGTGATAGAGTTTCATCTAGATCGATTGATTGTGATCTTGGTGAATCGGTGTGGGTTATGTGGTAATGGTCTTATGACACGTTGGTATTGTGCTTAATGATACACATGTGGATTATGAGAAAATATTCATGATGAGTACGTTGTTGATCTCCGTGGTTAAATTCTTGTGGTTTATGATTATCATATCATATCATTCATGACATATCATGACATTTGCATTGTGGATGTCGCCGCTTATAGCCGCGATCGTCTCGGGTACAACATCGTGCATTGTCAGAAGACGATGCATACCTTTACCTTGTTGGGTAAAGGTGCGATGGAGCATAGCATACATATGCATTACATTGTGGAAAGATCATTTGCATTCTTATGCAAGATATTGAGGTGAATTTATTTTGCAATCAAACGCAACTTCATAGTTGCAATGTGGAAATTGACTCATGAGAGTCTCTTGTGGAATGAGTAATGTGGTTGTGGTTGTGGAATGGGGTTTATCCCTTGTGGTATGGTAGAGGTTGTGATTGTGGCATGAGATTCTTCTCTCTTGTGGTAATCGTTGATAGCAGCTGTGGATGTGAGAAATAGTAAAGTTATGAGGTAAAACATGTTAATACTCTATTGTCATTGGTAGTGGTAGTGGTGAATAATATGAAGCAGTTGATCAAGATTTTGTTGTTAATATTTTACTATCTTTGGTAGTAAATATGGTTGAGGCTATAATTGTGTTCATTATGAGAATTGGATATTGATGCTTAATATCTTTGTAGTTTAATTAGCCTTTTAAACAGTTTGCTTGCTGAGATTTTTATCTCACCCTTGTTTCCCCCCCCCCCTACAGGTGATTGTTGAGCATTCATGGGATGGGTAGAGCGGCACCACAATAATGCACTTGGTTCATCAACTCATGTTGTAATAAAGACGATGAAATTCTAGCCAAATGCTTAACTATTTGTGGATGATTATGTTGTTAAATAAGGATGGACTTGTGAACCATTCTTTGTTTAATCTGCTAGAGGTTGTTTAATTATTGAACTTGTTACCGTCATCTTTATTCCCTTAGTTGTTTATGCTTCCGCTTAGTGCTTCTTGTCTAGAGTTCTCTGTAGAATTAATTTTGTCTTGAAATTATTGGCTAGTCAGAAGTGGTTAAGTAGCATTCGAGGTAATGTGGATCCGAGGTGTTACGATGGCGTATTTCTCTGTGAGTATATGTTAGAAGTACACGTTGGTAAGCGAAGACGTATTATTAGAATCGCCGGCGTCACCTTCGCGAGCAATCATTGCAGTCGGCACCTTTTACGGGCATTTGTCCGTGGCGAGGGCTAGCTGGTGTGGGTGCGAAATGGAATTAGTGCATTATAGATTTCGTAATGATTTAGTATTTACGGTTTATGTTTTACGTTGGTGTTAATTCAATTAAACTTGTAAAATGCATAACTAATTCAATTTTATCTAAATCGCATGAATCGATCTTTGTTAATTTTCATTTCAAATGTATTATTTACTAAAATTAGTTTCATCCATGTCTCTGTAGCAAAAATCTGTTAATTAATAAAATGATGTCTTATGTATCTTCTAAATTAGAAAATGTATATCTCTTTCAATATTTGTCCAAATCCAGTGAAACCAATTTTGTAATTTGTCATTTTAATGTACTAATTATTAGGATAGGTTTTATACACTGTTTCTGTTCATGAAAATTTGTTAAGTAATTAACTAGAGTTTTGATGTGTTTTAGCTTAGGAAATTCATAGAAAATTCTTTATAACTTAAAATGAATTGTTCTCTGTTTCTGAAATTTTGTTATATCATGCTTAGGCTGCTGTGAAAAGTTTAGGTGTTTTGTTATTGTTGTATGTTTGAGTTTGGTGGCGTTATTCGTTCTTATTATTTGTTTTGTTCAATCGTTAGGATTCGATATTTGCGGCAACCACGAGAACGACCTCTCGCAACAAATTGAGCAACAAACATCCGAGCAAGCGATTTGATCATGATAATCCCGATATTTTAAATTCTAATATTTTGTTTCAAAGATATGTATGCATTGCTTAATTTGTGTTAAATTGATTAGTTAAATCCGTAGCTGCATATCCTGTGGACAAAATATTGATCTCTACTACCTGAGCCTAGGTTATTTGCTGTGATTAGAGGTCGCTGGATGGTCTCTTGTCACTTAGTAGATCCGGGTCAAATTGCTTAAACATGCTTAGCTATCGGTAGAACTGGGCGGTTATCGACTTAGTCGGTAACCTTGATCACACAAAATTTACTACAACTTTATGTTTCAGCATTTTTTGCTATGTTTAATTGCAAAATTAAAAATGAAAACAAAAATGATTTAGACTTGGGCACAATGGTAAGGCGGTGTGATCTGTTGGGTGTGACTGAAAGGTGCCCAGTCGCTTAAGGACCGAGTTACTTGCGCCACCGTCTTGAGCATTTTGCGTGCTAACCACACTAGAGTATATGGGACCTCTCTTGACCTAGTACTTTGGCGTGTATTGGCTCCGGTCGCAGGAGGTCGCGGGGAGGATGGAGGTGGGAGCATGGTAGTTGTCCGAAAAGCTTTATCCGAGTGGGTAGTTGTCTTTCGGCTTTACCATGTAAGCGTATGGATTTCTATCCATACTGAGGCTCGTAGTTAATACACAATATTGGAAAAAGTCTCGTAGGACTTAGCGGTACAAAGATACCTTCGGAAGTGTGTTTTGGCTTAAAGGCGATGCAGAGTGTGGGTACATTGGTACACCTGCGAGGTTAAAACTATTCGAATAGCCTCGTCCTAGGTTATGGACACGCTCGGATCGCCCGTAAGAACTAGACTACAACATTTAAATTAAAATTTGATGGGTGAGTGCGAATGCGGGATTCGTGCTATTGTTGTGGTGACTATTGGGATAGTCACTTCTAGGATGTTTTATCTCTATTCTTTTGTATTTATCCGCACTGTTATTTCAATCTTAAAATGAATTGCAAACTTGCCTTTAAAGTATTACATTATTGCAAATAAAGTTGGCTTTATGCAAATAAAACATATGGCCTCCACCAAATAAGCTCGCATGTAGCATGAGGCAGTGCCGCTAGTTCACACGTCGAGTCTTGCGGGTACAAAGACAATCTTTGTACTCAAGTGCTTTGCTTAATGTTTTTATTGCGAGAGGAAGAAGGTGAGCCCCAAGGGCCTCACTTACGTGAGTGTGTTGCCGATCGGTCGTGGACGACTAGACTTGGCGGTCGGCCGGATGCCTTGTGGGTTGGAGGCACGATTGGCTTTGTTTATAGCCATCTTATGGCACTTTGCTTCATTGTCGTTCTTGTTTATTTGTGTATCTTGGCTTGTCGGCCTTGGTCTGTAATAACTCTACTATTTGTTTATCTTCCGTTTGGTAGTGTGATGTTTGGACTCTATGTTTGGAATGGAGTTGATGTCTAATTTTGTAACGAGGTGTGTATCTTGCTGCAGGAAGTATACATATCTCGAGATCGATTTATTTGATTTGTGATGCTAGGACCGGAAGGTTGGTTAAGCATTACAAGCCAAATAAATTGGGTCCTCACACACAGGGTGGTCGTGACGAAAAGAGGGTGCTCTTTGCAAAAGACCAGAGGTCATGACCACAGGGTGGTCGTGACGAAAAGAGGGTGGTCTTTGCAAAAATACCAGAGGTCAGAGGAGGTCCAAAAGACAAGGAAAAGGCGCATCAAACCAGGGCCATGCGATCTTGATCGGGTGGTCCAAGGAGACGGGGACGTTCGGACCATGCGAACGTTTGCTTACATCAGGGTCGCCCAAACTGAATCGGACGTACCACAATGTAAGGGAACATTCGGACCATCCGAACACCTCTTCTCAATCGGGTCATTCAAGCAAGATCTAACGGTCCTTGAGAAGGGAGGGCGCTCACTAGATCTGGACTTAAAGGGAGTTCAGCACAAAGGGGTTTCAAAGGGTGAGATTCAAAAGGGAAGGATCTGACGCCGGAGATTTAGGAAAGAGGTCCAAGGCTAAGGAACTTAAAGGCGAAAGGGTACAAGGGGAGGTCCTGACGGACAAGATCTCTCAAGGGGAGGTCCTGATGGTCAAGATCTCGCAAGGGGAGGTCCTGAAGGTCAAGATCTCGCAAGGGGAGGTCCTGACGGTCAAAATCTCACAAGAGGACGTCCTGACGGTCAAGATCTCTCAAGGGGAGGTCCTGACGGTCAAGATCTCGCAAGGGGAGGTTAGGACCTAAGGAGGTTTAAACCTGAGAGGGTCTAAGGAAAGAGATTGTCCAAAGAAGGAAGAAAGAACTGGACCAAGGAAAGCACAATTGAACAAAGAAGAAGGAGAACTCCCACAATCTTCCAAGAGAAACCAAACCAATTTAGTTGGAGTTTGATTTAATCACGTACAGTTCTTGAATCACGTACAGTTCTTGTAAAATCTCAAGTTAAGCTTCGAAGGAGGTCCAAGGAGGAGGTCCCGAGGAGAAGGTCCTGCGGAGGAGGTCCCGCAAGGGCTAAGGAGGTCCTGCCCACTAGGGTGGTCTTTGGAAAAAGGCACTATTATAGAGAGGGTCATCATAGATAGTTCGGAACCATCATCACAGATGGTTTTTTAACTGTCTGAATAAGTTGGTCTCGATAACGGTGGTTATCCCAGCACGGTCCGGAAACCGCTCGTGATACGAATATCACAAAGGTTTTGTATTAAAATCGTGCGTGAAGGCTAGTATGATGAGACGGTTCAAGATACGAACCGTCTATGAAGTCGAGTATCATAGGCGGTTAGGTATTATGCTCGGATATCGATCTTGCCTTCCTGAGCGGTTTTAATACAAAACCGCTTCTATGATAGTTCATTACACTAACTACATTTTTCTTGATTTTGGCTAGCCTCGGGAATTGCTAGTCATGCCTCTCGAAAACAAGCATGCGAAAAGCAGATACATCAAAGATAATCAATTGTCGACAAACTCAATCGATCATTACTCAAAATAAATTACAAAAGATCACATTTGTTCAAGTATTGTTACAAAAATTGGATTACAATTGAGTCAATTGTTTGCAGGTGGTTGAGAAGTGTCGTGGGGTGATCGCTGGGTCGGCGACGGAGTGAAATTCTTTGTTGTCCTTAATTATCTACGATATGATAAAGCTACAGAGCTTCCCTCGAATGTCCTTGATCTCATTCACAAAGAGTCCATCTAAATCTATATTTAAGGCCTATCGCTAGCAAGAGTAAAGTGTTAAGCATATATATTTAAATTTATAATTAGGAAATAATTATTTCGAGATTCACAACCCCGAGATCCTTCTTCCTAGCTCTAATGATTTGCTCCATATGATGGCAAATGTAGATTGCACATAACTCATCATTTTTTTCCTGGCGGCACTGCAAAAATAGAATTACATATATCAGTTCGAGACGCGTTATTATGAAGTATGATATAGGATTATTGTGTTGTAGCACGTACCAAAAATTTTGTCCTATGTGTTAGTTCGGCGCTCTTTCCATCATATATTCCTTTGTTGGCAACATAGTCGATGAACGACCTACATGATTCTAAAAAGTTATCATCGACCATTTCAAACTAATGAAGACTAAAATAGAGTTATGTATGGAGGAAATGAGCATACCTGTCGAGTATTCCTCTTAGAATGCTGAACTTGTGGTCGCTGCGGATTACGGAATCAAGGTATATCACATGGTTCCTCCTTGGTATAATGACTAAAAGGATCCAGTGGTACCTACTCATGTATGTCGCTATAGTCATTAAACCTAAGATCGTCTTTGCGTATAAAGTACAAATAAAATTTGTAGAGCAAGTAGTGACACTTACCCCTCGTTGTAGGGCACCACTATGTACTTCATGTTCTGCCGACGAAGCAATGCTGCGTTATGTATTTCTCGGCGAAGGACGAGTGCGCTTGGATGGTTTGCAACGATACCACATGTGGGTCGAGAAACCCACTGTTCTTTCCATTCCGGATATTTTTATCATGTATCTATACATAAGAAATGAATTATGATATTTATCGGTATTACGTGAATGTAGAACTTGATTGTACGCACTTACAGTGTCCAACATCGTAGAAGCGAGGCGTCGAGGCCAACGAGGTTGAATAGGTCATATAAGTCGTTGAAGCCCACGACGAAGTGGTTCGTCCCATTGAAGAAATGCTTATGCTCATATCTGACGGTGATTCCAGTATCGCACCCCTCCTTTTGGGTCTTCTCCATGTACCAGGTAGGCAAAGCCTGATAAGCATATCCAGCACGCCCTAATACTGCGTCGGGGCACAACGGTTTTCTGATGATGTACTTCCCGGATATCTCGGACTTGCTGGACTTGAGAGACGCCTTAACGTTCATCGATTTTCGATTTGGTCTTAAGGATTGGCAGCGTCTTCCTGCGAGACGACTCGGGACCCGATAGGGAGGCACGCTTTTCTTGTTCCTTTGGTGTCTTCTCCACGGAAACCGATAAGGTGGCCTTCTGAGGCGAAATATGAGGTGGAGTCATCGAGGGTCCCGTTGGAGAGGAATGGTCATGTTGAGATCGCGGCAGATCGCCGGGTCCGGGGCGATGTCCTTCTTGGGCTCATGGATAAAGCGTACGCATCCCCTAGTGTTGTGATCTGTTCGTTCGGTTGAATCTCCAGTAGGACGACCATGAAATATTTATGTACCATGTCCACCTCCACCCTGGCGTAATCCTACGCCACCTGCACACCGTGCTGCACTGCCCCTTCCTGGTATGGATGCACCATCCCCCGCCCAGCCTCAATAGAAATAGACCCAACTAACCTCACTTGGAGCTTGCAGGCCGTCGGCTCCTACAAAACGATACGCAATTAGCTAAGGCATCCTATAGGTCTATCTTTGGTGAATTCCATAGATGTACATTACCTTGATGTCGTCTATCGGTAATTGGACGTCGTCATGTTCAAAACTATGCGTAGACGCGACGCTACTCCGATGTAGAGCAGGACTGGCTCCCAAATTAACAGGGGCGGCTTGTGACTCGACTGGCTCAGGAGTTGATTCATTTGATCCTGCAATGCTGCTAGCTTTCCTTCAAACTTTTCAGTAATCATCTGTACCAACCGGTCCTCGCGCTCAGCCTTAGATCTCTTCCTACTCCTATACGTGCAGTAGTTGTCTGCTAATCCATAACTCCAAGGTACGTTAACCCCAAGGCCTCGCGTGCGACCCAGGTGCTCCTTGTTTCCTAGGGTCATAGAGAGTATATCCTTCTCCCTGTCTGCTTGGAAGGAGCCTTGGGAAGTTTGGGCAGACAATTCACGCTGCATGAGGTCATCATGTTATTATAGATACTATGAAGTTATGGACTTATTAACAACTAGGTAGTTCGACATACTTACCACACATTGGGACACTTCCTGGTCTGCCCGGTTTGTGAAAGAGATGCTGCCCGAAGACGAGACTTTTGCCCTTGCTTTTAACGGAGCTAGGAAGCAGGTGCGTGACATCGAAACGCGTTCTCCCCTCCGCTGCCCATTCGTCGTATTTACCCGCGTACCCGGCCGTGCCGAGTGCCAGGCGGATGTGTGTTTCGTGTGCGGAGAGATTTGTGCACCGCACTTTCTCGTTAAATTCAGCGTCGTCTTCATAGCCACAAAGGCGTCCCATGTTTCTGCGTCAAGAATCCGTGCTTTGCGAAGGCGTCGACCCGTGTTCACGCACTCACGTGACAAGAATGCTCTTGAAGGTCCTCCACGATTTATCGATCGTGAGCATCGTCGTCCGTTCCACGTGTGCCATGTCTGCTTTGGGATAGTGAACTTTTGTAAAAGTTCTGTTCACAGCGCGCCTCTCGCTTCTTTCGTCAGATCCTTCCACCTTGGTGTGGTTATGGGGACCCGTTTCCTTGCAAGTATCCCGCACATGGTCCGGAATCTCGCTGCTGAGCTCTTGGGATGCAGAGGGACCCCAAACTCACTGACCTCCGTGATGACCAGTCGGCCCATAGGTATCTTTGATTCTCCTCTTCCATCTCACTTCCGTATCATTATCGTCAACGGATTAGGAGGCAAAGACGACACCTCTGTCATCTGTGGCGTCGGCGAAGACGGTGCCTCTGCCATCTGCGACATCGGCGACGGTGGCGAAGACGGTGCCTCTGCCATCTCGCTTACTGGCTATCTATATAATTTACATATGCATAAATATGAAACAATAATTAATTCCAACATAGATAATTATGAATAGAGCATAGTTCCCTAACCAATTAAATGACACAATAGTCATAAGACTAAGAAAATCACTTAAGTCATTTAAAAGAACAATATGCACATCACACACACACACACACACACACACACACACACACACACACATATATATATATATATATATATATATATATATATATATATATATATATATATATATATATATATGTATATGCAAAGAGACAATGCACGATATGTTGAAATACTCTACGGCCATACCACTTCGCGCTCGGTCGCCTTTTAACAACAGGCTCGAGCCACATGGATGGACCTAACCAACTAAATGCATCGGGCTCGTTCTAAAGCGGCGTGCGTTTTAGCCCTTGGATCTTGATCCAACGATCAAGATCGCTTGTGCACATTCGGACCCCTGATTGCCCCTTTTTATCGTGGCCGTCCAAATCTAATCTAACCGCCGGCGTTGACTTGAGCATTTGAAACCCTCAGTTGGGCCCACTCAATTGTGGCCATCCAATTTTGATCCAACCGTTGAGTGTGTTGGGTCCGTGCCTTAGTGTTAGGCTCAGCCCACCTAACCCTTTGGACTTGAGCCACCTTGTGTCGCTTACATGTGGGCCCTCGCCTGCTGGTCATCTTCTTCATCACGCCCGCGCGCGTGCGAGAGTGCCCGTACGCCATGGCAGTGCACGATCACCTCCTTGAGCCCTTTAAACGGATCTTTGCTGCAATCATTTAATGCGCATTAAAGCCCTCCCCCAAAGTCATGGTCGTCACCTGCTCCTGTCGCTCGATGTGTCCATGGCAGCGTTATAAGCCGGGTTCACCGTGGAACCCTGTTTTGCTCCAAAACCCTAGCCCCTTGGCTATATAAAGCCTGTGAGCTCCTCCTTAGCTTCTTTCACACATCCTCTTGCAAACCCTAGCGCCCTCTCTGAGTATTTGAGCTCAAATCACAGAGAACCCTAAAATCATCATTGTTGGACCTTGGAGCTCCTCGGTGGCGACAGTGCTCCAAGGGTCCTTTTTCAATTCTTTTCGCGCCACTTCGCACCCCTCTCTCTATTGAACAAAACCCCTAACTTAATTTGGTTTGACATTCACAGGAATTGTCAAATTTGGGGTTTCTTCAAATTCGGCCAAAATCACCCCTTTCCTTCCTCAGCTTCGGTGAGTGCCTCATTTCTCAATTGTCTGCTCATGGACCTTCTATGAGCTATAATGAAGCGATATTGATGACCCGGTCTCACTCATTTTGCTCAGGCCATCGTTTTCACTTCATCTTCTTCGGCTCCGGCGAGCTCCTTCGTGGACAAAGCCTCTCCAACTATCTTGGGTCCTCTTCTTGGCTAAGGTAGTCCCTTATTAGCCCCTGGAAGACGTGGTACTCGCTTTCTTGGACTATTGCGGAGCTTTTCGCCATTTTCGTTTTTGGCAGTAAATGTCCCCCCGTTCATCTCCGACTCGCCAGCGTTCTAGGCCATCGCTACCGTCGAGATTACCTCCAGTGGGTGCGCAAGGTTATTGCGTTTCCATTTTTGCCTTTAGCTGCCGTCGCGGTGGCCGGAGCCGCCGGCGACGAGCTTTTGCCTGCACTCAGTTTTGTCGGGCGAGCCTCTCTCTCTGTTGTTGTCATTTAGACACGATCCGGTCATTAATGTTAATCGTTGTTAATCCTTGTTTAGCAATAAATGCCTATCCTAAAATGGCTCTATAAGTCATCGCCATGTGGGCGTAGGCCTAAACCACGATGGCGGTCTTTAGGACAAAGATTGGGGTTATTAATTACTAATCATTGTTAGTAATTAATTGCTATCCTAAAAGCTTAATGTATCACCGCCAAGTGGGCTCAAACCACTTAAGCACCCCTAGCATCATGCGTTACCCTTCGGACATCATTAATACTAATCATTGTTAATCATTAGATTTAGCATTTAATGACTGTCCTAAAAGCCCTCTGTATCACTGACCTGTGGGCCTGCACCTTAATAAACCCCCTTGTGCACGTAAACCCTCGCATGTGACCCACGTGTCACTAGCAAGTGGGCCCCGCATCCTTAGCAGCTCTTTGGAGTGTGCGATGCACTTAGTTGATTGTGCACCGTCCATCTTGAGATCTGTGGCTCAGATCTCGTGGGACGTTCGGACCCCTCCTATCGTCCAATCCCTGTAGGCCCTCCATCTTCAGATCCGCGGTCATGATTGGTTTGGATGTTCGGACCCCTCCGGATGCCCCAATCGACGTGGACCGTTGGATCTTAATCCAACAATGAGTCGCGTACGGTGCTATGCGCGTTCGTTCGACCATGCGCGTGGGCTGTTAGATTCTTGATCTGTGGCCCATGTGCGTCCACGTCATTTCCGTTTGATTAAGTTGTGTGTTTTCCGATAATCTTTTATTTGTCAACTGAAAATGGTATTGGAACTTTAAAAATTTATAACTAATTCATTTTAATTCCTTTTTAGATGATTCCAACTGTGTTAAATTTCTGTTTAGCTAAAGTTTAACCTAAAAATACATATAGGCACGGATTCTGTACCAGAAAATTTTATAGGTTGAATTGACTTAATTAGGTATAAATATTGTCTAGAAATTTATTTAAAATTTGTAAAAGACACAAATAATTCCCTGTAACTCCAAATTTAGCAAACTAAAATCTGTTAAATTCCTCTGATAATGTACTTCAATATAGGATAGGTTTTGTTCATTTATTTGCCTCTGAAAAATGATATGCCCTAGTGTCACAACTTAGAAAAATCATAAGTAATTCATTTTAACTCCAAATTGAGTAAACTCAGTTTTGCGGTTCTTAGAATGCCATGATCCGCCGACCATAAAAATTTCAAGTTCAAATTCTTTCTAGAAATTTATGTCATGAATAGTAACTGAAATTAATTTAATTCGAATTTCCAGGCTAAGAGAATTTATTTAGGCTATAACTTTTGCATCTTTAATCCAAATCAAATAATTCTTGTTGCTAAATTTGTCTAAAATCATGCTCTACCTGCTGTGTAAATTTCATGAGAATTGGATGACTTTTGTTGTTGAGATTTGTTTGGTGTTCTTTGTTCTTATTGGTGTAACATCATTTGATCATATTGCTCCCATTACTTTTAAATTCTAATATCTTGTTTGTAAAAACTAAGTATGTATGCTTCTTGTGTCAAAGTTAATTTTTGTCGATTAGAGGTAGCTACTCCTATTGCATTGTTGCCTTGAAATTGTTCACCCCTGCCACTGCCTTAGGATTATTATCCTCACTGGTGAATTAGAGCCCAGTGAATGATTTAGGGCCTTTTATTTGTCTTTGCGATATGATGCTTAGCAATGCTTAGTTACCGGTAGAATTGGGCGGTTATCGACTTAGTCGATGACCTTGATCACACAAAAACTTGTTATCACTTATGATCCATAACTTACGCTTTGTTTATTTGTGTAAACCAAAACTAAAAATAAAATATTTTAGACTTGGGCACAATGGTATGTTGGTGTGATCTGTTGGGTGTGATTGGAATGGTGCCTAAGTCCCCAAGGACTGAGTTACTTGTGTCACTAAGCCAAGCGCTTATTGCGTGCTAACCACACGAGAGGGATATGGGACCTCTCTTGACTAAGTACTTTGGGAGGTGTTAATTCGGGGTCGTAGGTGGTTAAAACTATTTTGATAAGGGAAGAGCGATTGTCGCTACGGGGCCGGTACACCCTACCCTTTGGGTTGTTGCGACTCTTAATTAGCATCATTCATTGGAAATGTCTCATAGGACTTAGCCGTGCCAGCATACCTAAGGTAGTGTGCTTCATCATGTGGAAAAAAGGCGGTCTAGCGTGTGGGTACATTGGTACACCTGCAGGTTCAAACTATTCGAATAGCCTCGCCCCTAGGTTATGGACATGCTTGGTAAGGTCGTGCAAGAACTAGACTACAACCTTTTAAATTAAAACTTGATGTGGGTGGTGCAGTGGGTAACTCGTGCTATTGTTGTGATGGCCATTGGGTTGGTCATCTCGGGATGTCTTTATGTTATTACTTATTATCTCGTTGTTATTTATGCAAATAAAATTCAGATTGTCAAAATGCCTTCAAACTAGTACTTATTGCAAATAAAACTTACTTTATCTTGAAAATTAACCTTGAGCCTTCTCCTTTGATTAAAGCTGCATGTAGTAGTATCTTGGTTTGCTACTTGTAAGTCTTGCGAGTACATTTTTGTACTCATTTGCTTTGCTTATTTGTTACAAAGGAGGTTGATCCCCAAGGATCAACTTTTGTGAGTTTCATTGCGGTGTGGACGACTAGCTTTATGCCCAATGATTGCCTTGTGGGTGTATGGCAAACCGGTTGGCTTTTGTTATAGCCATCTTATGGCATTTTGCTTCCGCTGTTGGTTAACTCTTTTTACTTGTCTTGGTCGGTTGGCATTTCCTTTGTAATAGCTATTATGTATGTCTTTTGCTTGTAAAGTAAGCTTCAGTTATGCGTTGTATGGAATTGATGCAATGTTTTGTAAAAGGTTGTGTATACTGCAAATTCTGGGAAGTATACATTTTCCCGAGGCACGGTATATTTTGTTTGTAATGCTAGAGTCAATGGAGGACTAAGCATTACAAGCTAAATAAACAGGGGTCTCACAGTAGAGTTCGTACACTTTACCCACAAGAGACAATCAACTTATAATATTCGTCTTGATACACTTCCATAGGTGTGTGACTAAGATGATTGTCACAAGGCCTTTACAATGCCCTACCTCATCGCAACTCCACCCACTACGTATCACCTCCTTGGGCCACACACCCGGGAGGTCTCCCATTTGCGCCATGTAGTTTGGTGGCTTCCTTACCCTTAATCCACACCACACACCCACTAATGGTGAAGTTGCGAGAAGGTGAACAAATTAGTTAGCCAGGTCGTACCCATTATAGACTTGTGGTTGAACTATTTTTACACGAGAGGTCATCACAAGATTCGGGTCCTTAATTGACTCAGGCGTTACTTCCACATACCCACTCTTTCGTGCACTCAGCACCAGCCACTCTTTCCAGCTACCCAAGTTTAAATTTGTTTTTAGGTTTTCACTTTTGTTTAAGAATACTTTTCTAGTCCAACATACCAGTTAGGCTCCAACCTCGACTGCCCAATCTCATTTTCAAATGTTTTAATGATGTCGGGCAATTTACTGCCCATATGTCAATGTCACTATGCCAAGCTAAGCATGACTCTTAAGTATGTATTTAGTAACTATCAGGTATTCCATAACCTAAGGTGACAAAGGATAATGTCCAAGTTGAAAGATTGAAAATTTATGCATAATTATTTGTTAGGGTATTAACTATAAGCTAAAGTAACATAAATGTATAAAACATAGCAATGCAATTTCATAATTTGAAAACAATATAAATTGCATTAAAACTTAGGAGCAAAATGATCAAAGTGTTGACTCGCCTTGCTCAATGTTCTGATAATCGTCTTGCTCATTGTTCTGATAATCTTCATCTCAACTTTGTTCTTGTTGGGACTACTATTCCATCATAGCTTCATACCCTAATTACGCAGAATACAATCGAACCCAAGAACTTCTAAAAGCATTCAATGAAATCCAATAAATCCAAAGGCAAGTAAACAATAAAGCACTTCAAATGAAAGTTAATCAAACCCATAGTGTTAGAAGCAGGAAATACCTAAACAGAACTAAGTATACCCAAGGGTATCCTGTAAGAAGGAAGTACTCCGGATGAATCTAATCATACTTGGTGGAGTTGATGAAGGAAACACTCTAGACGGAATGAAGTACATCCAATGATAGTTGGGATGAAGGAAATACTTCAGACCAAAGTAGGTAAACCCAAACTCTCTTCGTTTTGTCTAGTGGTGGGGTTTTGGGTTGATAGTCAGGCTTAGGGTTAGGTAACATGTTTGATTCGGTGTAAGGGCAAGAGAGATCGGGCTCTCGAAAAGTCCGTTGGTACAAGGAGTTAGGACTTCAATGGGAGGGAGATAATATTCATAGGAATATTCTGTATCAGTTACCTAGATGGGAGAGATCGCTCGGTTAGGTAGGACTCTCTGATCCATCTCCAGGTCGCGAATTATCCAACTACTGGGAACGGATAGCGGTGGATGATAGCTGGAGTCTGTATGATGTTGATTAATGGTGGAACTACTATCATTCACTTGGGGACATATCGTTGCCACTTACACGCAGCACTTAACTGATCTAATGATTTCTTTTGTTATTACTTCCTATTTATCGAGGAAGTTCCAGGAAAGTCAGGTGAGACCTATGCAGAGGTATGGGGTTCACTCTGGGTAGACATAAATCTCACCAACACACGGGATCTAGTTAAGGATTTCCTTTATGATTTGATATTTATGAAGGAAGTTCCATTAGCCTTAGCTGGAACTTCCAAGCATTACCTATACATTAGCCTTATAATTTGATCAAGGGTGTCTATGGATTTGGAGTTTTATCTTTGAAGTGATCTATACTTAATCTTAGTATTTACGTGGCTTGGCATACACTAAAGTAAACCTATCAAGCTAGGTTGACCTCCAGTTACAGTGTCTGCTAATGATTACTTTTAGTTAAGTAGATAGTGATCTCATTCATTATATAAGACCTAGGTGCTTTGGTTATTTAGACATTCTATCTAAATAGTAAGGACACATTAACTAGTCTTAACTATTACTAGTTGTTACTTAGGTCCTATGTGCCAACGACCTATTAACAAGCCCTAGTTAACTTTTACTGAGCAATTATTTTACCTAACCAATAATTAACAATGGTTCATTTGCATATACCCCTTGGTATTCATCATTTTAGTAATGAGCCAAGGCTGAGATGCCATCATGGTTTATACTTTAATATGACTACCGATTTAGGTTTCTCTTTTGAAGTCAAGTGTGAATGACATCTTAATTGCATCTTATTAATATCTAGCTATATGGATTGATCACCTTAGTTAGCTTAACTACAATTCCATTTCTAATTTAAGGATGTGACCCACTGTTGCTGAAACATCTGGTAAAGTTAACAATCTTACTTAAATTGCAAGAAAAGGTTTCAAATATTGAATTATTTTTACGTCTCTTAATTAAACTTGCTCTTGTATGACAACAGCTCCCTAATCATTTCTAACTTCCCTCCACAGGTCTAAATTAATCATCAATTAACCCAAAATCACTATTATTAATATAATAATTATGACGAACTAGGACCTACTATTATTGCGACCATTTAATTTAACTCCTAATTCAGCTTACTCTCTAGATTAAACACCATCAGCAATTACCTACCTTTAATTACCCTTTAACCAAACTAGATTAGCCACTTAAGTAGATGGGCCCACATGCCATACATGTTCACAAAGAGATACCTAAAGAGAAAGAGAGGAGAGAGAGACATAGGGCTTCTCCCGCCTCAAAACAGAGCATAGGCATGACGGCTTGGTGGAGCTTCACCAACAACGAAGGGGCTAGAGAGGGAGGCGCGACCCCAAAAATGGGTCACTGGAGGGGAGGAGGCTAGGTGTGCCCGAACGTGGCTACGTGGTAGTGCTCGGTGGCGAGGTGAGAGAGAAAAGGGGTGATGGTGTTGTAGGGGAGAGGCAGATTTTGGTGACCACGAGCACGAGGGTGCTAAGGGGAGCACGCTCGAGCGGTCACGGCGGCGGGAGGAGCCGGGTAGGTCGGCGATGTGAGCTAGTGGCGACACAGTTGGATTCACGCGGTGCCCGGCTAAAGGAGAGGCCAAACGAATGGTGGGGGAAGAAAGGAGGTGTGTGGGGGTGCTCAGGTGGAGATGAATCGAATAAATACTCACCGGGGAAAGGACGGTGCTTCGGGCGGCAAGCAACGGCTCGACTAGAGAAAGATGGCGGTGTGGCGGCGTCCCGTGGCGGAAAAGCAAAATTGATTGAGGGCTTTTACTCAATGCGTTGTGGAACATGATGTGACATGAAAATAAGTGGACGGAGTTCACCAGATTCACCGAAATGGCATGGCGGGCACGGTGGCCAAACAAAGGGAAGGGTGGCTCTATGAGCTTTGTCGCGACAGGGAGGGAGATGATGGAGTGGAGAGGCTGGGGCGCCTGCTAAGTAGAAAGAGGTGAGGGTGGCTTGGTGCTGCCTTATAAAGGTGGCAGAGGAATGGGGAGCCAATGGTTGGGCGTCGCATGAGACGGGACCACGATGGGTGTTGTAGTGGCAGCAGCGGAGTGACATGAAGCGGCCCCGAGCAACGGGAGTTGGCGGTTAGCCTCTCTGCGGCAGCACAAGGATGGTGGTGATGGGAGGAGCAGCGTGGGTAGGACGTCCTTACGGCATGGCGCCCAGGCGGGGTGGTTGGCCCGAGTGTGCTAGGTCGATGTTGCCTTCGGGGGGGAGAAGGGGGCACTGCTGGGTGGCACGGCGTGTGATGAGGTGAGAGCAGGCGACGACATGG
The DNA here is from genome assembly GCA_036346255.1 of Ampelocalamus luodianensis. NCBI lineage: Eukaryota > Viridiplantae > Streptophyta > Magnoliopsida > Poales > Poaceae > Ampelocalamus > Ampelocalamus luodianensis. The sequence continues at coordinate 173,927 of JAYEVH010000071.1, forward strand.
CCACAGTGACGATGATGGGATGCAATAGGTGGTGAGGGTGAGGCAGAGCGCGACGGGGCAGTTGGCTCGGCATGGCGCCGGGGCTAACGCTTGGCACAGGTGGATGGCGTCATGAACGTCATGGCGCACGTGGGAGTAGGCCAGGCTGGCGCATGGGTTGCGGCTGGGAGAAGAGAGGGACCAATTGGGCCAGGGAAAGGAGGACACGGACTATAGCAATGTGGCGGAGCAAGTGGTCGACTTGGCCGACACTGTGGAGCCAGTGGCGGCGATGGGACGACGGTCATGCGAGGATGACATCTACGTGGGAAGCGATGATGCTGTGCCGACAGTAGTGGCGTGGCGCCGTTAGGCACGCACATGAGTAGAGGAGGGAACAAGAGAAGCTAGAAGGGAGAAGAGGCTAGAGGACGATAGGTGGCTGGGCCAAACAGAAAGAATGAAACACAGAAGTCAGGCTAGACCAGTGTCGGGACCCCGAGTATACAACCCTAGGACTCTTTGTTCATTCTGAACTAGTCCCATGATCAGTAGCTAGCTCGCACAGTTACAACATAGATGAAATCATATCCATACAACAGAACAGCTAATGAAAGAGACAAATTAATAATACTTTACAGCAAAAGACCTTATGGTCAAGGTTTTTACAAGGCTTGCCACGCTGGACTAAGGTCACGACCAGGTCCCCAACCAGATCAACGACCAGAGCAAACTTGCAGTGGAACAGAACAACTCGTAGAGGCCATTCGACATGCCCACAGGCAATCAAGTAGAGGATGCCTCCTAGTTCGCAGGGTCTTCAAAGAGCGCGGTACATCCAGGTTATTCTGTGGAGACTGATCAACCAGAGGGCATAAAGCCGTGAGTACTTTGAATGTACTCAGCAAGTCATAGGGAAATGTATGCAAATAGTATTCATGTAGGGCTTGACAAGGATAGCTTTATGGTTATTTTGCAGAAAGGAGTATTGACTAAAAATACAGTAAGTAGATTGAAAGTACAAGTTGAAAGATTAATACATAAGTAGTTAGTCTCTTTGAAACAGCTCGTGAACACCTCGCTCACTTCCCGCACCACTCCCACGACCGTGACGTAGTACTAAACCAACCACGACCACCTTTTTGAGAAAAATCTACCCCTCGTGTGAAATCACCAAGCATTGTCCATAACTAGGGACACGACTATTATAGTTTTACACTCTACAGAGGTTGTACACTTTTCCCACAAGAGATAATCGCTTGATATAGCACACGTTTCCTTAGACATGTGAATCAAGGAGAGACTATCACCAGGCTTTTTTACAAAGCTCTATTTTGACTCAGTTCTGCCCACTAAGGATTTGCCTTCCTGGCCCCCTCTTGCGCCGTTTCGACCACCCAAACAGAGCTGAATCAAAACTTTGCTAATTAGTTGGCCAGATCCATCCCATAAATGAACTTCTGGGTGCACAGTATGCCCTAGATCAATGGCGCACAAAGTTAAGTCCTTAGTTGTTGCTCAGGCGAGATTTTCCGCATCCCACGTGCCTCGTGCACCTAAGTGCCTCTCGCACCCAAAATTGTGCCTCCCGCACTTTTGCCTTGTGCATTCCACCTTTGCCACCAACCACTCGCGCGAGCAAAAATCATTTTCATTCAACCCGCCAAATGACAACCCTTACCATGGCACAACAAATTTTAACAACAATGCATCGCACCACAATTGACACAATCGTGATCTCGCACCACGCTTGCATAACGGTGGTATCACACCCGATTCCAAATATCATTAAGTCAAATTTATCATCATTGAATCATGTGATCGAGAGGCATCGATAACTAAAGCAGGACTAAGCATAATATGCACCCATGTTGGTATCACAATAATATCCAACTAGGATTACCCAACCTATGGTGTCCAAGGGTACATGTCAACATGTCGTTCATAATTATTCAAGAAGTCATACTACCAAGTGGGTATTTAACTACTCCCAGAACTATTTTCATACAACTAGCCATGCATGTTAATATAAAATAATATAATTTTATAAACTGGGTACAAAATGATCAAAGGTCTACGACTTGCCTTCGTTGAAGAGTTGAGATGCTTCGGTCGAGGTCATCAAGTCCAAGAACTCTTCGAAAATGCCAGAATCTATACGTGCGAAAAGGGCCAAGTAAATAAGAAAACTCCAAATGAAACCCAAAAAATTACCAAACTAGAACCAAAAGAAAGGTATTGAATTTAGAAGAAGATAGTAATTTGAATCACTCTTATCGGAGTTCAAACAAAGGAGAACGAGCTCAAGGAAGTTCTGAAATCCCAAGGTTGGAAGGAGGCTCGAATACAGATGGTCGGAAGGAGGCTCAAATACATGGTCGAAAGGGGGCTCGACTGGTCGAAATGTTGATTAGAATACTCGATGCGGTCGAAAGAAGAAGGATTCGACTGGTCGACGGGGTCATAGGAAAGATACGACTATTGAACGTGGTCGTATGGAGGATACAAGAAGGATACAACTACTCAACGTGGTTGTAGGAAAGATACGACTACTCAACGTGGTCGTAAGAGGGATACGACTACTCAACGTGGTTGTAGGAAGGAGGTCTAAACCAAGAGGGTGGTCTAAACTGGGGGTGGTCCAAACCGAGAGGGAGGTCTAAACCAAAAAGGGTGGTCTAAACTGGGAGGGTGGTCCAAACCGAGAGAGAGGTCTAAACCAAAAGCGTGGTCTAAACCGAGAGAGTAAAGAGCTAGGCCAAGGAGAAAATTGAATGAACAGAGAAAAGGAGATTTTGAACACCCGAGAACTCCAGCAAACTCCAAATAAAAAAAATTTGGAATTAGATGAAGTTAGATTTAGCCATCTGAACAGAGAAAGGATCGACTGTTTGACGCAGTCGAAAGAACAAAAGAGAGAAAACCAGGCACAAAGAAACTAACCAAGACAGAGAGAGAGAGAGATCGGAGGAGGTTGGCGAACAGCGAACAGTGGCGGGACGCTTGCAGTCGAAAGCGAAGGAGGACGGCGATGAAGGGGTCAGCCGGGATTGAAGGAGAAACAGAAAAGCGACGACTCCTGCGAAACCGAAACTGAACCAGAGTGAGAGGTTTGCTTCAAGGAGCTCTGGGACACGAATTGATGTGGGGCTTAAACTCAGAGCGTGGGGTTTCGGGCACACCACAGCAACAAGAGCGAGAGAGGGAGAGTTGGGTGCACATGGTGCTCACCTAAATAGGCGAAAGCGGCATACAGTTCAACAAGGAAAAAGGTGGTTCGGCCATTTGCAAGAGAAGATTGACGGTAGCGCTAGAGGCGGTGGTACGAGCTCCAGTCGGCGGTGGCGAAACTCGAAGCATGGTTGTGAGGACCCCGATTTATTTGACTTGTAATGCTTAGCCTTCCATTGACCCTAGCATCACAAAACAAATAAATCAAGCCTCGAGATATGTATACTTCACAGAAATACAGTATACACACATCGTTACAAAATCATGCATCAATTCCATACAACAGGTCTAACAAAAGACATTCATAAAAGAGATTTATTACAACAAGGACCGACTGGCCAAATAACAACAAGTATCATTAACAGCGGAAGCAAGGGAGCCATAAGATGACTAAGACAAAAACCAACCGGTTAGCCACATAACCACAGGGCAACCGACCGGGCCGCCAAGCTAGTCGTCCCAACGGTAGCACAACTCACAAAAGCCGATCCCATTGGGGATCAACCTCTTCCTCTGCAACAATTAAGCAAAGCAAATGAGTACAAAAATGTACTTGCAAGACTTACGGGTAACAAAACCTAGTTACTACTATATGTGCTTTAATCAAAGGAGAAGGCTCAAGGTGAATTTTCAGATAAAGCAAGTTTTATTGGCAATAGATAATAATTTGAAAGCACCTTTGACAATCTGAATTTTAATTGCATAAATAACAACGATACAATAAGTAACAACAACAACAACCCGAGATGCCTAACCCAAAAGCCATCACAACAATAGCACGAATTACCCATTCGCACCACCCATGTCAAGTTTTAATTAAAAGGTTGTAGTCTAAGTCTTGAAAAGCTTACCCAAGCGTGTCCATAACCTAGACGAGGCTATTCGAATAGTTTTAACCTGCAGGGTGTACCAATGTACCCACACTTGGACCGCTTTAAGCCACAAGATTAGCACACTCCAAGGTATGCCAAGACTGACTAAGTCCTACGAGACATTTCCAATGAATGATGCTAATTAAGAGCCGCAACCCACGGGGATAAGGATACATTAAACAGCCTAACCGGTGTGCTAATGCTCCCCTCCCAACACACACACACACACACACACATTTTTAACACACCCACCGACCAGCTCATAATTAACACCTCCCAAAGTACTTAGTCAAGAGAGGTCTCATTTCCTCTAGTGTGGTTAGCAAGCACAAATTGCCTGGATAACAGATACTCACAAGATGTTCGGTCCTTAATTGACCCGGGCACCATTCCAGTCACACCCAAATTCACACCATCTAACCATTGTGCCCAAGTCCAAATCCGTTTTGTTTTCAGTTTTGATTTTTGCAAATAATTCTAACTCAAAACTGAAACATAAAGATCATAATAAGTTTATGTGATCAAAGTTATCGACTAAGTCGATAACCGCCAATTCTATCGGTACCTAAGCATTCTAAGCGTGACAATCGTAAAGATAATAAAAGAGCATAATTAAATCACCGGCTCTAATTCACCAGCTGATATTAATAACTTATGTTTTGTGGCAGGGATAAACAATTTAAGGGCAACCATGCAATGGGATTAGCTACCTCTAATCGACAAAATAAATCTTGACACAAGAAGCATGCATACTTAGGTTTTGCAAACAAGATATTATAATTTAAAAGTAGTAGGAGCGATATGATCAAATGATGTTACACTGCTTGCCTTGTTGTAGATCACTTTCTTGCTGCAGAGGATTCACTCACGTAAACAATAATTCCTTCCTGAACCTAACGCGAGAAGACGATAACCAAATAAGAACAAGAACTCTAAATAAAACTCCACAGCAAAAGTTCTCCAAATACCATGAAATTTATGCAGCAGCAAGATTAAGATTTTAGACAAATTTAGAAACAAGAATCAAGTCATTTGGATTAGGTATGAAAAAGTTATGACTAAAACAATTTTCCTCAGCCTGATAATTCAATTTAATTCCTATCTATTACTGTTCATAGCATAAATTTCTAGAATGAACTAGAGTCTGAAATTTTTATGGTAGGTAGGTTAAGACATTCTAAGAACAGCAAAATTGAGTTTGTACAATTTGGAGTTAAAATGAATTAGTTATGATTTTCTTAAGTTGTACAACTAGCATATTTCAATTTGCAGAAGCACTAACATGAACAAAACCTATGCTAATTTAAAGGACATTACCAGAGGAATTTTAACAAAGTTTAGCTTGCTCAGAACGAAAAAACAGAGAAAAGGTTATGCATTTTATAACTTTTAATGAGTTTCTAGACAACATTTTAGGTTGAAGCAAGTTAACTCAGCTCATACCATTTTTTGCTGCCGAAAAGAGACTAAATGCATCCTCATATTATAATTCATTTTATTTCGGAGCTAATGAAATTTGAATCAATCAAAAAGGAGCTAAAACGACAAAGTTATGCACTTTAGAAATTTAAAACATCAAATACTTTGAAAATTGGAGCTCGGGGAGGTCCAAAAAGCTGGAGAGAACAGGAGGTCGTGGCGTTAAGATTGGATCTAACGGTCCCGACGAGATGGACGACAAACACGCGCGAGGAGCTCCTCGCGCGCATAGGATGTCGTGGTCGTCCGATCGAGATCCGCGGTCCCGATCACTAGGGAGGTCCTAGAACTTCAAAACCCACGGAGGAGGTCGGACGGCCAGATCTCTCGGGGAGGTCCCGACGGTCTAGATCTTGGGGAGGTCCTACGCTTAAGACCACCGAGGAGGTCCCGACGGCTAAGATCTCTCGGGGGAGATCTTAACGGTCCAGATTTACCGGGGAGGTCTTAACAGCCAAGACCTCCACCGACAGATCTAAAGTGCCGAGGAGGTCTAGGCCGTTAGATGGAGATCTAACGATCCAGAGCTACGGGGAGGTCCTTAAGTGAATGATTTAATCGGAGGAGGTCGGAACGGTCAAGATCTACTAGGGGAGGTCTTGAACGATCCAGATCAACTCGAGGGAGGTCCGATGCGGTGGGATTTTAGCGAGAGGAGATCTGGACGGTTCAGATGGATCTGGGGAGGTCCTGAACGGTCCAGATCGAGGCGGAGGGAGGTCTAAAGCGATAAGGTTTTGTAGAGAGAGGCCTGGACGGCTACGATCTCCACGGGGAGGTCTTCAATGGTCCAGATCTGCCCAAAAGAGGTCCTGTGACTTAGCTTCTCCGAACAAGGACCAGTGGGAGGTCTTTTTGCAAAGAGGACCCTGAGGTGGTCCTGGGGTGGTCTTTGTAAAATGACCAGGGGAGGTCTTTTACGGAAACACCAAGGGTGCTCCTACGGCCCAGATTAGATCTAAGGAGGTTCTAAATGGCTAGGATAGGACGAGGGGAGGTCCTGACAGCTAAGGATTTTGCACAAAAGATCTAACGGCCCAGATCTAACTCTAGGAGGTCATTTAACGGTCAAGATTACACTAAGAGGTCCTTAACGGTGGAGATCAAATCTAGGAGGTCGTGAAGATGGTCTGGGCGGCGGTTCAGTGTACGACAACAGTAGGTTGAGGCCCACGCGTAAGTGACTGAGAAATGACCTTTCCGACAGTAATTAATGGCAAAACCCAATTAAACACTGGTTTTAACATTAATGGTGCGCGGGAACCGCCCGCGGGGACTTAAAGACTCGAGCCTACAGGCAGCGACACAAAGGCGCGATTGAGACACCATTAATACCCAATGATCAACACTGATTGGGCATTAATGCTGTCCGAAATTTTTGACGAAAACGGGAGTTTCCTCCCGGCAAAACCTGTGCGACTTCAACGGCTTGCCGCCGGTGATCCTGGCTGCGGCGGTGCCAACAAAGGACTGGAATGGATTCACAATAGCGATAGGAACCTAGTGGTAGCAACCTCGCCGGTGGCGGTGGCTCTAGACGCCGGCTAGTCGGAAAATGAAAAAGGGGCTAAGTGCTAGAACTATAAAACAGCTGGAAGCTTCGGGGTGGTCTAAAGAAATGGTTTCCCAGACATCTAAGGACTAATAACGATCTACCTGGATGGAGGGAAGCCTTGAAGTTGGTCAGAGAAGACTTGCACAAGATGAAGCTCGCCGGACTTGAAGAAGATGGGTGAAAATTGGCACCCTGAGCAAAATGAGTGGCACCCAAGTATCAAAGGAGCTACATTAAGGTTCACAGAAGCTACTGGAGCAAGTAATTTGAAAATGGGCCACTCACCTGAGCTGAGGAAGAAGATGACCACTTTCAGCTGAAATTTGAATAATCCCCAAATTGGACAGATCCTGCGAATCAAATCCAAAATTAAGTGAGGGGATATGTCCAAGATAGTAAGGAGGTAGGAATGGTGCAAAAATTAATGGGGAAGGACCACTGGAGCACCAAGAACACCAAAGGAGCTTTTCGGGTCAACAATGGTGCATTGACGGATTTGAAGGTGCTAAGCTCTACAATTGAAGGTGGAGCTCGAGGGTTGTCTAAAGAAGGACCAGGAGGTATGAGGGGTGCTTAAAAAGCTTTGAAAGGGTTAGGGTTTGACAAGGAGTCCTTCGGGGGACAAAAGGAGCATGGCTCGAGACAATGCCGAAAGAGAAAAAGATGGAAGAGGGTAGGTTAGGGCATGGCACTGCCGAATCATGTCCCCCACAGCTCTTAATGTCACTAGGACGGCCGTAGGGAGCATGAAATGACATCTCCTTCACTCCCCTACTGCTCACGCACGTCCAGAGGTTGAAGATGACCCATAATACACTTGGTGATTGTCGGCCGTTGGATTCAACGTGGACAGCTTAGATCTCAGACCTCGGGTGCTTTGAAAACAACAGAGGAGGAGGAGGGGAGCTCGTGGCGGCTAGATCAAAATCGGGCGGTTGTGGGCGCCCGGGAGGTCCCGAGGTGAAAAGGGGGGGTAGGGGGGTGGTCGTGGCGGCTATATGTTGATCCAACGGCTCGGCCCTACGCGCCCGAGCGCGACTAAGCGCACCTGGTCCGACCGAGTTGGTCGAGTTGGGCTCGGGCTCGAGCCCGAGTCTGACTCGAACCAGAGTTCTAATTTTTGATTTTTAGAAGAGCTGAACTTTGGGGAAATTGGTTGAGGTAGCAAATTGACTCCAAAAATTCTGAAAATTTTACAGGAGCTTGCTGACTCAAAAGTTGACCTTGAATAAAATTTTCAGAGGTTTTGGTGCTGCACAACTTTCTCCAAAAATTCTGCAAGGTGTTGATCCCTAGTTTGACCAGGATTTGAATTGGGTTGACTTGCCTCCAAAAGCATTCAAACAATTTCTAAAAATTGTGCAATTTTTCAGAGGGGTCACCCATCATTTCTAGAACTTGGAAAAATATTTCCAGAGGATGATCACAATGTTTGACATGATTATTTTCTTGGAAGCTCAAAGTTTGGACCAAAAGACTTGTGACTTTGTATTTCCATGACTTCTTGTACAAGGATTGTTTGGTACAACAGGAAATACATGATGTAAGAAAAAGTTTTAATTTCTACTCATTTTCTTACATTTGAACCACAAGTCTAAAATTGGGATGTTACAAATCTCCCCCCTTACAAGAATCTCGTCCCGATATTCCGTTTGCTCGGAGAAGAAAGATATGCTCCCATAGCCTTTGCAGACCATGTCATAGTCGTGAAGTGAACAAAGAATCATGATCTGAAACGATTGCCTTCGGTACACTATGCAAGCTTACGATCTTGGAGACCTAAGGCTTAGCCAAGTGATCGGTACGAATCTTGGTTCTGATGGGTAGAGAAAATGTGCCATTTTAGTTGGCACAGAGAATCCTACCAGGTCTAGATAGGACAAAGATCGACAGATTGAAAGATCTTTCTAGATTCAAAAGGTGGTGGGGCAAAATCGTTGTTAGCTGGTGGAGCGATTTGTCTGGTTAATTCCGCCAACAACGGAATCTCAGTCTGTTAACCAGCTACACGGAGTCATCCCTCCGCAGCTAGCTTCTTAGAGGAAACAAGGCATTCTCAGTTGGTGAAGCAATTTGTCTGGTTACTCCACTAACGAACGAGATCTTGACTTGACAACTAGCTATACGGAGTCATCCCTCCGTTAGCCAGTTGATTAGAGGGGCTATGGCCACTAAGGCCGCAGAACTTGAGGCAAAAATAGGTATGTGATGCCCTTGGACGTATAGGGAAAGAGAAGCGCCATTCAAATTAAAGAGCACCAATTAGTCCTGGCATAAAAGACTCCTTTTTAGTTAATTGAGGAAGGGATAAGGCTACTGCCCCCACAACAGAGTCTTACACAACATACATAACTGAACGAGTGCTATCCTATTACATTTTTCCAAAGGACAGCTATTAGCTGGATACAATTTTCATGGTAGTTCCCATACACCTAGATGTGGTCATCCCTGTTGAAGTTCACAGGGAATTCGTCCAGAAGATGAGCTCCAGGTGATCCGGTGTCCAGGGGAGACGAAGGGTTGAAGAGACGCCTCGGGGACCCTAATAAAGAGACATGAGCTCCCGGAGGATCGGGCCTCCGATTGCTAGGGAATCCTGCTGTCATGCGGACTTGGCGGTGCGGTGCATAGACGTGCACCGCCCCGCTACTTCCGAAGTCGAACTCGGGTGGTGCGCAGCGGTGGGAGGTCTCATTGGCACCATAAAGCACATTGCGAGGAACGCGGTTCATGCTAACCCCGATCCTGAGGTATTCCTGGGCCTTCCTGAGACGGCGCTGAGTTTCTGACAACTCAAATAGATTGCAGCGATGAACTTGGTCCATGATGTGGACCAACCTCGCCAACTGGTGCACTTGAGGGTCTTCTCCGAACTGGATTTCAGCGAATGTGTTTACGTCCGCTTCATAACCTCTTTGGGGAAAATGGTCGTAGGGCAGCTGAGACAATTCCGTCAAGTCATGGCGAAGCTGGCTCATAACCCTGCTGGCAGCTTCTTGAATGGCCATGGCTTCGGAGGTGGCGTGAACCCGAAAGCTGTACGGAACACTGCCGGTCACTTGTCTTGCGATGACGTTGACCACGCATCGATATTCTTCCATTCCAGGTCCTCGGTCCCGGCGGTAGATGGCATACTCTGGCTGGTAGGTGAAATTGGTGCGCCACATCATATCTCGCAGCAGTGCGGGATACCCGTCCACGTACTCCGCATGCGTCTCCTTGACCAAATACCAGCTACTCATCTATCACATATAAGAACAAGGTAGGTGAGCGATTAGCTAGGGGATCTAATCGAAAGTTGGGTGGAAGCAGATACTAAGATGGATAAGGGACAAGCCTGAAAACTGAAAGCAGGGAAAAACCATTAACATCTCTACGAAATGAATGCCAAAAGCTTAAAACTAGCACAAAATCAATGCAAGATCACAATTTACAGAATCAACTTCCCAGTATGACTCACTCGTATGGAAGAACGAGCAATCAGTTTAGGAAGGCAATTTCAGCATGCAACCCTTGGTTCAAAATAGCTAGAAAACAAGATAAAGTCTCCTAATAAAAGGTTAGATACTTAGCTAATTCATATCACTTCTTACCCGTTTATTCCCACAAGTTTTAATTGAATTTACCTCTCATTTTCAGCACTACTTACTAATCAAAAGCTCGCTGTCCAAAAATTGTGCTTGTTGTCCAGATTTCTTCTCCAAGTTCCTGGCCGAATCCTTCATCTCGAGGAGCTCCTAATATTCACTCCAGAACAGCCAACACTTCAATTTAAAGCTCTCATGGTTCTCCCAAAACCAATTTAATCGATTAAACAACTATCTCTTGAAAAGAAGGTGAGAGGGAAAACAATTTTCCAAATTCAATCAAGAATAAGGTGAGATGAGCAAGCTAAGATAGACAAGAAGTAAAATATGAGAACTTACTTAGGTTTTCAAAATCATTTGATAATTTTAAAACTAAGTTTTCCAAAACATTCTAAGGATGACCAAGCTAGGGGTTTCTACGGTCAGTATGGCTCTGATACCAACTTTGTGAGGACCCCGATTTATTTGACTTGTACTGCTTAGCCTTTTATTGACCCTAGCATCACAAAACAAATAAACCAAGCCTCGAGATATGTATACTTCCCAGAAATGCAGTATACACACCTCGTTACAAAATCATGCATCAATTCCATACAACAGGTCTAACAAAAGACATACACAAAAGAGATTTATTACAACAAGGACCGACTGACCAAATAACAACAAGTATCATTAACAGCGGAAGCAAGGGTGCCATAAGATGGCTAAGACAAAAACCAACCGGTTAGCCACATAACCACAGGGCAACCGACCGGGCCGCCAAGCTAGTCGTCCCAACGGTAGCACAACTCACAAAAGCCGATCCCATTGGGGATCAACCTCTTCCTCTGCAACAATTAAGCAAAGCAAATGAGTACAAAAATGTACTTGCAAGACTTACGGGTAACAAAACCTAGTTACTACTATATGCAGGCTTTAATCAAAGGAGAAGGCTCAAGGTGAATTTTCAGCATAAAGCAAGTTTTATTGGCAATAGATAATAATTTGAAAGCACCTTTGACAATCTGAATTTTAATTGCATAAATAACAACGATACAATAAGTAACAACAACAACAACCTGGAGATGCCTAACCCAAAAGCCATCACAACAATAGCACGAATTACCCATTCGCACCACCCATGTCAAGTTTTAATTAAAAAGGTTGTAGTCTAAGTCTTGAAAAGCTTACCCAAGCGTGTCCATAACCTAGGACGAGGCTATTCGAATAGTTTTAACCCTTCAGGGGTGTACCAATGTACCCACACTTCAGACCGCCTTTAAGCCACAAGATTAGCACACTTCCGAAGGTATGCCGACACAGCTAAGTCCTACGAGACATTTCCAATGAGTGATGCTAATTAAGAGCCGCAACCCACGGGGATAAGGATACATTAAACAGCCTAACCGGTGTGCTAATGCTCCCCTCCCAACACACACACACACACACACACATTTTTAACACACCCACCGACCAGCTCATAATTAACACCTCCCAAAGTACTTAGTCAAGAGAGGTCTCATTTCCCTCTAGTGTGGTTAGCAAGCACAAATTGCCTGGATAACTGATACTCACAAGATGTTCGGTCCTTAATTGACCGGGGCACCATTCCAGTCACACCCAAATTCACACCATCTAACCATTGTGCCCAAGTCCAAATCCGTTTTGTTTTCAGTTTTGATTTTTGCAAATAATTCTAACTCAAAACTGAAACATAAAGATCATAATAAGTTTATGTGATCAAAGTTATCGACTAAGTCGATAACCGCCCAATTCTATCGGTACCTAAGCATTCTAAGCGTGACACCGTAAAGATAATAAAAGAGCATAATTAAATCACCGGGCTCTAATTCACCAGCGATATTAATAACTTATGTTTTGTGGCAGGGGATAAACAATTTAAGGGCAACCATGCAATGGGATTAGCTACCTCTAATCGACAAAATAAATCTCGACACAAGAAGCATGCATACTTAGATTTTGCAAACAAGATATTATAATTTAAAAGTAGTAGGAGCGATATGATCAAATGATGTTACACTGCTTGCCTTGTTGTAGATCACTTTCTTGCTGCAGAGGATTCACTCACGTAAACAATAATTCCTTCGGAACCTAACGCGAGAAGACGATAACCAAATAAGAACAAGAACTCTAAATAAAACTCCACAGCAAAAGTTCTCCAAATACCATGAAATTTATGCAGCAGCAAGATTAAGATTTTAGACAAATTTAGAAACAAGAATCAAGTCATTTGGATTAGGTATGAAAAAGTTATGACTAAAACAATTTTCCTCAGCCTGATAATTCAATTTAATTCCTATCTATTACTGTTCATGGCATAAATTTCTAGAATGAACTAGAGTCTGAAATTTTTATGGTAGGTAGGTTAAGACATTCTAAGAACAACAAAATTGAGTTTGCACAATTTGGAGTTAAAATGAATTAGTTATGATTTTCTTAAGTTGTACAACTAGCATATTTCAATTTGCAGAAGCACTAACATGAACAAAACCTATGCTAATTTAAACGACATTACCAGAGGAATTTTAACAAAGTTTAGCTTGCTCAGAATGGAAAAACAGATAAAAGGTTATGCATTTTATAACTTTTAATGAGTTTCTAGACAACATTTTAGGTTGAAGCAAGTTAACTCAGCTCATACCATTTTCTGCTGCCGAAAAGAGACTAAATGCATCCTCATATTATAATTCATTTTATTTCGGAGCTAATGAAATTTGAATCAATCAAAAAGGAGCTAAAACGACAAAGTTATGCACTTTAGAAATTTAAAACACTGAAATACTTTGAAAATTGGAGCAATCGGGGAGGTCCAAAAGAACTGGAGAGAACGGGGAGGTCGTGGCCGTTAAGATTGGATCTAACGGTGCCGACGAGATGGACGCACAGCGCACGCGAGAGGAGCTCCTCGCGCGCATAGGATGTCGTGGACGTCAGATCGAGATCTAACGGTCCCGATCACTAGGGGAGGTCCTAGAACTTCAAAACCCACGGAGGAGGTCTAGACGGTCAGGATCTCTCGGGGGAGGTCCTGACGGTCTAGATCTTCAGGAGGAGGTCCTACGGCTTAAGACCACCGAGGAGGTCCCGACGGCTAAGATCTCTCGGGGGAGATCTTAACGGTCCAGATTTACCGGGGAGGTCTTAACAGCCAAGACCTCCACCGACAGATCTAAAGTGCCGAGGAGGTCTAGCCGTTAGATGGAGATCTAACGATCCAGAGCTACGGGGAGGTCCTTAAGTGAATGATTTAATCGGAGGAGGTCGGAACGGTCAAGATCTACTAGGGGAGGTCTTGAACGATCCAGATCAACTCGAGGGAGGTCCGATGCGGCGGGGTTTTAGCGAGAGGAGATCTGGACAGTTCAGATGGATCTCGGGAGGTCCTGAACGGTCCAGATCGAGGCGGAGGGAGGTCTAAAGCGATAAGGTTTTATAGAGAGAGGCCTGGACGGCTACGATCTCCACGTGGAGGTCTTCAATGGTCCAGATCTGCCAACAAAGGACTGGAATGGATTCGCAATAGCGATAGGAACCTAGTGGTAGCAACCTCGCCGACGGCGGTGGCTCTAGACGCTGGCTAGCTGGAAAATGAAAAAGGGGCTAAGTACTGGAACTATAAAACAACTGGAAGCTTCGGGGTGGTCTAAAGAAATGGTTTCCCAGACATCTAAGGACTAATAACGATCTACCTGGATGGAGGGAAGCCTTGAAGTTGGTCGGAGAAGACTTGCACAAGATGAAGCTCGCCGGACTTGAAGAAGATGGGTGAAAATTGGCAACCTGAGCAAAATGAGTGGCATCCAAGTATCAAAGGAGCTTCATTAAGGTTCACAGAAGCTACTGGAGCAAGTAATTTGAAAATGGGCCACTCACCTGAGCTGAGGAAGAAGATGACCACTTTCAGCTGAAATTTGAATAATCCCCAAATTGGACAGATCCTGCGAATCAAATCCAAAATTAAGTGAGGGGATATGTCCAAGATATCAAGGAGGTAGGAATGGTGCAAAAATTAATGGGAAAGAACCACTGGAGCACAAAGAACACCAAAGGAGCTTTTCGGGTCAACAATGGTGCATTGACGGATTTGAAGGTGCTAAGCTCTACAATTGAAGGTGGAGCTCGAGGGTGGTCTAAAGAAGGACCAGGAGGTATGAGGGGTGCTTAAAAAGCTTTGAAAGGGTTAGGGTTTGACAAGGAGTCCTTCGGGGGACAAAAGGAGCATGGCTCGAGACAATGCCGAAAGTGAAAAAGGTGGAAGAGGGTAGGTTAGGGCATGGCACTGCCGAATCATGTCCCCCACAGCTCTTAATGTCACTAGGACGGCCGTAGGGAGCATGAAATGACATCTCCTTCACTCCCCTACTGCTCACGCACGTCCAGAGGTTGAAGATGACCCATAATACACTTGGTGATTGTCGGCCGTTGGATTCAACGTGGACAGCTTAGATCTCAGACCTCGGGTGCTTTGAAAACAACAGAGGAGGAGGAGGGGAGCTCGTGGCGGCTAGATCAAAATCGGGCGGTTGTGGGCGCCCGGGAGGTCCCGAGGTGAAAAGGGGGGTAGGGGGGTGGTCGTGGCGGCTATATGTTGATCCAACGGCTCGGCCCTACGCGCCCGAGCGCGACTAAGCGCACCTGGTCCGACCGAGTTGGTCGAGTTGGGCTCGGGCTCGAGCCCGAGTCTGACTCGAACCAGAGTTCTAATTTTTGATTTTTAGAAGAGCTGAACTTTGGGGAAATTGGTTGAGGTAGCAAATTGACTCCAAAAATTCTGAAAATTTTACAGGAGCTTGCTGACTCAAAAGTTGACCTTGAATAAAATTTTCAGAGGTTTTGGTGCTGCACAACTTTCTCCAAAAGTTCTGCAAGGTGTTGATCCCTAGTTTGACCAGGATTTGAATTGGGTTGACTTGCCTCCAAAAGCATTCAAACAATTTCTAAAAATTGTGCAATTTTTCAGAGGGGTCACCCATCATTTATAGAACTTGGAAAAATATTTCCAGAGGATGATCACAATGTTTGACATGATTATTTTCTTGGAAGCTCAAAGTTTGGACCAAAAGACTTGTGACTTTGTATTTCCATGACTTCTTGTACAAGGATTGTTTGGTACAACAGGAAATACATGATGTAAGAAAAAGTTTTAATTTCTACTCATTTTCTTACATTTGAACCACAAGTCTAAAATTGGGATGTTACAATGGCGAAACAGGGCGAGAGGAAGAGGAAGAGTTGAGAGCTGAGGGGAAAAGCAAGAGGGCAAAGGCTCCCTAGCGCTCTATTTATAGAGGAAGGAAGAAGAACCAGGCAACAAGTTGGAGTGGTGTGAAAAGGGAAAGAAAAACGCGGCGGGGCGGAGACAACAGCATCTAATGCGCACGTGGCTGAGGAAAAAGAGAGAGGAGAAATGCGGCGGGGCAGTACGGGCACACAGTCGGCAGGTGGGGGAGGGGACAAGAGGGGAGACGTGTGTGGCGGTAGTCAAGGAATTAAATGTGCACGTCGCTGGTGGAAAGGGGGATGGGATGGGAGCAGGCGTGACGAAGAACGGGCAATTAAATGCGCTATCGGCATTTAATGCGCGAGGACTTTAGCGACGGGAGGGAAAAAAAGGTGACCGAGGAGGTCGACAAAGGGTGGTCGAAACCAAAGGGCTAGTCGTAACAAAGGTGATCGTAACCAAAGACGGTTATAACCAAAGACTGGTCAGAATAGAAGGTTGGTTGTAACCAAAGACTGGTCAGAATCGATGGGGAGGTTGTGACCCATAGGAGGTCATGACCACAAGGAGGTCATGACCAAGAGGAGGTCGTGAGGAGGAGGAACAGTGACGGAATAACGGAACAAATAGGAAAGAAAATTCTAAATACCGAGAACTCCAATAAACTCAAAACAAACCAAATCAATTAATTGAAGTTTGATTAATTCACATTAAATCGCCTTTAATTCTCAAAATCTCCAGGTTAAGCTTTAACAATTCACCAAAACCAAATGGTTATTTTTATTTTTAAATTTTTTTAAAAAGCCCAGAAAAATGGGATGTTACAAGCGGGTGCCTTTCGGCCTAGACCGCACTTTTGATGTCAAGGTTTTAAATAATAATTCAGAAATTCGAACATCGACGAAGTGCAACAATTTTTAAAAAAATCCCACATTTTTAAACAGCTTCAAATGTTCTGAACTTTTGGGATGTTAAATACATGATCCATGCATGATGGATAATGGTCACGGTTGTGGTCACGGTTCCAAGAATCCTAACAACTTATTACGCTTAATGATTTTCTTCCCTTAAATATTACACTTTTATGTTCTTTAAGTTGTATTTTCCTTTAAGCTTCTATTGTTATTTCTAATGTTTATGATATCTTAAAAAAATCTAAATAGCCTACAAGCTACGTAAATATCTTATTAAGTATCTAGATTATATCATTTAACACTACAAACTTTGAAACAAATCTAACCAGGCAAATGCACGAACAAACTACTAGTTACAAGCTAAACGGATGCAGTCAATTCGGTCACAGTGTAGGAACGGTAAAAGTGGGGGTTGCTGGCTTACTACATTCGCTCTCAGCCGTTCACCTATCACTGCCATCAACAACAGCACATCTCATTTCCTTTCTTCTTCACACCATCTTCACTCGCTCCATTCCCTTTCTTGTTCCTCCTAGCACCGAAGGACCAAAGGTTAGCATCTCTGTTTCTCTGAATTATCATGATGATGTAGCCCATTGGTGTTTTGGGGTTGTGCAATGCTTCTTGCTTTTTCAATGTTATCCCAACAAAAGCTATTTACTTTGACTCTTCCCAAAGAAACATTTTTGCAATGTCGATGGGGACGAGTTGGAACAATTTTTCTTAAGCTCTTTTACGGTATATTTAATTTAGTATAAGAGTCCATTCCTTTTATCCAATGATTTAGATTAGTTATGATTTAATTATACTACACCTGATAGTATAAGTAGTATAATCCCGAGAGGGTTATAATTGTAATTGCTTATGTGGAGATCACATGTCACAAGACTAATATTTTTAACCTTAGTTGGAAAAGTTCATAATATCCTCACAAAAATTATAAATACAAAGAAAAATCTATTATATCCTTAACAAGTCAATGATCAGATTTGATTTATACTATCCTCCTGTACTACCAGTAGAATCTACCGCAAAATTTCCCTTTTTCTCTCTGCCTTTACGGCGTTTCGATCTATTTCCCTTTGCCTTAACGCAAGTTCAGTTTGATCCAGATAACGCGCGCAAGATTTAACATGCTGCATTTTCCGATCCCATTTTGTCGAGATAACGCATGTATATATGCATGTGACACGGCAACTACATCTTGTACGTACCTTAATTTGCTGGGGACAAAAACAGAGGTTGCAGCAGCCGAGCAGCGACAATGGTGAAGATCTGCTGCATCGGCGCGGGCTACGTGGGCGGCCCGACGATGGCGGTGATCGCCCTCAAGTGCCCGGACATCGAGGTGGTAGTGGTGGACATCTCCGAGCCGCGCATCTCCGGGTGGAACAGCGACCGGCTCCCCATCTACGAGCCCGGCCTGGACGACGTCGTCAAGCAGCGCCGCGGCCGCAACCTCTTCTTCAGCACCGACGTGGAGCGGCACGTCGGCGAGGCGGACATCGTCTTCGTCTCCGTCAACACCCCCACCAAGACCCGCGGCCTTGGCTCCGGCAAGGCCGCCGACCTCACCTACTGGGAGAGCGCGGCGCGCATGATCGCTGACGTCTCCCGCTCAGACAAGATCGTGGTCGAGAAGTCCACCGTGCCCGTGAAGACCGCCGAGGCCATCGAGAAGATCCTCGTCCACAACAGCCGCGGCGTCCGGTACCAGATCCTCTCCAACCCGGAGTTCCTCGCCGAGGGCACTGCCGTGCAGGACCTGTTCGCGCCCGACCGCGTTCTCATTGGAGGCCGCGAGACCCCGAGGCCGCGCCGCCGTGAAGGCCCTCAAGGACGTGTACGCGCACTGGGTCCCCGAGGACCGCATCATCACCACCAACCTCTGGTCCGCCGAGCTGTCCAAGCTCGCTGCCAACGCCTTCCTCGCGCAGCGCATCTCTCCGTGAACGCCATCTCCGCGCTGTGCGAGGCGACCGGCGCCAACGTGGCCGAGGTAGCGCACTCCATCGGCAAGGACTCGCGCATCGGCCCGCGCTTCCTCTCCGCCAGCGTCGGCTTCGGCGGCTCGTGCTTCCAGAAGGACATCCTCAACCTCGTTTACATCTGCGAATGCTACGGCCTCCCCGAGGTGGCCAACTACTGGCGGCAGGTCATCCGGATCAACGACTACCAGAAGAGCCGCTTCGTCAACCGCGTCGTCTCCTCCATGTTCAACACTGTTGCCGGCAAGAAGGTGGCCGTTCTCGGGTTCGCCTTCAAGAAGGACACCGGCGACACCCGTGAGACGCCGGCCATCGACGTCTGCAAGGGCCTGCTCGGGGACAAGGCCGTCGTCAGCATCTACGACCCGCAGGTGACGGAAGAGCAGGTGCAGCGCGACCTCGCCATGAACAAGTTCGACTGGGATCACCCGCGCCACCTGCAGCCGATGAGCCCCACGACAGCGAACCAGGTCGCCGTCACCTGGGACGCCTACGAGGCCGCCCGCGACGCGCACGCCGTCTGCATCCTCACCGAGTGGGACGTGTTCAGGAACCTCGACTACAAGCGCATGTACGACGCCATGCAGAAGCCGGCGTTCATCTTCGACGGCCGCAACGTCGTCGATCCGGAGAAGCTCCGCGAGATCGGGTTCGTCGTCTACGCCATCGGCAAGCCGCTCGACAAGTGGCTCAAGGATATGCCCGCCGTCGCGTGATCTGGCTAGTGGTTGATACGCCGTCGCGTTCGTCTTGTTTGCTTTTGTGGTTTCTTTCCTTCATAAGCTAGCTGGACATGTATGTTAGTTGGAGCATGCATGCTTGGTTAATGTCTTCATTTGTTCGTTGTACTTAGATATGGCTTGTACGTTCAACTTTTGTATGGTACTTTTAATAAGTTTTGCTCTATCAGTAGTCTCAAGTCTCAACACAAAAGTTCGTAGCTTGAACGGTTTTGCTATTAGTAAGATAATGTTTTGTTTCCTCTGAGCGAATTTTCTTGTCCCTTTGGATTGGCTCTGTGAGATGTATGTGTGTCTGGCTCTAATTTCAATTCAGTGATTTAGAAATATGACATACTTAATAAAACATAATTCAACTTAAAAATAAACATCCCTACCTTTATGTTCTTCAACTATAGTATAGTCTAGTGTGACAACTTATCTGATTTCTACCCTATGGTTGGTTAGATAGGTTATTTGTGTGGATTTTTGAATGATTCTAACTTGGTGGAGTACGTTGTCTAGTTGGGTAAAGTTAATCAAACAAAGGACCAATGAATGGCGAAGGTGATACAAATTGGTTATGGTGGAACTAAATTCTGCACGAATCTGTTCTTTCAACCATTCATCGCGCTCAGCTTGTAATTAATAACTTCAAGTTCAGTTCTACTGCTATTACTTCTGATGCCATGGTTTAGAAGGATTCTATAAGCACACGTAGGATTGGCATGAAGCAAATCACACACTCCAATGTGTCAGGTTCGATGAAGTAAACTATGGTTCACCTTCACGTTTAATATGAACACCCAAGGAGCGAGCTAGATAGCTAGCTGAAAGCAGCTACTGCTTGGAGATTTTATAGAGAAGATATCAGGAATAGAGAAGAGGGGAGGAGGCGATGCGTGCTTGGGGAGGGGAGGAGGCACAGCGGACTCGGGGGAGGAGGGGCGCCATGTTCGGGGAAATAATTGACCAAGATAATATATAAACATGTAACTTTTGTAAGAC
Organism: Ampelocalamus luodianensis; assembly: GCA_036346255.1. Taxonomy (NCBI): domain Eukaryota; kingdom Viridiplantae; phylum Streptophyta; class Magnoliopsida; order Poales; family Poaceae; genus Ampelocalamus; species Ampelocalamus luodianensis. Next base: position 194,480 of record JAYEVH010000071.1, read on the forward strand.
AATTAACTAGGATAAAATACTCAAAAGATAAAATAAGCAACCATATGAAAACAACATATTGCTTAGTTTGGAATGTTTATGTTTGCTTTCAGATATAGAGTTGCACAAGATGTAATCTTAGCCTTCTCGATACTTACCAATATTTTTTATCAACCAAATGTGATAATAATAAATCAAACTTTTGAGCTCAAATAATGCTTCACTTCAATGCCAAGAAATAACTTCTAAGACAGCAGTTTTATACTTTCAGTCATCATCAGGTCATTCAACTAACAGTGTGCAGAAATGCTCTATTATCGGATTAGCCAATTAGTAACCAGTTAAATGAAAACTGAATAGAATCACTAATCTCAAATACTAGACAAAATCACTTATCTCAATAAAATAGCCAATCTGCTATCAGTAAACCAGCAAAAGTACAGAACACAAATTCTGTACAGTTTGAACTAAAAGAAAAAAATATCAGAACTAACTGCTTAGTACAAACTAACAATGAGAAGCTAGCAATCCAAATAGCCCAAGTCTGGTATTGCTATCACATCAATTTCATAATTAACAATTATCCTCATCGACCAATTACCAGAGCCCAACACAATACCAAGTCTCCTAGTGCTAGTCAAGACAGATTAAAATACAACTAGCACAACACACTTAGTAAAGTAAATCAATTCTGAAAAACAGAAGCAACTCACGAAGGGATGGCAAGAACCACCAAAGATGCACTGGCTGAGTGTACCTTAGAGCAAGAGAGGAGGCGCGTCGAGCTGGAGAAGGAGACAGCGGCTTGTGCTCGGGGAGGAGGCAGCGGGCTCGGGGGAGGAGGCGCCCCAGGCTCGAGGAGGAGGTGCCGTCGAGGAAGGCGGCGACATCTCTTTGGGAGGGGAGGAGGCGCGCCAGGCTCAGGGGAGGATGGTTCGGGGAGGCGACGGCTCGTGCTGAGGGAGGAGGCGGTGGGCTTGAGGGACGAGGCACGTCGAGCTCGAGGAGGAGGCGGCATCGAAGACTGCGGCTCCGGGCTCCCGAAGATGTGGTAGCCCGAACCCTAGCGCACCACGACAAAACTTAATCGTTTAAGTGGGGGATGCGGGCAAACCCTAGAGTCCGAATATAAATAGGGTTGGACACCATAGACGGTTCTAAAGTAGAACCATCTGTGCTAAATACACATCACAAATGGTTCCAACAAATAATCGTATGTGATAATATACATAAATGCAAATTTAGAACATATATGACACATTCACATATTAGTAAAGCATTAGTTTGACCTCAAAGTCTAATTTGCAGTTATCATATTTAATTAGTGTAGAATATCGACAAAAATGGTGATGAATTATATCTAAATATTTGTTAAAAACTATACTAAAATTGCTATTTTTACAATAAGTAGTTCAATTACACCTGTGCAAAGAACTTGATGTACTTATGCCTAATCCTACTATCATCATTGCGAGAAGACAACGTAGTCATCCCATCCTACATTCACGCATGATCGGTGCTCATGCAACGGTGGTCGATCCTCGGCGATGCCAACACCGCCCCGTGGCACGCCATCTTCCACATCGCATTCTTGATCCGCGTCATGCATCTTGAGGACCCGGTTTATTCGGCTTGTACTGTTTAACCATCATCTTGGTCCTAACGGTACAAATCAAATAAATCAAGCCTCGAGATATGTATACTTCCAAAATCAATATACACACCTCGCCACAAAATCATGCATCAATTCCATTCATTCACATAGAACGAAACACAACAATAACTTAAAGACATACTTAATATAAAGAGAGTTAATACAAAAGAGAGGCCGAGGCCAAAAGACGATACAATTAAGTAAATACACAATGAAGCAAAATGGCCATAAGATGGCGATAAACAAAAGCCAATTGGTGTGCCTTTCACCCACAAGGCAACCAACTGGACCGCCAAGCTAGTCGCCCCAAACAGCGCACGCAACATGACTCACAAAGTGAGGCCCTTGGGGCTCACCTTCTTCCTCTGCAACAATTAATATTAAGCAAGCGGATGAGTACAAAAATTGTTTTTGTACTGCAAGACTGACGTGTGAGATAAAAGAACTATAATTAACTACATGCAAGCTTTATTTAAGTGGATGAGGCTCGGACTTATTTTCAGCATAAAGCAAGTTTTCATTTGCAATAGGGTAATAGATTCAAAGCAAGTTTGCAATTAACTTTTATTGTTCAAATAAAAGAGATACAATTATAACAATAGATAGATGACAACACCAACCTAGAAGTGACTAACCCATAGTCACCACAACAATAGCATGAAGTACCCTTCATACCACCCGAGTCAAGTTTAAGTTTTAAAAGGTTGTAGTCTAGTTCTTGCACGACCTTACCAAGCATGTCCATAACCTAGGGCGAGGCTATTCGAATAGTTTTAACCTGCTGAGGGTGTACCAATGTACCCACACTTGCATCGCCTTTTTGCCAAGCTATTAAGCACACTTCCTTTGGTATGCTCAAGACGGCTAAGTCCTCTGAACCCTTTCCAATGGAATATGCTAATCAAGAGACATACGTATGGGGGTTAATCCTTAGTGATCTGCGACGAAATATGGATCACAAGGACCCATACGTGGAGCAAGATACACCGGCCTCGGCGGGTGTTCCCCTCCCTACAAATGTGTCCATGTTGCATATAATCAAATATGCAACCCACCACGTGACTCATTAATTAACACAGCCCAAAGTACTCAGCTAAGAGAGGTCCCATATCCCTCTAGTGTGGTTAGCACGCAATAAGCGCTTGGCTTAGTGACAGAAGTAACTCGGTCCTTGGGGACTTAGGCACCATTCCAAACACACCCAACAGATCACATCAACATACCATTGTGCCCAAGTCAAGATATAGTTTTGTTTTCAGTTTTTGATTTGTAAATCAATAAAACACAAGGATTGGACATAATGGAGTAGTATAAGTAATTGTGTGATCAAGATCATCGACTAGGTCGATGATCGCCCAATACTACCGATACTAGGCATGGCTAAGCAATATTTATTCGAAAATCTACTAAGTGACAAGAGCTCATCCAACGAACTCTAATCACAACAAATAACCTAGGCTCGAGATAGTAGAGGATAATCATTTACCTACAGATTATGCAACTAGAGGATTAACTAATCAATTTAACAACAAAATAGCAATGCATACATAGAAGTTAAACAAAATATTAGACTTTAAAAGTAATGGGTTCAATGGGAAATGATCAAACTGCTTGCCTGCTTGCTGTTACTCAAACTGTTGCAGAGGATCGCTCTCAGGCTCAACCCACTCTTCGTCACCTAATCGCATAAGCAAATAACACGACGAAAAGCAAATAAGGCAATAAACCCTAATCACAAATATTGAGCAAAAAGCATCCAAATGACACAAAATTTATATACAAGGTAAAATAGGAATAAACCTAGACATAGAAACTGGAAAAACCTAATTTGGATTTGTGGTGCAAAAGATATTCCCTAAAAACCTATTTTCGGTCCTAATTAGGTACTGTAGCAAAAATATTTTCTAGAAAGATTTTGAAGCTTAAACTTTTATGGTAGCTACCTACTGGTATAGTGATAAGCCATATAAAATTTCAGGTCATTTGGAGTTATATTGAAAGAGTTATGATTTGTCTAAATTGTTTAGGGTATTAAACTAAAATATGATCCTTATGATTTTTAAAAATAGTAAAATTTGTGAAACCAATTTTCCTAGCAAATACACTAGCATTGGAAGCTAATCCAATCGGATTCATACAAAAAGGATCTATAGATTAAAAGTTATGCATTTTACAAGTTTACTAAAAGTTCTGAAAAACAGTATTAAGTTCACTTGTTTACTATTTTTGAAAATGGTTTTCCAGGTTTGATAATGGTCTCTAATTATTTTTCCATTTAATCTCACGTTATAGTGAAGCTAAAAAAATTGGAATCATCTAATTTGGACTTACAATGAAAAAGATATGAAAAAGAGAAAACACCTACTCACTTCAGTTTTGAGACTTAACCATTTCTGAAACTCTGTTGGTTTTCTGAAAATTTCAGATTCTAGTATTGGTTTTCAAATTGATGGTTATTGAAACCTAAGTGTTCAAATGGGGGGGTTTGAAGGCACAATTTTGCTAACCATTATATTAATCATGACAATGATCTATTTGCCAAAGCTAAACCTCTATTTTCAGATTTTGCCAAGCCATGAACCAAAGATTAATTGCATTCTTGATGTGGGTTAGCACTAGGGTTTAAGGGTGGGGCCCATTTGGAGAGAGAGCGAGAGAGAATAGAGAGCGAGAGACAGAGAGAGGGGCAGCAGAGGAGGGCTTGAGAGCGCTACGGCGGAAATGGCGCCGCGAAGGAGCGCGCGGGGTTCCGTGAGGGAAAATGGGTTGCCACCGAGGCATGGACTCGATGGGTGGCGGTGGCGCAGCCGGAGGGGCAGCACGGCGGCGCGGCGACGATGAGTGGCGGCCGGCTGCGGAGGTGAAAAGAGGGCGGCGATCGTGGGTGCGGTTGGGGTGAAGTTAGCACGCGCATGAGCATGGGGGAGGTCCAAGGAAGCTTACCACGCCGCTGCCGAGGACGAAGAGGGGCCGAAGGAGGCCGGCGACGGAGACGACGGCGGCGCCGAGGGAGTTCCACGGCGGCAGCAACCTGGAGAAGACAAGAGCGCGAGTGAGCTATCGGGGATGGTAGAAGGAGGCGAGGTGGTGCTCAGGATGGAGGGAATCGAAGAGGGAGGCGCTGGAGCTAGGCTGGCGGCGGCGGATTGCGGCGGCGGGGCTGGAAAGGGGGCGGCCGACTTAAGTGGAATTGAGCTAATCTACAGGGTGCTCGAGCATACCTGGAGGCTCAGGAGCTCAATGGAGACGACGAGAAACCGGAGCGTGGCGGAGGTGCTGGCGGCGACGCCCGGCGGCGGAGAGCAGAAGGTCACCGCGGCAGAACTGAGAGAAAGCAGCGCCGGTGAGTGGTGCTCCGAGGTAGAGGAAGGTCGGGATGCTCTGAGGAGAGGATTGCCACGGGATCACCGACGGTGAAGGTCCGTGAAAATGACAGAGGCGGCGAGCTCGGGCTATCAGCGGCGAGCGAGGAGGAGCAAAAAGAAGGGCACAGGAGGGGTAGGGAGGTGCTTATAAAGGCGGAGGGTGCTCCACCGGGCGATCTAGCCGTTGGCGGGTGGTTGGTGGTGGCAGAGGGCAGGTGAGCGGCGCGGTGGCGTGCGCGGGCGAGCAGCGACCGCGGGAGGAAGAAGGCCAGGGGAGAAAAGGCGATGCAATCCGGCCGTTCGTTTCGAAACGGACGGCCTACCTAGCTGGTCGGTTGGGGCGGATGGGTTTAACGGTCGCGTGATCGTGGCCGTTCAACACTGATCGGACGGCCCACGCAGATCTGGCTCGAGCTCGGTGCAGCTAGACGGTTGGGTCGAGTCGTAAGGCTCGAACCCGAGGAACAGTGTCAGGTCTGAGTTTGAATTTAAGAGCTGAGATTTTTGGGGATTTAATTGAGGTATCAAATCAACTCCAAAAATTTTGAAATTTTAACTGGAGCTTATCCACTCGATGATTAACCTTCCATAAAACTTTCAGAGATTTTTATGCAGTGCACTTTTCTCAAGAAAATTCAAAAGGCTAATTCAAAGGTTTGACCAAGGTTTGACTTGCCTCTAAAATATTCCAAATAATATACAAAAATTATGAAATAATTCAGAGGTGTTACCAAGCAACCCTAGAACCCAGGGAAAATTATTACCAAGGGTCTAACAAAAGATTTGACCAAGGAGGTTGTTGACTTGATAAATGACGGTTTTGATTTTGAATTTTCCAAAATTCTTTTACAAGAATTTTCAGAAAAGTTCAACAGCACAAGGATGTAAGAAAAGTTTTAATTTACCCTCAATTTCTTACATTTGAAACACAAGTTGAAATTTGGGATGTTACACGCAGCAAGCCTCCAGCACCGCCTGCACTCTCGGTTGGTCCTCTTGGCCGTCTCGCACCCGCCGGCGGCGGCTCACCCTCGACTTGGTTGATGTAGTGCTTCCTAACGTGGGCGCCGCGCGATCGTGTAGAAGAGGAGGCCAATCGAGCATGTAGGCCACGGCCTTGTGGCTAGTAACGGCCACCTTGTCGAGGCACACAAGACTGCACTGCATGTCTTGGTGCGCGAAGACGAGCGTGAGGCCGACGATGAAGCAGGCCTCCAGGTTGCCAGCATCGGCCCGACAGTTGACGACGATGAGGTAGCGCTCGTTATCCATCTACTTCATCACCTTCTCCCACTCCAGCGCCACGCGTCTCCCCACGGTGCGCTCCCTGGATGCCTTTACATGGCCTTGCACGTTGCTTGTAGGTCGCAGAGGTCGACCATGGTCGAGAAGAGCTCGTGGCCACCGGCCGAGCGATGTCGCGATGACTTCATGATGAAGAGCGATGGCAATCGCCGATCTCCTCGCCTTGGTCCTCGCCGTCATGCTCCGCGTGCTCACCATGGCGCGCGGCGGTACTAGCAAGCTGCGTACATATTGATCAATACCGTGCATCCTCACCATAGCTCGCAATGATCATTCTTGACGAGGATCTAATAATCCTCATTTTATTATTTATCTATAATTCTTATTATGGATAAATATACCGTCATACGGTTCTTAGTTATACCCCTTATGATCTTAAGGGAGAAGCCAACCAGGTGGTCGTAAGTACTCCTACGACCACCTCTATAGTCTTAAATACTTCTACAACTACCTCATGATCGTAAGTTCTTCTATGATCACCTCTGGTCATAAGTTCTTCTACTACCACTATCCAGTCATAAGTCCTTCTACGACTACCTCTTGGTCGTAAGTTCTTCTACGACCAATACCCAGTCGTAAGTCTTTCTACGACCAGCTCAACTATGACCACCCCATAATCAATTGGACCCACTTGTATGTAGGCTCTATTGATTAGGGAAACTAAACAGTTAATATACACTGTTATTCTCTGGAGTAACTGCACATAACACGCCATTATCTCTGACAAGCAACTGCTAGGCGACGTGGAGAGGTTACTAATCCGGTGATTACTACCATTATTATGTCCATTATATGGAATAATGAGGCACCTCTTGACCTAGAGATCTAGAGAAACGACTACCTCTCCGCGCACTATAAAAGGGCTCAGTCAAAGATAATAGGGGCAGAGATAATCGGGAACACAACTATTAGACTTTACATTGATTGTAACCAGCATACACAATATAATACACACAGGAGTAGGGTTGTTATTCTCTCCGAAGAAGGCCTGAACATGTATACAAATCCTTGTGTCTTTCTTTCTGCGTGTTCAATTGTGGAGACCCCCCGAATCAAACAATCTTTACGTAAGATCAGTTGTAAAACATCGATAATTCTTATAAAATAGCAAGAAGTAACGATGTGCATGAGAAGACACGATGCATCGTAACGTTGGCGCGCGAGACGAAGAGACGCGATCGCGAGACGAAGAGACACATCGCGCGGGAGCCGAAGCATTGTACATATCACAAACGGTTCCAACCACAAACCGTTTGTGATACAAAATTATCACAAACGCTTTGCATTAAAAGCCGTCTGTGTCGTATCCCAGACGGTTCATATTAAAAACCGCCTGTGATATATAGTAATATCACAGACGGTTCTGATCGGTGAAACTTCACATACGATTTTTAACAGAAATCGTTTGTAATATTACCTCTTCACAGACGGTTTATAGTGCACCCAGTAATACAGACGGGCGCTAAACCAAAATTGTTTGTGGTTGTATTTAATACTGACGGTTTTGGTTAATCATCTGTGATGAGGCATCAAGTATTAGCCTTTTTGTAGTAGTGTCCTGCTTTTCAAAAAGAAAAGTAATACATATGTTTAAATGCTACTCCCTTCGGTCACAAAAAAACGACTTCCTATAATGCGTGCAGTCAAAACATATTGATTATGATTAAAGATATTATCTAAAATATATAATTTGAATATATGAAAATGGTACAAGTGAATTTGTCTTGGAAAATACTTTCATAATGCTACAGTTTGTAACCTTTTTTGAGTATATGATAGTAAAATTTAGTAGTCAAAGTAACACCTTGTGGGCTTTGGAAGGTCAAAAACGTAAAAACGTCACTTTTTTGTGATCGAAGAGAGTACTATTTTCGGCTAATAAATATGGAAATGCAGGAGTGGCCATGGTGCGGCCTAGGTTAGCCTGCACTATCCTCTGCTTCTTACCTTCGGTCGCCGCCTAAGATTGGAAGGCCACCCGGCCTGCCTCAACTACATATGAACTGGCTCTAGCGGTGCAGCTCAAAATTCTTATCTTGGTAGCTGCATTTCTATCGACAGCTACAATGGAAATAGTCCGTAAATTTTTTAGATATAGTTGTTCATTTTATTCCCCCAAAATGCAGGTCAACAGGACACAATTTCGTTGCATTGGTCAACTCCTAAGCACAACACAAGTGACGTGCCATTTCGTCGGTTCCACATGTCCAATCGAATTTTCAACGATCTAGGGGCTATTTGGCCGAGGGGAATTTTGCTATGATCAATCGAGAAAGACTAGAAAACGTTATAGCCTTTTTCTCCAAAACAATGGGATAGCATCTCACCGTTGGATCAATGCATTGCGTCGCCCCACAAACCGTTCGATGCCTTCAACTCTCTCTCTATATATATATATATATATATATATATATATATATATATATATATATATATATATATATATAGGGGCGTATCTAGTGCTAATGGGTAATTCAGTGCTAAGGTGCTAATGTCAATCTTGATCGTTGAATCTGCATCTTGACCGTTGGATGTGGAAGCATGCAGGGTGTTTAATGAATGTGCATTTATGAAGGCGCATTGGATGTGGGAGCATGCAAGGTGATTAAATGGTTTGGAGGTGAGAGACTGCATTAATCTTGGTTGTTCAATCCAAATCCAACAGTTAAGATTGGCATTAGCACCTTAGCACTGAATTATCCATTAGCATTAGATACGTCCCCATATATATACACACACACGATGAAGAAGGATGGAGAGGCACAACGAGGTCCGGCAAGAGGAGCTGTGGCGCCACCACTTCCGGATTGGTTCACTATGCCCCCGGTTGTAGAGTGAGGATAGGGCGGTGGTGGCCTGGCGGTGGGCGATGGGCAGTGGCGGAGGATGGGACAGCGAGGTGAGGGCCGAGAGAATGTTAGGTTTTGCAGGGTGGCTGGCGGGGGAGGGGGAGCCAGCGGTGCAGCTCGTCGCACCATAGTAGGGGAGGCAGGGGCAACATGGGATGTGTGCGGAGTTGTGACCGGCGCGGCGGCGGTGACGGCAGAGGAGGGAGGCGGAGGTAAGGAGAGGAGGAGGAGGAGGAGGGCGGGAGGAGCAAGATCTATACCGTGAGAATCGATTCCAACGGTATAGCGTCTCGTAACACTCCTCGACCGAATAATCTAGGCTAATTTCTTGGAAGAGACTTGCGAGGTATACCGTTGCGAACGAATCCTACGGAATAGGTGTGAACCATGCGATTAGTTTAATCGAACAACCCTTGTTGAGCATGTTGAGCCGGTCGTTGTCCTACGCCAATGGCCGAGTGCATGTGAAACCTCGCCATTGTCTTCCTCCACGGCATGGAGGCACGCTCGGGATAACGTCACCATCCTCCTCCACCCACAGCAGAGCGTAGGAGAGATCTCACCTCCGTCCTCTTCCGGTCAAGCCCATTGTCGTCCTCCTCCGCACATGTTGGAGCAAGCATGAGACCATGTCGCCTTCCTTCACCGCGCACAAGAGGATTTGAAGTTTAGAAGTTTCAAAAAGATTCGAGTTTGAAGTTTCAACAAGTTTTAGGATTCAAATTTCAAAGTTTCAAAGCAAGCATGTTTGAAATAACCCAAAAATTAAGATTTCAAAAATTTTGAAATCTTTTGCGAGATTTTCAACCTTCTTTCCCTTTTTGGAAATCTTCCTCCCATCCCCGCTTTCCCTTTCGGCATTCCCGTTTTCTTTGCCCGGAAACGGCTTCTTCTCCCGGGCGCCTCTCCCTCCTTCCTCCTCACGTCGCCGCCGCCACCTCGTTTCTGCGGCGCCGCAATCGACGACCGCCGTGCCACGCACTACCTCTAGACCCTTCTACCACCAGCGCGCCTCCACCTCACCCGCCATCCAACCTCTCCCTTGACCACGTCGCGCGCCTACTCCCACCGTCTCCCTGTTCCCGCGCCTCCTAGCGCAACCACCTCCTCTCGCCTATAAAACCACCCCGCCCAACCTTCAACAACCACACCAAGCCCTTTCCCCTCCCCACCACCTTCTTCCCCAGGGTCGGCCAAGAGCCGCCGCCGCCGCCACACTCCCACCTGAACACAACCCTAGCCCGCAAAACCCTAAGGTAAAGAGACTTACCAGGTGGAGCTTCCCCGCGCCACCCTTCCTTGCGCCGCCGGCCGCCATCGCCGGCACTCCCGCGCCGCTGCTCCCTCTGCTTCTTCCTTTCCTCGCGCGAAGTGCCTCCGCCCCATTCGTCGCGCGGCAGAAGGCGCGAAGGCGCTATGGCTCGGCGGCGCCCAAGGCCTTTGAGGCAGCGTGGTTTGGGCGCCGGCCGTGGGGCTGCAAGAATGTGTTAGACCCATTCTTGTTCAATCAAATCGGCCTAGCACTATTCACGACGCGATGCGGCCTAGCCCATTCTGTGCATACGAGCCCAAACAACTGTTCTTTGTACGATGAATTTATTCACTATTCATCCAAAAGCGGCCTAGCATCATTCACCGCACGATGAAATTCTTTTCTTGTTCCAAATCCGAAAAATGCCATGAGAAATTCTTTTCTTGTTCATTTTCATCGAAAATAGTAAATCTAGTTCTTGTTGGATCAATATTTGTAGATGAATAGTAAAAATACTACTATTCATTACAGACCACTATTTTACTGAAACCCTAATTAGACACTTTATACTCTTTTATTTGTTTGAGCAGTGAATCCAAAAATCAACTCCATTTAGTCCAAACAAGTGCCAGATAAATCTCCAGCATCCCACACCACCACCTTCCTTTATGATTCTTTATCCATTTACAATATTTTTGTTGTACTTGGATCCAAATCTCAGCTCCATTCGATCCAATTAAACACCAAATAATCTCCACCACTCCACACTACCTTTCTTTGTGTTTCTTTTCTGGTTTTATTTACTTGCATGCTGTTCCCAGCTCATTCCTTGTCGAGCCGTATTTTATTTGAATTATTTTATTGTATTGTTTCACGCTAGGTCACGACTTTGACAACCAGACTCGAGAAGACGCCGGACAAGAGCAGTATCCACAAGATTTTGTGCAAGAAGGCAAGTCGTATTCTTTGATCATTTTGAACCTACATTTCATCTATGTATTATTACTTTCATTACTGTATTTGTGCCAATTACTTTAAATATTAAAACAATACTTTTGAATGCCATGACAATTAGATAAATCCTAAATACCCCACAAACAAACTCACTCAACTCTTGTAGGCTATATTCACCTTGACAAATTTAGTCCACAAAAATATTATCTATACAAGGTAACTTTATCACCAAAAATGTGATCATCAATCAAAAGCAAGTATTGGCTTTAGGCCAATAGGTTTTGGTGGTGAGTTGAGGATTGTCTAGGAAGTTGGACAATTCAATATACTCGTTTAAAAGTGAGTCATCAGTGAGATCTGGAGGTGGACACCCACGAGTTGGTGTTGGGCCATCGCCTCACTGGATGACAGGTAAGGACAAGAACCTTGTGCCAAGTAACAGACACAGAAAACCGCTCAACCACATGCGTGGTCATTCCTCCATGGCTTAGTACACTGCTCATCCGATTGAATATCTACAGGATGTCAACTGTTGCTTGTGTGATTGGACAGACGCGGAATGGGGGTGGATCAGGGGTGGACCGTTTCGGGCACCCGCTGAATTGCACAACGGTATGGGCCCGTCAAACTCGGAGTGCGGATTCCACTATTGGTCGGTGGTCTCCCGAGATGTATGGATGTAGACCTACCGTGTAGAGACTAGAAAGGTTGAGCAGTGAAAAGGCTTTGTTATCTCAGCTCGATCCGACGCTAACGTCTTTGCGTGTCTATGATCCGACAAAGATGCGAGCTTGAGATATCTTGTGGGTAAAGTTGGGCAACTCTGCGAGTGTATAATCAAAAGTATTCGAATCTGCAGTGCTTAGGTTAATGAAGGCTGTGTTCATGGGTGATTCCAATATACAAGGCATAAGTAGAGTTTTGAGATGTTAAGTTGGTAATCGAGTTTGTTGATAAACCCCGATGCTATTACTTATTATTGTTTCTTGTTTTATAAATTGTGTTAAATGCAAAGTGCATCCACATATGCCAGATATGGTAAACCCTAACCATCCATTGAACTCCTTGCATGTAATTATTTAGCATTTCCATGTGGCTTGTTGAGTACGGTGGTAGTACTCATTCTTGCAATTTGCAAAACATCTACAGATGAAACTTGGGAAAGTGCAGAGGACCCTTGTGAGCAAGATTTTGGTGGACCCCCAGAAGGCATCGACTACTATTATTAGGTCTCGACTACGCTCAAGCATACCTGTGGTTTGAAGTTCTTTTGTTTTGTATTATATTAACTTTGGGCTTGGATGCCCGTGTCAGGTCAAAACAGGTTGTTAAACCTTAACTTTGTTTAATAAAAGTCTGGTTTTTGTTGCAATCGGAAGCTTGCTTGAGATACTATTTGCTTCGCAACTGTACATCTTGGGCAGTTGCGAAGGGTTTAGCAGTCCCGAAAATCGGAGCTGTTACAATGTTGCAAAAAGTTTTGAGCTCGCAATTTAGAAGTTTCGGCGAGTTTCAAAGATTGGCGTTTCAAAGTTTCAAGAAAGTTTCAGAATTCATGATTGAGGTTTCAAATGGTTTCAAGTTCAATGTTTAAAGTTTGAGCAAGTTTCGAGCTTGAACATTCAAAGTTTCAGAGTTCCGGATTATAGTTTCAACAAGTTTCATGATTTCAGGATTCAAGTTTGAAAGTTTCAAAATTCAATATATATCCAAGTGTCAAGAGTTTTGAAACAAAAATATATGCTATAGCAAATCCTAATGCAACTCTCAGAGGTATCAACGGACACAAACATGCTTCAAACCAAAAACAGCAAAAAATACTTAATACATTTTTGGGGGAAAAGAGATGGCACTCCATGGCTCAAGCGTCACCCGGAATCAGCTAAGGTATCAAAGGCGTGGAGTCGCCTCAATTTGAACTCGTCAGGAGCGGACATCATGGCTACTACATAGGCTCCACCCAAATACGAGTTGCTACAGAGCTGAAATCCCGGCGAGCGGGGACTGCATGGCGGTGATGCTAAATCCGCCACGCTAGTGATGTAATTTTCTCTTTCTTATAGCAGAAAGAATCGCCGGCCGCTGGGAGCCCCCACGTTCTGAAATTTGCGAAATCCCTGCGGTTTTCGCTATTCGTTGAGGCCTCCATTGCCCAACCGTTGATCTTGTGTCGATCTTGCGCCTCGGATCACGATTATGCGGTCGGGATCGGCCGGATGCGAGCCATTGGATCGCATGTTTGCGACATACGGCTAAGATTTGTTTGTCTCGCTTCCTTGCCCCCTCCGAAACCCTAGCCTTCCCCGTCCATACGCTGCACCGTACCGCGCCCCCTTCTCGTTTCCCATCCCCCCTGTGCTCTCCATGACCTGTGCGCCACTGGTGTCAGCGGCGAGGGCGTCGCCACAGCTCCACCCGTCGGCCTCTCTTCTCACCTTCTCCGCACATACGCTATGCCCCGGCCGCCTCCTTTTCGTTTCTAGAGGGATACAAGTAAGCTACACTAGTTTACAATTCAAAAATTATACACATAGACCAGAAAGACATACAAGCACGAGATCATAGATTATTACCACAAAACATGCAGTACAACGGAATAAGAGTTGGAGTAGTCTAATCCAACGTCGAACGCGTCGATATAGTGGTCATAGTCAATCTTCCAATGTCCTCAGCACCGATTGTCTCTTCTAGCAACCTATCACGTTCTTTGCGTAGGTCGTGGATCGTTCTCGATTAGCACAGCAACAACCGCAGCAGTGCCTCTACGATATCCACACGTCAAGGGATAGAACGTCGTACGCCGGTGTGTTAGCACCAACACCCACGGTAAGGCCTTCGAGAAGATGGCGGCTAGGGTTTCAATGGGTCAACTCTCCTATATCCTAACAACACCATACATCCCCTTATAAAGAGTCCATAACGAATCCTACCCAAACTCATTTGTTCCAAACCGTTAAGTGTGTAACCCGGTAAGTTCATGCGTAATCAGTTGTGACTCAAAAACTTCTTTTCGACCACGAGTCGTTAACGGTTCCTAGCAGAACATAATAATTCCCGAACACGCATAAAAATTATATCGGACGAACCTTATGCAAAATAATCTGCTATCAGGTCCTTATCACTTATGAACAGCTCGTATCTCCTTATGTCCAGTTCCTCTTTAGTTACTATCAGTTTGTAACTCTTTACAACTAGTTCTTCAACCAGTTAGTGATTATGTTCGACCAATTTACTACCAGCCCATTTCTCCATACAACCAGTTTGTATCTGTTCGGACTGAACGACCTACTTCCGTATCCTTCCTTTGCCTCGCGATATCTGGTTGAACTCTAGGTGAGATATTTTGTTATCCATGGACTGTTCAATACTTTCTCGATCAAATGACGGATAACTTCATGTGGTCGACTCTTCGACCACTAGTGGTATGGTCATGCAATTTCTTTATCCGACCACATCGAGGGGCCTAGAGATATCTCGCATGTTATGTTAGGAGGCGAATCCCATATCCGACCAGTCGCATTCTTCCGTATATTTTATAGTATATCCGAAAGCTACATTTATAACTACCCAATTACGGAGTAGCGTTTGGCAATACCTAAGTGTACTATTACACATGTAGAAAACTATCACGATATCAAGTCTAAGAATTATACATCATCATTGCTTGAGACCAACTCATGACATATAAAATCATAATAATCTCAATAGTGTCTTAAGGTGAGTCAATCCAACATTATGTTCTCTAACATGTGTTCTCATTATTGATTCGATATCCCCGTATCCATGATCGGTGAAACATGGTCATCAATCAATGCATGTGTTGGTCGATAAGTCATTAGTATTTCGACCAGTGACATCTGACTAAAGATACATTTAGAATAACATCATATAAGTTAAAGACCTTCACCAACACGTTACATACTTGTTAATCTTTATAAATGATAATTCCTTCGACGAACATAATAACATTTATTCTATAACCCATAAACGTAGACGTGATACAATCACCTCTATGATTGCCTCTAAGGCATATTACCAACAGTTTCCCCTTTTCCCCGCTCTCCACGATTTGTGTGCCACCGTCGTCGTTGGCTAGGGCGTTGCCACCGCTGCCGCTCCACCCGCTAGCCTCTCTTCTCCCCTTCCCCATCCATGCACCGTGGCCCGCCCCGCCCGCCTCCATTTCGTTCCCTTTCTCCCCCGTTCTCCATGATCTATGCGTTGCCACCACCATCGGCCAGGGCGTCGCTACCGCTACTGCTCCACCACCAGCCTATCTTCTTCCTTCCCCATCATTCTCTTTGTGTTCGACATCCTAGGGTTGGGTGGCGGCGTCGTAGCGATGGCATGTTTGCTTGCGCATGGCCTCAAGGGCGGAGATTCGGCGATAAAGACACTTAGGCTGCAGATCCAATCGCCCCTAGCGATCCCCATGACCTCAGTTGGTGGTGGCGATTAGTGGTCTTTGAGAGCGATGGTGGCGGCGCTCTGTTTGTTCGCGCTCCTCACCTTTGCCTCCTCCCCTTCTTCCCAAATCGTCGTTGGCTCCATCGTCAAACCATCCCTCCTCCCTCCTACTATGCCATCACCAGACTGCCCCACCCCTGGCCTCATCTCCTCGATCTCGCACCAAGCACTAACTCGCTCGTTAGTGGCACCACCACTGCTGGTCCTCCGTCCTGCGCTGCCAATCCATGGTGGCTCACAGCAAGCGACCTTGCCTTGCCGGGGTTCACCGCCTCTGGCTGCGGGATCTGACGACTTCATATCGGCAACAAGGGTCGGTTGCGCTCACTGTTCTCGTGAGGTGGTTGGAGCCGTTGCCATCTCCTTCCTCTTGGCGACCTTAAGTCGACCAATTGTCTCTACATCATTGTTGTCCTCACCATCACCAATCTCCTCCTTCGCCAAGTTATTTGCTCCGCCTTCGGACTTAATTTGATCTAATGTGAGGATTAGAATTTTTCGCCGTGTTTAGTTAGTGAAGTAATCATGTATCTTCTTATTTTCCCCAAGTGGTTCAATGATTTAGGGTGAGATTGAACCTCGGTCATTGGGCGTAGCGGCGATCGACATCATAGGGGAGATGCGGCAAAACCTCCACCCTCTTCCATGTTCCTCCATAGCCCTTTGCCCGTCCTACTCATGGTGCACTACTCTGAGCAGACTTTTGGTCCGGGCCTAAGGGCCTCTAGTCCGGTTATAGAGCGGGACTAGGAAATCGAGGACTAAATGTCTCACCTTTAGTCCGGGTCCCAAGCAGGGACTAAAAGCCGACATTTTAGTCGGTTGGTAATACCAGCGGG
>JAYEVH010000384.1:0-100000 GCA_036346255.1 Ampelocalamus luodianensis
AACATTTGGGCAATATTTTTATAAAGCAGAGGCTACCTCCTATGCTTATTTTGAAAAATGGCTATGACCTGTTTAACAACAGATCTGACCACCGAGAATAAACCAAAGTTAGGATTACATCCATCGACCATTTTAATCCCAACTACAAAGGTTTTTAAAATAGAGCTAACTCTAGTAAGGTTTTCATATCCATCTTTGCTTGGAACAGACCGATTATTTAAATAATTTACTCTGCGAGAGGTTGTACACTTTACCCACAAGAGATAATCAATCGTTGCCCCACGCGATTAAAGTGATCGTGTGTGAGAAGATAAACCTGGTGATTTTCAAAACATCGCCCCTTTAGTCATCTCACCCATATGGGTTTGCACCTATAAGTTGTGCGGGGATGTTCACCACAACGACTAGCGCGGTGGACTCGATATTCCACAACGACTAGCGCGGCTAACCTTCACCCTCCCACGGTGTCCCATTCAAGCTCACGCTTGCACTACATCACTCCTCCAACGGTGAGATGACTTTCGGGGATCCGATAAATTTACTAGGCCAAGTTGCATTTTGCGGACTTATGGTTGCACATGTTTTAGAATGGGAGATCATCACCAGATTAAATCCTTAATATCATCCGGGATGTTCATCTGCACATACCCACCATTCTCATGCTACATCCGCACCACCATCATACCATCTGCGGATGTGGTAGAAGAAGTTTGGGGTTTTAAGGAGAAAACCAATTTATTTCAGAAATACTTGATCGTGTACCTCCTCATTGCCTCAAAGCGATTTCATGTTTTAAGATATGATGATTATGGCATTTTAATGCCCGATTATAAGCAAGACTAGCATCTCACTTAAGTACAACCTATAGCTATAAATTACCACATAGTTACTATGGTGATATGGAATAAGGATTCAAATGTCAAAGGATGGTATAATAATTAATAAAGCATCAAATAGGTATTTAACTACCTTAAGTTAACATACATTTCTTTGAAAGAATTAAAGCATGCAAGTTTGGTAATTTAAGGAATATAATTTGCGTAAAATGTAGGCTCAACATGATCAAAGTATTAACTCGCCTGGATTAAAGATAAGAGAGTCTTGGTAGTCTTGGACTTGATCAAATTGGGGATCTCCCGCTTCTTTGAACTCTACTCGGACAAACGAGCATGAGAGAAACAAACAAGCAGAGAGAACAAATAAATACTAAATAAATAATAAATAAACTCTAAATTAAATAAGACCAGAGCCAAAAGCAAGATCTTAAATTTAGACAAATATAGAAATAAATTTCACTGAAATCGAGTTATAACAGAGGAGAGGCAGGTCTCGAAGCTCAGTTTGATCTTCACTCATCCGACCTCGTGTGATGGCAAGGGAGGTTCGACCACGAGTCGGATGGAGGTCGAGAGAAATTTGAGGAAGGTTTCGACTACACAGTCGAAGGAAGGATTCGACTACTTGGTCGAAAGAGGGTTTCGACTATCGGTCAAAGGAACAATTCAGCGCTCGGGTCGAAAGAGGGTCTCATTTGCTCGTCACGTCGAAAGAGCAAGAGGAAGCGAGCACGGGAACTCACCGGACGGATAGAGAGGTCGGAGGAGTCGGCATTGAAGAGGTCGGTAGGGTGAAGGAGAAGCGGAAATGTGGCGGCTCTGGGAAACAAAAGTGAAAAGAGTGAGGATTGCTTCAAGGCTCTGGGACACAAAAAGCGTGGGTAGAAAAGGGGCTGCCTGGTGCGGCGAGTGCAGAAGGAGGTGTGGACGACGGCTTGAACTCGGAGCTCGGGCTTCGAGCAAACCACAGCAACAAGAACGAGAGAAGGAGAGTTGGGTGTGGAAAGGAGATGAAGTGGGCTGCTCGGCTCTTTTATAGCCTAGAGGAGAGGAGGAGCATGAGGGCTCCGGGTGAGGATGCTTGGTCCCGAGGGGCGGGGAAAGCAGGAAAGTATAGAGGCTGTGTCGGCATGCTGTAAGTGCTCGAGGATGAGGCAGAGCGGGAGCCGGCTGCACACGGGCGCAAGCGTAGCATGCGGTCTAATGACTAGCGCTCACGGTGACAATACCAGCGGGGAGGCACAAAAATAAAGGGGAGAAATGGGCTTGAGCGAGAAAGGAGGATGGTCGAGCCAAGGAGGGAAAAGAGTTTTAGAAATTTGAAATCCAAACCAAAATTTGAAACACGAAAATTTGAAAATGAGGTGAAACTAGAGAATTTAGCAAATACACCATAATTTGAAATAGGTTTGAAAACCAAGAAGACAAATGGAAAGATACCATTCGACAACCGAAAGCGGGATGTTACAAACCTACCCACCTTAAGCGGAATCTACCGAGGTTCGATTGCTCTCGAGAACGAGGGACGGGAACTCCGACTTTGGTGATCTTCACGCTCCCGGTGGCTTCCCTTGCCAAGTGGTTGCTCCATTGAACCTTGCAGAGGCGGATGGTCTAGCATTAGGTTTGCTTCTCCATGACATCAAGAATCTTGATTGGATGCTCTGGATAAGTCGAGATCCTTGTGAAGGGTAATGGCTTCAACCTGAGTATGCTCTTTAGGTAATCAAAGACACTTCTTGGTGAGAGATGTGGAACACTGCTGTGGGCGTCCGACAAATCTTCAAACAACCCAGGTTGATGGCGACTTCTCACGCTTGGCGGTGATCGGAATGGGCCTATATATCTTGGTGCAAGCTTGCCTTTTACTTTGAATCTTTGAGTACCACAGTAGTGATACTTTGAGATATACATTGTCTCCGACTTTAAAAGTTAATTCCCTTGGTTTTCGTCGTAACTCTTTTGGGATGAAATTTGCAGAAGTCGATCTATGACCAGTCGAACTTTCTCTTGGCTTGCTTGAGGTATCTAGCTCAAAGACATAACCTTCTCCCGATTCTGACCAATGCAGAGGAGTTCTGCATTTTCTTCCATAGAGTGCCTCAAACGGGGACATTTTTAGACTTGACTAAAAACTGTTGTTGTGTGCGAACTCGGCATACAATAGGCATTTCTCCCAGTCTACTGTTCCAAAGCACAAGATCGAAGCATGTCTTCTAAAATTTGATTTGTCCTCTCTGTCTTACCATCAGTCTGAGGATGATATGATGTACTAAAATCTAGGTGGGTTCCGTGCGCATCATGCAGACTAGCCTAGAAATGCGAGGTAAACTGAGAACCTCGATTCGAGACTATCCTCTTGGGTACTCCATGTAAACACACAATATGAGCCATATATAACTCGTCCAATTTGTCTCCCTTGAAGTTGTCTTTCTTTGGGATGAAATGGGCAACTTTTTGATCAGTCGATTATGATCCATACCGAATCACATCCAGGACTTGGTTGAGGTAGACCAGATAATGAAATCAATTCTAATTTCTTTCCACTTCCACCGAGGATCTGCGTTGGTTAAAGCAATCCTACAGGTTTCTGATGTTCGGCTTTGGTTCGTTGACACACATCGTAATAGGCTACTAACTCGATGATGTCTCTCTTCATTCGCGGCCACCAATATAGAATCTTCATGTCTTGATACATCTTGGTGTTTGCTGGATGCGATGTGTATAAGGTTGCCTATGCGCCTTCGATTATCAAATCCTTGAGTTCCTTCTTGTGGGAACAAAGAGCGTTTCCCAAACCATAGGACTTCTTCTGATCTTGATCATCTTTAGGGCTTTTCCTTTGGCCCTGATATGCTTGAATCTCTGGACTCTAGGGTGTCCTTCTTGAGCGGTCTTGATCTATTCTTCGAGAGTTGGATGCACTTCCACGGCGGCTAGGGTGCCTTGCTCTATTAGCTCAAGATTGAGTGCTTTGAACTGCTCGTAGAGCTATGGTTAGTGCTCTTGAATCATGACATTGATGTAAGTAGTCATACATTAGCCTTTCTGGTGATAATGAACATCAAATTGTAATTCTTGATCGGCTCTAGCCATCTTCTTTATCGGAGGTTGAGATCGACTAGGTGAAGATATACTTGAGACTCTTGTGGTCCGTGTATATATCACAATGATTCCCAGTCAGGTAATGCTGCAAAATCTTTAGGGCATGCACTCGATGCTAACTCCAGATCATGAGTTGAATAGTTGTCTTCGTGAGACGAGTTGTGCAGACATATAGCTAACATCCACCTTGCATGAGTCACATAACCAAGACCTTAGCACGAAGCATCACAATAGACTTCAAAGTCTGGTGTATATCCATTAGGATCAACATTGGTGTAGAGGTTAACTTCTTCTTCAATTCCTAGAAACTCTTTTCACAAACCTGTCCATTCATACTTCTCCTTTTGAGCGGATGGGTCATGGGCTTGGAAAGCTTGGAGAATCCTTCTATGAAGCATCTATAGTACCAATAAAGCAGAAAACTACGTGTACGATTCTGAGGTAGGTTGCTTCCATTCCAATCTGACCTCTACCTTGGATGGATCGATTGCTACTCCTTCATGAGATACAATGTATTCGAGCTGATCTCTTGCACCAAAATTCACATTTGTTGTGCTTGGCATAAAGTTGGTGCTCTTTAAGCTTTTCTAGGACCGGATGTAGATGTCCAATATACTCTTCATTGGTCTTCAAGTAGATCAAGATGTTGTCTATAAATCGACCATAAACTTGTCCAAGTATTCCATAAATACTTTGTTCGTGAGGTTTATGAAGTAAGTCAGGCGTATGAGTTAAGCCAAGCACGACATAACTATGAACTCAAGCAGACCATGCCGAGTGGTAAAAGCCATTTTAAGGATGTCCTCATTCCTGGTCTTGAGTTGATGGTATCCTAACCTTAGGTCTATTTTGGAGAAGGCTGTGGCTCCGATAAGCTGGTCAAGCAGTCATCAATGCGGACAAGGGATACTTGTTCTTGATGATCACATCGTTGAGTGCTCTATAATGTACACACAATCTGCGGTGCCATCATTCTTCCTTACAAAGCGTCTTGGCGAACCCGGGGAGAGGAACTAGGTCGGATGAATCCTTTGTCTTGCAAGTCTTCAATGAGTCTTAAGCTCTTGAGTTCACCGATTGCCATCCGATAGGGTCTCTTGGCAATTGGGGCTATCCCTGATCTTAAGTTGATCATAAACTCAACATCTCTGTCCGGTGGCAAACCCGGTAATTCTTTTGGAAAGACTTCTAAGTAAGCTTGGACCACGGGCGTTGTCTCTAGGGCCAACTCTTCAAGGTGGTGGATTGCTCGATCCAAAGGAGAGAGCGATCCACACAAACCCTTATTATGGTTCTGGATCTTTGGTGAGTCGACCATTCTGTTGGCACAATCTATTAATCTTTGGTAGTTGGCCAATCAATCCATCCTAAGATAATGTCCAAGGTTTGTGATTCTAGCACTAGAAGGTTTGCTAGGAATCGAGAATTCTCTAAAGCAATCTCTACTCGGGACTCTTGTGGTAGCATATAGGGGTCCCAGGAGTGAACTAAGTACCATAGGTTTCTTTAGCTTATAGGTCGACAACTTATGCTTTTCAACAAATGTTCTCAAAACAAAGAGTGTGAAGCTCGAGAATCAAACAAAACTTGTGCAGTGCTGAATTAACGAGAGAACGTGCCATTAGCACCTTTGTGGCTTCTGGCCTCTCGGCTATGACATGGTTCACACAACCACGGTTCGGTGTCGGGAAGACCTCGAGGCTTGCGAAGTCAGTGACTTTTACCTTGAGTTGGTGTAGCACCGTGTTGAACTTCACGATAGTGTTCTAGCAATGAGCATTTCTTGGCAAAGTATCCTTTTCTCTTGCAGTTGAACCAATGGAGGTGGGCTCTTTGGATTGGCCCTTCTGGGTGCGGTGGCGGAGAGTCTGGCTATTCCCATTGGGGCCGGGGGCTAGAGTTGCGATTCTCTAGCGGAGCTACCTTGAAATGCTGACTTCTACTGAAAGCTACCTTGCGGCTGACTTCCGTAGTCTTTTTCTCATTTTCCAGCACTAGTGCTTTGTTGATCAGGTGGTGGAAGTTGGGGAAGTTATGGAGGATGAGCTGGACTCTCATGTCTTCGTGCATCCCCTCCACAAAGCGGTCGATCTTCTCCTCTTCATCAGTTGTGTCATTGGGACCGTAGCGAGCAAGCTGGTTGAACTTTGTCGAGTGTCGTTGGACGACATGTGACCCGCTGAGAGCTATGAACTCATTCTTCTTCAATTTCATTGTACCGCGAGGCACAAAGTTGGTTCGAAACTTGCTTGAATTCAATACAGGAATTGACTACCATGCGAGTTCAATCTCATCTAGCTACACTGGCAATTGCTTCTACTGGCGGGGTCTTGCGATCCCGTCACGTCTTGCTGCCGCTTCTTACGCCTCTTCTTCTTGACTCTGGACTCTCACCACCTCGGGCAGTGAGTGTACTCTCACCATGCGTGGCGGCTTCTTTTAGGCGATGGTGGCAAAGTCCACCTTGTCTTCTTACGAGCATCGAGCTAGTGAAGCTTCTTCTCGAGTATCTCTAAGCGGTCTTTAGCTTCAGGGGTTCATTCATTGCAGCGAAAGTGAGAGTCTTGTCTGAGAAAATCTGCGAGTTTAGAGTTCGACGACTAGTTGCATGCATTGTTGGAGTTAGCGAGCTTGAGAATCTTCCTGTTTGGAACATAACTTGCACCATTGTTGGGTTTCTTTGGCGGCAAGGGAGGTAGATCTGTCACGACCACGACCATGACCACGTCTGCTTGTAAAAGGCACCACGGCAGGCGGTGGCTCTCTAAGCGACATCTGAAAAATTACGAGCTTAGAACTAGAGGATGTATATGAGAGTTTACTAGCCTCTAAAGCACACATGAGAAGAACTCAACACCAACAACAAGAACAAAACAAGTACAATACAAAGCCTAGAGTGGTTGTATTATAAATTTTTGACAAAAACAAGAAGTGACACCCCTGTAAAGATAAATAAGAAACCAAGGAGTTTAATTACAAGAGTGTAGGAAAGAATACACAAAACACAACAAACTAAACTTTAACCAAAATCTCTCAACAATCTACAAAACTCCCGAAGAGAAGGTTTATCCCGATGGATAACCGGGCAAAGCTTCCTTAAAATGATCCTCCATAGCTCCAAAGATACAATCGCTTGATCCCAAAGGAGGATGGGCTAAGCCGGGGAGGAAAAGAGTTTCAAAATTTTGAAATCCAAACCGAAAATGAGGCGAAACTAGAGAATTTTGCAAATACACCATAATTTAAAATAGGTTTTAAAACCAAGAAGATAAGCGGAAAGATACCATTCGACAGCCGAAAACGGGATGCTACAATGCATGGTAGGATTTTTTTGGGTGTGAAGAGTCAGAACTGCAGTGGTATGACTGTTGGATTGCATTGGCAAGGCGTTGAAGTCTGCTATATGATGCCTATGTGTATTTTCTATCACTGTCACATGATGCACCTAAGGGAAAAATAGCATTCCAAATGCAGCTTTCAAAACTCAGTGCAATGCCAAATAGAGCATCGTGGCTGAATACTTGCTCTTTTCTCGATTTTAGATCAAATTTTTTTTGCGACATGGCCAAACGGTAAGGCAAGGACTGCAAATCTTTTATCCCCAGTTTAAATCTGGGTGCTGCCTAATCAATAAAATACTTGGCTTATATTACTGGTCAAACTCGACAAATTCATACCCCTCATAAGCTAGAGCAAGGGAGTAACTAGGCCAGGCGATACTAGATTTTGAGAATCCATAGTTCTATCATCAAACTAGGGTTTGCTTTGTAAGTAGTGGTCCAAACGGCTACCAATAGGGACGAGGTAGTGTTTACTTATTCTTTTATTAACTTGAATTGATTCTTAATTAAAGAAGGTACTCCATGCAGAGAAAATAAAACTACGATGCTAAGATGTTAGAAATCTTGGCATCCAAAGGGCTCTAAGGGGCATTCTTTTTCAATCTAAGATTGAAGAAGGACTCACAAAGAGGAATATCAAGTCTTTCTAATTATTATACATTTTATTTATCGTACATCTTATGCTACCTACATACACTAAAGTAAGGGCTATTGATTCTACAGGCTGATCAAAAATCAATTTCAGAGTTGTGGATAAAGTCTCCTCATTCTTTCATAGAATGATCGAAAGCGGGTTGTAGTGTTTAGGCTAAAAATAAACATAGGCAAGGTAGGTATCAATAAATATTTATCTATCCTAATTTTATGGTATATTCTTACGTCATTTGCTTATAAAAAGGTAACAAAAGAAAGAAATTTTTCCTATTTCCTTCATTTACAAATTATTACAAATATCAATTAACTGAGCATTTGGATTCTGGGAGTTATCAGTCATTAGCCAGGGTTTACCCTTTTAACCATAGATTTTCTTTGTGGAGCAGTAGCAGTATGGGCTAATAAGGCGTGGGGATCCTATTGGAATTAGGTTCCTAAGCAAACTTGGGCATTTATTACTTGGACTATATTCGCAATGTGTTTACATAGTAGAACAAATTCAAATTGGAAGGGTACAAATTCCAGATGGGGCGTGCCAACGGCTAACTCGGCGAAGCATGGCACTATTGGTCGAATCGAACACGACACGCGGTCGTGCCGCTCAGTGTCCGTGCTATGTTTGGGTCGCGCACCGACCCATCAGTCGACACGGCACGTGCGGCGGCCCGACGCATGCGGCCGTAGAGCACTCGGCGGTGGCTTGCCCGGGTGGCAGGCGGGGCATCGGCATGGGTGGCAGCCGGGCACAAGCGGCATGATGCTGAGGTGCGCCGAGCCTAAGGCGCATGTGGCGCGGCACCATTAGCGGCCCGGCTTTCGGGTGGCGAGGAGGAGGCAGGCGGTGGCGCAGGCGAGACAACGGTGTGGCGGCCTAGTGCCGATAGAAGTCGGCTTGGTGGTGCGCGGCCAATGGGAGCCAAGCTTGGCGGCAGCCGGCCTAGTGGCCCGAGGCAGCCAAGGGTGGAGGCAGCAGCATGGCATGCGATGCGGTGGAGTCCGATGGCAGCCGAGTTGGGTGGCACGGCGGGAGGTGGTGGAGAGTGGCGGCGGTTCCGGTGGTGCGGGAGGAGGCTCGGTGGGGTGGTTGGTCGGAGGAGCTAGAGGAGGAAGTTGGGATCTGGAGAATAGGAGAGACAAGAAAGCAAGAGGAAGAATGGAATGGGGAAGAAAGAAGGGGCCAGTGGAATAAGAGGCAGCCGTGAAGGGAAAAAGGAAAAGGAAAAAAGGATGAGGAGGTTGTCAGCCAGAGGAAAAAGAAATTACAAAAAGGAAAGAAGAAAAGAAAGAAAAGAAAAAGGAGAAGAAAGAAAGAAAAAAACAAGAAAAAAAAATATATTTTTTTCAATATATTTGTCTCATTTTTACAATTTTCACATTATATTTTTTGAATTCTACACATTTTTTGATTCTTTTGGAATCTTTTTTGGAATTTTTAAAATATTTCGAACCAAAATGGGTTATACGGGCTGAGAAACCATGATCGGGGTGGCCCTTCACGGCCCACACAGTCAAACGGACCACCCGTGCCGGGCGGCCGTTTGGCCACCGCTAGAGGAGGATAAGATTTTTTTTTTAGATAATAGAAGTACAACTCTCGACCTCTGCATCAACTAGGGATGCACATAGCCATTATACCATCATTAGCTAAAAACTTAACACAAAAAATGGCCAAAAGCCAATAATGACAAACAAAATGTCATGCAAAGGCTAGCCTAAAAAAACCACCTAGCCTCGCCTCCGAGACCAACCAGTAGATTATCCACACGCGAACAGCAGCTGCGCAGCAAAGAGGTGATGATGGGCTAGTGTATGTAACGGCGCCTCAAAGAGGGATCGACTCACGTTGTTGTCGTCGAGATCCAACAAGCAAAGGTCGGATCGGGGAGTTTTTACTCGGAGCTCGAGTACCGTGCTCCAAAGCAACGCGCTTCAGTCGACATCGTTGCGAATCCAACCGAAAGCGGATCAAGTTTTCACCCGGTCGAAGTTACGGTGCTCCAAGACCACACGCGGCGCGACCTCATCGTTTGGATCCAACCAATGAAGACCGGATCGTCAAGGCGATGTCCATAACATCCCCAACGACCAACGCGCCAAGAAGCGGCGTCACCATAGCGCTAAATCGTGCGGTTAAGTAGGCGAGTGCGCACAAGCCGCCACCACGGTATCGTGATCTCTACCAATTGCGCTAAATCGGATGCATGCGCGCGCCACCTCGTCGTCAAACCATCGGCGAAGCCACGCGCGCGAAGAAGCGACGAGAGAAGGGCCGGATCGCTACGCCGAGAGCCGGCGGAGAAGGGCCGAATCAACCCGCGAAAGTCCATACCGTTGAAATTGGAAGAGCGGACATCGGCGTCGGGGCGCGATGCGATTAGTGTTACCACGAAAAAGAAGCCCGCCGCCGCCGGCCGGCGGCCGACCTGCGATGATGGCGGCGAGGAGGAAGGGAGGAGGAGAGGGGGCTTTTTGTGGCGGCTATGGTTTTTCCCGTGAGATATACTCGGCAATCTCAGAGGAGGATAAGATTTGTATGGACATGGATAGCCGGTGAGATGGACGGTAGAGATAAGTGAATCTTAACGGTGATGGCTTGTACCGTTTGTTTGGTTCAGAACTGTACAAGAGGTTGTTTAGTTTTTCTCATTTATTTCCGAGTGTAAGACTTACACTCAGATAGGAACAACCACCAACCTTGTTGAAATTCGGGACAGAATGTAACTCTCTAGTTCTTTCCTACCTCCTATTTTATTATGTATAACATATTCGTGGTCACCAACCTCTCCGGGGATCTTTAAACGTAGCCGCAGGAACAACATTGTTTGGACGAGGAGTTATAGCTAATTGCAGAAGAGAGCGGCCGGCGAATCCTAACTGACAATGAGGGCTGCTCGTTTTCACGTCGGTTTGCAGGCAATCGTAGTATTATCCCTCTTGCTGCTGCCGTCGTTTCTTCTGGGCACCCTCGCCGCGGTCGCTTCAGGAAGCAAGTCGGACGTGGTAGTGACAAGTGGGAGAAGCAAGATGGCCACATGTTAATTCGAGGCAAATCGACAAGATATCGTCGAATTCTAATCGGCGGTCAACTCCGAGTAAGTGGCAAGAGGATCGACATTGACCGCTTAGAAACTCCGTTTTGTTGCCTGGCCATTTGAGATTTTGAACTCCTTTACCTGACCGTTTGAATTCTTGTATTCGAGTATGTTTTACAAGTCAATTCCGCGATGGTGTTTAAGTTGTTGAGAACCACACGTATTAGAACAAAAAAACATGAATTGATTATCATATTTTGAAAATTAGATTGTCAAACCAAATGCTATAAAGATATATAGGTCGGGCATGAATTGTTCATTCTAATGCTTTTACTCACAATACGTTCTTCGAACGCAATTTCCATATGCGCACGGTTTAACCTGACGAGTTTCCTTTCAGACCCCGGCGATCACAGCCCTCCTGTCTCCCCCGCGCGCAGCAACGACGGACCAGGGGCAGGCATAGGCAATCGATGAGATTGAGGCCCTGTTTGGCAGTTTAACAGTTTTAGGAAAATGTTTGGCCAGTAGGTTGACTCTAAAATCCATAAGAGAGAAGATTAGAGGCAAATAGATCATGTTACCTCTGATTATAATACTTCAGTTGTATTTGTATATTACATCTTTGTAATTGTACACAAATTATAGATTTTTCTCCAAATTTTTGAAAACATATGAATGTATATAAATGATACAAAGTGTGACTATATCATTCCTAGGGAGAGAGAGGAACCGTTTGCTCTTAGTTGTGTTGTCAGTTTCATATTGAGTTAGAAATGAATTCCTTCTCTAGTTGGATTAATCCTTTATATTTGTACACAATTTTCTAAAATTTCTTTACAGATTTCTCGAGATCAAATCAAATTGAATGCGATACCATAGGAATGTATACAAATAAGACGATACACCAAAGAAATAGGAAAAATATTGCACATCGATCACGTCCCTATGAACAATTATAGCCTGGACAAAATGTTCATTGCACATTTGACATCAATAATAAACTGTTAACATACATATCTGAAGATTTCCACGTTATACACAAATTAACAGCACTACTTGTTTACATATGGAAGCAGCTTGTCTGATGGAGCATGGAATTAAGTTAGAGCAACCACATCAGTACATCTGCTAAACTATGACACAAAATTCAGACATCTCAATGCAACTGTTGCAAACCTCTTGTCAACTACAACAATCCTCATCAACTCGTCCATATCGCTAGAAACTAAGCATTGTACACCTTCTGCTCAGAAGATAGTCTCTCTCAAATATTTCAGGTTCTCTTGGGACAAAGACTGCATGAGGCTCATGCCCTTCACTACTGTGTTTGCAACCTCAAACGCAAGAATCGATACTTTGTTCCCCTTTGTTGTCACCCCCGACACAAAACCCCCTCCAGGGCTCAAACTTGACATGCTGCTACTCAGTGTATCCAGAACCTCCACTGCTTTCCCAACTCCCAAGTCCAGATGTGCGCTCACTCTACCAAACAATGAACCTTTCCTCGGAACTACAAAAAATCATGGAACGCTAATCTACGCGTACGCGTGCAATCAGGTCATAGTTCATGCTACACTGTAAGAGCACAATATCCTCTGTTATATATGAAAAAAGATTGCAAAGTAAGGTTGTATCTACAAAATCATGCCATGGCTTCCAATCAAAATCATGCTACACTGTAAGAGCGCAATGTAATACAACTTTTAGTCTCACTAGACAATTCAATCACGCTTTACGCACAAATACGTAAGCTACGTGATCATATCATCTAAAGTAATGCTTCCAACGCATGCACAACGAAAATTAAAGACTTGCCTTGCTCGCAGCGGCCTTGCCGGAGGTGCTTGGCCTGGACTTCCGGCCTTCTGCCTCTCCGAGGGCACATGCCAAATGCGACTCTTAGGAGACCGAGCGGCGATCTTCTCGGAGAAGCGAAACGACTGATCGCTCAATCGATCAGGCTTCGCCGCCTCCTCGACCGGCGCGGTCTTGTTCTTTCCCTGCACCTTGCCGGCAACCGAGAAGGCCTTGAACTCCTGCTACACCACGATCCCCATGGCCCATGTTGAGAGCCCCGTCAGAGACCTGTCCCCAGGGATCCCCACCGAACACACACCGCCCATGGCAGCCAATGCCCACAATGCGTCAACAAGTAAATTGCCCAGCCGAACACCTGCAAGATGCAAAATTGAGGAGGAATCCGCTCAATTCCAACACCGGCGATGACAAAAAGTAAATAGATAACACGAGCCAAGACCAATGAGGGCAAGCCAACGTAGAGGAGAGGAGGCGGAGGCAGGGAAGCCAGCACGGAGGGGAGGGGAGGCAGGGCAAGCCAGCGTGAAGGACGGGAGGCCCGTGCAGAGGTGGGAGTAGGAGGCGAGGAGGCGGGGAGGAGGCCGGCGCAAAGGGCACGAGGAGAGGCCGGCGCGAGGGGGCTCGAAGCGGCGGCGAAGAAGGTGGAGCAGCGACCCGCGGCGCACTCCGGGGATGGTGGTGGCGCAGTGGAGGACTGGCGAGGGTGCAGGGGGAGGCGGCGCCGAAATCGCACATCACGAGCGATTGGAGATGGCGGCGAGGAATGCCAACCGGTATGATCGGGGTGTCGTGTGGTGGGATGAGGCGAGGTAGTTCGATGACATTTGCGGTAATAACTATGAACTTCAAAGGGTAATTTCGTTTCTATAAGGTTGGATTCCACGAGAATGTGCGGAAGGGTGTTTCTCCTTGCTAGTTTATTTTGAGATAGCTCATCGCGAAGCGAGAATCTAGTGGTTTTGAGAAGTGTCGGACCGGTTTTCTAATCCGAATCCTCTGTAAAGCGTCGTGCTATTCCACAGATCGATAGATAGCACTCACGAGCATTCTTTGAATCATTCATACATGGCGTGAACTAAAGTATCAATATTACAAACAACGAGTGACATAGACCACGTCGGTCGAGTTTTACAACGAGGGCGATCGGGCCAAATTGATTCTGTCTGAACACGATTCGATGGCGGAAGCAAAGGGTAGAGCTCATCTCTTCACGAGCAGCGGCGGGGCAACTGTATCTGATATTACCCAAGGACCGGATAATATCGGTTGTATGCAAAGTACCAACAAGTCAACAGGCTGCGTCGAGGCTGAACTCTGAGATCCTAGACTACTCTTCCTCGTTTCCTTGTCCATCGTCTCTGGATCCTCGTAGTGCGCATAGTCTCCTTCTTGACGTCATCGGAGGTTTGGGAGGCGAGAATGAGCACAACTACCGTACTCATGAGCCAATACACAATGCAATAATATACATGCAAGGCTTACAAGGATGGCTCGGTTCTTTTATTTGCGAGCGTGCTTTTAAATATCATAAGTACAAATTCCTAGCACTTAGCGGTTTTAGCAAATTTCATTTTAGTTAAAGAGAGAAATTGTGCAATATTTGTATCGTGAGAGGTTACCTCCACCTTTATGCTTATTTTGATTGTGGTTACATCCACCACTAAGCGACTTGGGTACAAAGACCCGGGAATAACCAATCTCGGGGCTAGGTGAGCCCATACAATTTCATACCACCCAACAAGGTTTTGAAATAGAACTAACTCAAGTTAAGTTCCCATGTTAGCCTTTGACCGTAAACACGGTGTTTAAGCGGTTGTAACTCTGCGAGATTGTACACTTTACCCACAAGAGACAATTAACTCGTTGCCCTACGATTCCGTAGTGCGTGTAGTCGAGAATTGTCACAATAACTTTTCTAAATATCTCGTCCCTTCCTCGTCTCACCCATATGGGGTTATGCCCATCGTTGCGCGGGATGTCCACCTCGGCGGCGGCGTGGCGTGGCTACACCTCGGCGTGGCGAACTTCACCCTTGACTCGGTGTCCCATCCAAGCCCGACATATCGAGCTTGTGCCTTTAACCCTCCGGTGAGATGATTTTCAGGATTTGATAAATGTACTAAGCCAAGTCGCGATTTATTGCGGACTTGTGGTTGTACTGTTATACGAGTCGTGACAAGATTAAGTCCTTAGGGTTATGCGGGCGGCTCAACCACATTCCCACCATTCTCGTGCTACATCCGCACCCACCATCTTACCATCCGTCGGACGGGTATTAGCGATTTAGGGTTTTGAGATGTAAATACAACAATTCAACCATCTCGGTCATTTACCGCAATGGCGCCCAAATCATTTATGTTTGAAAGATGATGATTAGGACACGTTAATGTCGATACTTAAGCAAGCCTAGCATGTCGCTTAAGTACAACCTATAACTAGTATTACCATATAATTACTAGGGTGACAATGGAATTAAGGGATTCAAGTTGTCAAGGATGGCATAGTAATTAATTATTCAACAAATGGGTATTAACTACCTTACGCTTTAACATACATTTGATTAAAGAATTAACGCATGCAATTTGCTACTTTAAAAGAATATAATTTGCATAAAATGTAGGCTCAATATGATCAAAGTATTGACTCGCCTTGGTTGTAGGGAGAGAGTCAGAGTAGTCTTGTCCTTGATCGGCGTGGAGGTCTCAGCGTCTCGAAATCTCTGAGCGAGTGCAGGAAAAAGACACAACAGAGCAAAGGACTAATAAATACACAAGAATACTCAAATGAACTCCAAATTGAACAAGACCTATGCCATTAGCAAGATCTTGATTTTAGAAATTTTAGAAATTTAATTCATAATTTTGGAGCTAAAATGAGGAGATATTAATTTGTGAAACCTCACTTTTGAATTAAAAAAGAAAAGAAAAGAAATTCAATCAAAAAAAGCCAAGCGGCCCACAACAAAATTCGGCCCAGCGGCAGCTTAGGCGAAAAGCAGCGAGGCGGGCGCTGACCACGGGCGCGGGCGCGGCCACGGCGCGTCGCCCTAAAAAGCGAGCGCGAGCGGGCGGGAGGTAGAGCGGCGGCGGCAGCGAGGGGAAGAAAAAGAAGAGGAAGGGAGGCGCCGGCGGCGGTGGAGCGGCAGGAGGAGAGGAAGAGATGGCGGCGGCGCGGGAAGAGGAAGGAGCTCGGGCGGCGGCGGCTGCGGGATGGAGGATCCGGAGCTCACGGCGGCAGAGTAAGTTCTCCTTCCTTCTCGGGTTCTAGCTCTTCTTCCTCTCTACTTCTTCGCTCGGGACGGAGAATGCGGTGGGAGGTGGCGGCAGGCGGGGCTTTAAAGCCGCGCGAGGAAGAAGTCGGGTGGGCGAAGGGCGGCGTCTTGGCGCGGGGTGATGATGACAGCGGCGTGCGGAGAGGCTCGAGCGGTGGCGTGCCTGCGCGGCGTCGCGAGAGCACGCGAGAGGAGAAGGAGGGGTCGGGCGGCGAGGAGCGAAGGGGCGGCGCGGTTGACCGGGAAGGGAAAGGGCATCACAAATCCTACCACCTTAAGCGGAATCGACCTCGAGATTCAGACTTTCTCGAAAACGAGGGCGGAAATCCGGCAAGTTGATCTTCGCTCCCGGTGGCTTCTTTGGTGAGTGATGGCTCCAGAACCTTGCAAAGGCGGATGACGGCGTCTTGTCCGCTTCGGCGGCGTCGAGGATCTTGATCAGTGCTCGGATAAGTCAAATCTTTCTCAAGTCGCGATGGCCCGGCGAGTGCGCTCTTGGTACTCGAGACATTTCTTTAGTTGAGAGGCGTGGAACACGTTGTGGGCGTCGACAAACTTCCGGTAGCTCTGGCGATGAGCAACTTCTCACGCTTAGCGGTGATGGGAGCGGGCCTATGTACACAGAGTGCGAGCTTGCCTTTAACTTTGAATCTTGGGTTCCACGAAGTGCGATACCTGAAGTACGGCATCTCCAACCCGAAGGTTAAGTCTCTTGACGGTTGTCGACATAACTCTTACGTCTGGCGAAATGCTTGAAGCGATCACGATTAGTCGAACTTTCTCTTGACTTGCTTGAGTATCGGTCCAAAGACATATCCTTCACGATTCGACCAATGCGAGAGGAGTTACGCATTTTCTTCCATAGAGTGCTTCAAATGGGGACATTTTGGACTTGATTGATAACTATTATTGTATGCAAACTCGGCATCGGTAGACATTTTCAGTCTACGGTAAACTCCAAAGCACAAGCTCGAAGCATGTCTTCTAGGATTTGATTTGTTCTTTCCGTCGACCATCGGTCTGCGGGTGATAAGTATCTTGAAGGTAAGGTGTGTTCAAGGGCATCATGCAAACTAGCCCAGAAATGCGAGGTAAATTGAGAACCTCGATCGGAACTATTCTCTTGGGTACTCCATGCAAACACACGATCGAGCCATGTATAACTCGGCTAACTTGTCTCCCTTGTAAGTTGTCTTCCACGGGGATGAAGTGGGCGACTTTAGTCAATCATCAACTATAACCCATCTGAGTCACATCAGGACTTAGTTCGAGGTAGGCCGTAATGAAATCCATTCGATTTCTTCCCATTTCCACGAGGATCTGTAAGGGTTGTAGTAATCCGGTGGTCTTTGATGTTCGACCTTGATTGACTGACATACATCACAACAAGCTACATACTCGGCGATATCTCTTTTCATTCGTGGCCACCAATACAAAATCTTCATGTCTTGGTACATCTTGGTCTTTGCTGGAGTGCAGGGTGTAAGCGAGCTGTGAGCTTCCTTTAAAATCAGATCTTTGAGTTCATACGGTGGGAACAAAGAGTCGTTTCCCATACCATAGGATTCCTGTGATCTTCGACATCTTAGGGGCCTTTCCTTTTGCCATGAGATGCTTGAATCTCTGGACTCGGGATGTCCCTCTTGGCGGCCTTGATCTGCTCTCCTAGAGTTGGATGGGCCTCTCTGGTGGCTAGTGTGCCTTGCTTTATTAAACAAAGGTTGAGTGCCTCAAATTCCTTGTGGAGTTCAGGTTGATGCTCTTGCATCATGATATTCTTCTTGATGGATTTCTGACTTAATGCATCGGCAACTACATTAGCCTTTCGGGATGATAATGGACATCAAGTTGTAATCCTTTATTAACTCTAACCATCTTCTTTGTGGAGGTTGAGAGTCGATTGGGTGAAAATATACTTGAGACTCTTGTGGTCGGTGTAGATATTACAATGATTTCCAATCAAGTAATGCCGCCAAATTTTTAAGGCATGCACTACTGCTGCTAACTCCAAATCATGAGTTGGATAGTTGTCTTCGTGAGGACGGAGTTGTCTTGAAGCATAAGCTACAACTTTTCCTCCTTGCATGAGCACACAACCAAGACCTTAGCGCGATGCATCACAATAGACTTCGAAGTCTTGATGTATGTCGGCGGGATCAATCTTGGTGCGAAGTTAACTTCTTCTTCAATTCTTGGAAACTCTTTTCACAAGCTTACGTCCAACCATACTTCTTTTCCTTTTTAGCGGATGGGTCATCGGTTTGGAAAGCAGAGAATCCTTCAATGAAGCGTCGTAGTATCCGGCCAAGCGAGAAAACTACGCACTTCAGTTCCGATGTGGGTTGTTTCCATTCCATTACAATTGCTACTTTGGATGGATCAGCTGCGATTCCTCAGCGGATACAATGTGTCAGAAGCGATTTCATGAAGCCAAAATTCACATTTCTTGTACTTGGCATAAGATGATTCTCTTTAAGCTTTTCTAAGACCAATTGCAAGTGTTGAATGTTCTTCATCGGTCTTTGAATAGATCAAGATGTCGTCTATGAACACGACAACAAACTTGTCTAAGCATTCCATGAATACTTTGTTCATGAGGTTCATGAAGTAGGCGGCGTTGGTCAAGCCAAGCGGCATGACGGTGAACTCATACGAGCCATACCGGGTGGTAAAAGCCGTCTTAGGAATATCCTCATTCTGATCTTAAGTGATGGTATCGACCTTAGGTCTATCTTGGAGAAAGCGATGCTCTGTCAATTGATCGAGCAGGTCATCGATGCGAGGTAAGGGATACTTGTTCTTGATGGTCACATCGTTGAGTGCTCTGTAGTCCACACACAATCTGGCGGTGCCATCTTTCTTCTTCACAAAGAAATGGCGAACCCGGGGAGAAGAACTAGGTCTAATGAAACCTTTGTCTTGCAAGTCTTCAATTTGTGTCTTAAGTTCTTCAAGTTAGTCGTGACCATTACGTATGGTCTCTTAGCAATTGGGGCTGTCACGGCTTCAAGTTGATGACAAACTCAACATCTCATGCAGTGGCATGCACAGTAATTCTTACAGGAAGACATCGGGGTAAGCTTGAACTACGAGCGTTGTCTCTAGGGACAACTCTCCAAGGTGGTGGATTGTTCTATTCAAAGGAGAGAGCGATCCACACTAACTCTTATTGTGGTTTCGGGTTCTTGGTGAGCACCACTTTCTGTTGGCACAATCTATCAATCCTTGATATTTGGCCAACAATCCATCCCTAGGATGATATCCAGCGTTTGAGATTCTAGCACGGAAGGTTTGCTAGGAATCAGGAATGTTCCATAGCAATTTCTACCAGGGTAGTGAGGTAGCACAAAGGGTCCCGGGTGAGCTAAGTACCACGGGTTTCTTTAACTTATAGGTTGGCAACTTAAGCCTTTCAACAAACTTTCTTGAAATAAAAGAGTGCAGCTCGAGAATCAAACAAAACTTGTCGGGTGCGGATTGCGAGGAGCGTGCCCATTAGTACTCTGAGGCACCTTGAGCTTCCTCGGGTGTGGCGTGGTTCACCACGGCCATGGCTTTGCGTTAGTGTAGACCTTGATGCTGTGAAGTCGGTGACTCTTGCTTGGGTGAGGTCACGCCTTGAGCGGCGTTACTCTGTGTTGAGTCTTCTTTGGAGCATTCGGCGGGTAGGACAACGGTTGGCGAAGTGTCCTTTTTCTCCACAGAGCGATGGAGGTTTCTTCTTGGGTTGGCTGCTGCTTGGTTGCCCGGCGAGTGAGCACGAATCCACTTCCTTGGGGCGCGGGGTGGAAACTTGAGTTTTACGAGAGGAGGCTGCGAGCGATCGAAAGATGAGTGCCTTGGAATGTAGACTTACGGGAAAGCTACCTTGTGGCTTACGAAATGACATCTTCCTTTTGCGGCTAATCTCATGATCTTCTTCTCATTTCACAAATGAGGGCTTTATTAACCAAGCTGGCTGGAAGCTAGAGTAATCGTGGAGGATAAGCTGTCCTCTCATGTCTTCACGCATTCCCTCCACAAAGCGGTCGATTTTCTCTTCTTCATCGGCTACATCATTGGGGCGTAGCGAGCAAGTGGTTAAACTTGGTTAGATACTCATTCTTGACATCGACCACTTGAGAGCTCTGAATTCATTCTTCTTCAATCTCATTGTTCGGTGATGCAAGTTGGCCACAGCGGCTTTGAATTCCTCCAGAGAATCGGTGCCATGCGGGTTCAACTTGACTTGTTGTATTTCCGCAACTTCTTCTATTGCGGCGGTGGTGGCGGGATCTTGTGGGGCTCCAATCGTAGATGCTCGACTTCCGCTATTCTGCTTCTTCTTCCTCTAGATTCTCATCACCTCGGCGGCGAGTAATTCTCCACGAGCGGCGCGGCGCTTCGGTGATGGGTGGCGAAATCCACCTTGTCTTCATTTGAGCGGCGGGCAAGGCGAAGTTTCTTCTCGGTGTCCTAAGCCGGTCTTGACTTCTAGAGGTTCATTGGCGCGGCAAAGGTGAGGGTCGGGTCTGAGAAAATCGCGGCTTGGAGTTGCTGTGGTGGTCGATCTGTGATTGTTTAATGCGCTGAAGAATCTGTCTGCTGAAACATGACTTGGGTCATTGTCGGGTTTCTTTGGTGGT
The DNA here is from genome assembly GCA_036346255.1 of Ampelocalamus luodianensis. NCBI lineage: Eukaryota > Viridiplantae > Streptophyta > Magnoliopsida > Poales > Poaceae > Ampelocalamus > Ampelocalamus luodianensis. The sequence continues at coordinate 20,686 of JAYEVH010000384.1, forward strand.
GGAGGCGGTTCTGTCCTCGGCCTTGGCCCGACCAAGGCCACGGCCTCTTCCTCGACTGCGAAGGCTCCGCGGACCGGGGCGGCTCTTCTTGGCGGCATCTGAAGAAGCTCGAAGCTTAGAACTAGAGGAGTATATGAGGTTCACTAGCCCTCTAAGGCACACAGAGACAAGAACAAAACCAACAAAAAGAGCAAGCAAGTACAATACAAAGCCTAGGCGGCTACACTATAATAAGGGGTTAAGTGTTACATGACTCTCGAACAAAGCATACACTAAGCTAAGTCATGACACAAAATACAAACACATCGTCTACAAAGAAAAGAAACAAAAGTGCTTGCAACCAAAAAGCGCTCGGCAAGCGCTGCGAGCTAACCTAAACTAATCGGCAATTTGCTCTCGGGGGCGACCACGGCGATACGATTGCGAGGCGAAGCGAGCAGCTCGGCCCGAGCTCGTGACGGGAGCGAGGAAGGTGAGCAGTGAGTGGCGTCCTGGCTGGACTCGTCAAAGCGAGCGGTGGGTGAGGCTGCGTCCACGGTGGACTCTCTAAGCGGCGGCCGGACGGCGTGGCGCACTGCTGCGTCTTTGTGAGTCGGAGCGGTCCATTGGGCGGGAAGCGTCGGCTCGGCAGCGGGAGGGCGGGGCGGCGAGAGGTGCAGCCGGGTGGGGCGGGGACCGTGGCGGCTCGAGGCGTGCCAACTACGCAGGCGGCGTCCTCTCTGTCGCGGCATCCTCTCACTGTCTTTGCGGTGGGTGAGCTTCATCACTCGACCATGTTGCTCGAAGGGTGTCGGAGTGGGCATAGCTGCCGGTGAGGAGTGTCCGGCTGCTGATCTCATCCATGGCGCGGTGATGGTGGCTATCATCGCTGCGTAAGTCATTGGACTCTGCTGCGTCAGCGGTCGTCGTCTCAGTGTCGAAAATTGCTGGGACACGCTCCTCATCCGGGAGGTGCGGGTAGAAGCGGAAGGGTGACCTCGGCAAGAGATCCTCGTACTTCCAACACAAGCGGGTGGAAGCGGCGCGTGCGGCGTCTGAATGGCGTCATGGCGGCTCTGGCAGGGTGCCTCGGCCTGAAGAGGTAGGAAGTGAACTCGCCAACCACGGCGGAGGTACACCTCCATCGTCCGGGACTCGCGGGTCTCGATCCTCGTCATCCTACCGGAGCGTGAGGCGGCGGGGAAAACCAAATCTGACATCGGTGGCGAAGTATGTCATGAAGCCTCCTCGTTCTCTCAGTGAGCGAGGAGGTCCCCTGAGCCATCCGGCGGCCAGGTAGCCATCTACAAATTTTGAAAGCAGAAAAGGTCGGCCGAGGGTAAAACTCAAGTGAAATAAAGATAAATGCGGGACTAGGAGTGAAGAGTGGGAGCAATAAATACTCTATATTTTTAGCAAAGCTTTTTCTTAGTTTTGAAAATAAGATCCAAGTCCTTAAGGCAACGACCAATCTAACTAAGACTCTCTGATCGTATGCTCGATACCGGCTACTGCCGGACCGGATTTTCTAATCCGAATCCTGCAATGAAGCGTCGTGCTATTCCACGAATCGGTAGATAGCACTCACGAGCATTCTTGAATCATTCATACATGGCGTGAACTAAAGTATCAATATTACAAACAACGGTGACATAGACCACGTCGGGTCGAGTTTTACAACGAGGGCGATCGGCCAAATTGATTACTGTCTGAACACCGATTACGGTGGCGGAAGCAAAGGGTGAGCTCATCTCTTCACGAGCAGCGGCGGGGCAACGTGTCGGCGATATTACCCAAGGACCGGATAATATCGGTTTATGCGCAAGTATAACAGTCAACTTAAGCTGCGTCGAGGCCTGAACTACGAGATCTAGACTACTCTTCCTCGTTTCCTTGTCCATCGTCTCACTGGATCCTCGTAGTACGCATAGTCTCCTTCTTGGCGTCATCACGGAGGGTTTGGGAGGCGAGAATGAGCACAACTACCGTGCTCATGAGCCAATACACAATGCAATAATATACATGCAAGGCTTACAAGGATGGCTCGGTTCTTTTTATTTGCGAAAGCAGTACTTTTAAATATCATAAGTACAAATTCCTAGCACTTAGCGGTTTAGCAAATTTCATTTTAGTTAAAGAGAGAAATTGTGCAATATTTGTATCGTGAGGTTACCTCCACCTTTATGCTTATTTTGATTGTGGTTACATCCACCACTAAGCGACTGGGTACAAAGACCGGGAATAACCAATCTCGGGGCTAGGTGAGCCATACAATTTTCATACCACCCAACAAGGTTTTGAAATAGAACTAACTCAAGTTAAGTTCCCATGTTAGCCTTTGACCGTAAACGGTTTGTTTAAACAGTTTGTAACTCTGCAGAGATTGTACACTTTACCCACAAGAGACAATTAACTCGTTGCCTACGATTCGTAGTCGTGTAGTCGAGAGGTTGTCACAATAACTTTTCTAAATATCTCGTCCCTTCCTCGTCTCACCCATATGGGGTTATGCCCATCGTTGCGCGGGATGTCCACCTCGTGGCCGGCGTGGCGTGGCTACACCTCGGCGGTGGCGAACTTCACCCTTGACTCGGTGTCCCATCCAAGCCCGACATATCGAGCTTGTGCCCCTTTAACCCTCGGTGAGATGATTTTGAGATTTGATAAATGTACTAAGCCAAGTCGCGGTTTGTTGCGGACTTGTGGTTGTACTGTTATACAGGAGGTCGTGACAAGATTAAGTCCTTAGGGTTATGCGGGCGGCTCAACCACATTCCCACCATTCTCGTGCTACATCGCACCCACCATCTTACCATCCGTCGAGACGGGTATTAGCGATTTAGGGTTTTGAGATGTAAATACAACAATTCAACCATCTCGGTCATTTACCATAATGGCGCCCAAATCATTTATGTTTGAAAGATGATGATTAGGACACGTTAATGTCCGATGCTTAAGCAAGCCTAGCATGTCGGCTTAAGTACAACCTATAACTAGTATTACCATATAATTACTAGGGTGACAATGGAATTAAGGGATTCAAGTTGTCAAGGATTGCATAGTAATTAATTATTCAACAAATGGGTATTAACTACCTTACGCTTTAACATACATTTGATTAAAGTGCGCATGCAATTTGCTACTTTAAAAGAATATAATTTGCATAAAATGTAGGCTCAATATGATCAAAGTATTGACTCGCCTTGGTTGTAGGGGGAGAGTCCGAGTAGTCTTGTCCTTGATCGCGTGGAGGTCTCGTCTCGAAATCTACGTGAGCAGTGCAGGAAAAAAGACACAACGAGCAAAAGGACTAATAAATACACAAGAATACTCAAATGAACTCCAAATTGAACAAGACCTATGCCATTAGCAAGATCTTGATTTTAGAAATTTTAGAAATTTAATTCATAATTTTGGAGCTAAAATGAGGAGATATTAATTTGTGAAACCTCACTTTTGAATTAAAAAAAAGAAAAGAAATTCAATCAAAAAAAAGCAGGCGGCCCACAACCAAAATTCGGCCCACCCAGCGGCAGGGCGAAAAGCAGGCGGGTGGCGCTGACCCACGGGCGCGGCGAGGCCACGGCGTCGCCCTAAAAAAGAAGCGCGGGCGGGGAGGTAGAGCAGCGGCGCGGCGGGCGAGGCGAGAAGAAGAGGAAGGGGAGGCGCCGGCGGCGGTGGAGGCGGCCGGAGGAGGAGAGGAAGAGATGGCGGCGCGCGAGGGAAGAGGAAGGAGCTCGGGGCGGCGGCTGCGGGGATGGAGGATCCGGAGCTCACGGCGGCAGGTAAGTTCTCCTTCCTCCTCGGGTTCTAGCTCTTCTTCCTCTCTACTTCTTCGCTCGGGACGGAGGAATGCGGTGGGAGGTGAGGGCAGGCGGGGGCTTTAAGCGGCGCGAGGAGAGGGTCGGGTGGGCGGGGCGGCGTGCGGCGCCGGGGTGATGAGCGGCGGCGTCACGGGAGGCTCGAGCGGTGGCGTGGGCGGCGGCGTCGCGAGGCACGCGAGGGGAGGAAGGAGAAGTCCGGGCGCGAGAGAGCGAAGGGGCGGCGGTTGACCGGGAAGGGGAATAGGGCATCACAAGAAGCTAGGTGTTTGGTTTTGCTCACGAGATCCAAGCGAAGCTAAGTAGGGCTGTACCAAGCGAGTTTAAGTAGCAAATATGGAACAACGAATTACATATACAAAAGTCATGTTTGAAGCATAAGAATTTTTCGCGAATCTTGTATAGGTAAGCTCGGTGTGTAGCAAGATGCCGGATGGAAGATCGCTGGCGCGCTGCGTACTACGTACACGTGCACCATACTATCGGCGATTTTTCTTCAAATTTCCTGCCTTGTGCCATGATTGTCCACAAAATATAGAGTTTTGCAAGCGCTGGCGAACTCATGGTCGGCGCGTGGCGGCAGCGTGCTACCGGATTTTAGAACAGGCGCGGGTCGCGTCCGTGTTGAGTCGCGAGTCAAGACTCTCTGTCCGAGCGCGCCTTGCGGTGTGGCTGCGACACTGCACGCTCCACGGCGGTTTAATTTGCATCCACCGTCGGCGCGCGAGACCAAGCTACTGCCCGCACGGTCGGTGCGCCCGACCTCAATCCACCGCGCGCGGCGTCTGCGCCCCATGGACGGGAAGGAGATTCTCGGGCGGGGCCTCATGAGGCCTCTACCCGAGCCGTTGGATTGAGAGAGGGGATGAGTGGCGGATGATTCTCTTCCGAGGCCATTGGATTGAAGGTGGAGGATGAGTGGAGATGAGGAGGGCCTCTCCTTGGAAAGTGAGGCCCGTCCCGGAAGATTTTTCCCATGGGCGCGCGCGCTGTGCGCACCTCGGCTTGTGCCCATATTAGGCAGCGCATGCGTGTCGACTCTTTGCTAGGCTACTAGCTCCATGGGCATCATCATTGCGTTGCCACTAGGGGTGAAGACGGATCGAAGCGGACGGATAATGGTTTTGTCATATTTGTTTTCATATTTTTATCGGATCCGGATCACGAATCGAATACCGGATACGAATAGGAATACGAATAGTATCGAATACGAATACGGGCGAATCTGAATCGAATACGATCCACGGATATTTTTGGAACATGAAAACCCCTTAAATTGTATGCCAGAAATTAACGAAAACATATAAATAATTTATTTGATGTAAACATTCATGAATTGTTTATATTTTCAGCAACCACACATAACATTGGCACTAGCAAGTTACATTAACTAGTTCATCACAAATATAACACTTAGTTTAACATATTTAGCTTATAAGTCATAATTCACAAAGTCATCACGCATTCATACTTAGTTCATCATATACATAAAATTTAGTTCACACTAACATCGATTAGACTGGATGGTTAATTTATACACAAATGACGTAACATCCCAAAGTATGTTACCAAAAATAAAATTAATAAAGTTATTATTTTATTGGATTTTCTAAGATTTAAAGAGTTTTCCTCGTTAAAAGCGAAAAATAATAAAATAAAGTCAATTATTTAATTTTCTAGTTTTTAATGTAAAAATAAAATTTATTCAGTTTTCTAGGATTTTATTGGATTTAAAGTGAAAAGAAAATTTTAATTAATTTATTGAATTTTTGGATTTTAAAAGGTTTTCCTATTTTTAGAAATTTAAAATAATTTGTATACAAAAATAAAAACCAAATTTAAGTTGAAATTAATTTTATTAAGTTAAAAATAATTCAACGAATTTCTATGATTTTTTCTAGGATTTTTGAACTCTATTTGCTATTTTCTAAAAGACTATTTGATTTGTTGCATTTTCTGAAATTCGAAAATCAATTAAAATCCCCTTCTCTTTTGGGTTGAAATCCGGATATCCGGACTCCGTCTTATCCGGATTCGTTTCCGTATCCGCCGGATAGCATGCCTACCGTATCCGTTTCCGGCAAAAAAAAACCGAATTCGTTCCGTCAGAGACATTAGAATCGTTTTGTCGGATCGGTCCGAAACTATCCGATCCGTTTTCACCCCTAGTTGCCACCGGCTGATAATAGCCAAATGAAGACACCAAATATCAAGATGCCACAAACTAATTACTCCCCCCTTTCACGAATACATGCCATTTTAGTTTTTAAATTTTGTTTTGAATACATGTCATTCTATAATTTCAAGACAACTTTTAACTATTTTTTTGGCATACTCCTAACGTTCATTATTTTCAAGGTTATTTATTACTATGGATTAGCGTAACACACATTGTGAGGACCGGGTTATTTCAGTAAAGCGAGGCCTTCACGGTCTTATAGAAATAACTCTAGACCTCAAGAAATGAAATCAATTTAATTCCATTCGGTGAGAGTACAGTGAGTTAGAGTGGCGGTGACCATACAAAACCACTCCTCTCGAATTCTACATGTGATTGGTTCTCTAACAACCCAAGTACACACTTAAAGGAATTAAATAGCATTTCAAAACAACGGGTATGTGTCTCGTGTTGGCTCCTAAGATCAACGACCAACATGCACATACCCTCATTCAACATCAATCACAATCATACACAAGTCATACATGATATATCAAGTGACATACCTAACAGAAGTTAAAGTTTACGACTATTACAATATTGACCGACCGGCCAAATTTAAAATACATCAAGTAGTAGCGAAAATATGATAAATAAACCAAAAGGGTCCATAAGGTGTGCCCCATAACCCATGGCAATCATTGGTAGCTAGATAAAGCGATTACTCGTTAGCGTCGCCAAAAATGGGGCTAACGAATGTATCAAGCATAAGGTCATCCTCACACGAAAGCGACAATGGGTTAAGCACAAATGTACTTTTAAGTCTTACACAAATTAAAAGTATACATGCTAGAGGTTATTCAAAGGATGGCATTAGTGGCTTAGTTTTGAAATCACGACAATGTATCTCCTACACATGCTAGTTTTCAATGGGAGGTTCAATCATTTGCCTTTGCCTAAACATCGTAATTCAGATTTGCCATTGATGTGCCTATGACATGTGGCCGGGACCGGATGTCAATGACACATGCGATGGTAAATTCTGAATTTCACTCTTAGGCAGTGGCAAATAATTGATTATCTCTTTTTCAATTGCCTTTTGGTTGGATTTGAGTGGTCTTTGCCCCCCCCTTTTCTACTTGTTGTGGTCTCGATTTTGCCTTCGTTTTTTTGTTGTTTTACCTTCCTCAGCTTCCCATCGGGTCTTTGTCCATGGATTATGCGAGTTCGGTTCTTCCGCCGTCTTCGTGGTCGTGTTTCTTTTATTTTCTTTTTGCCGTCGTTCTCTTCTACGGTTCCCCCCCTCATCTTCCTTTTTGTTGGATCCGACTTCCCGCCAGGTCTCTTTCTATGGATCTGTGTGGTCTCGATTTTGCCAGGGTCTTTGTCCTCACTACCGGTGCACGGGGAGTCCCCCTCTCTTCGCCTCCGGATCTTGCCGCCGTCGCCATGGTGATCACCGCCAGACCCCCTAACATCCTTGGCGAGTGTCAGTCTGGCCAGGACATCCACACCCAGAACGGTAACCCCTCCTTACACCCCTCTAACTCGGGAGATTTACGCGTTGGTTATGTTGGGAATTGGCCCATATGACTTAGGCCCATTTTCTATAATTCCAAAGCATTTATGGTTTAGTACCATATTGCTAAGGTAAGGTGGAGGTGACCAACATATAAGGTGGAGTTCTTGTCACTCCTTAAAACATGTGACACATGGATGAGGGTGACATTAGGAGGGCTCTGGCTAAACACACACATGCACGCACGCGCGCGCGTTCGCGTATTTTCGCGTGAAAAATCGCGTGACTTGTGACTTGTGACGCGCAACCGTGCCGTGACGTGGCGCGCCATTTGGCAGACCAAGTCCACCTTATTTTTGCTGAACCATGTCTCTCTCTCTCTCTCTCTCTCTCTCTGTTTGAATGAGATTCAAATGTTTGAATTTGAGGCTTTATTGGGTGATGATGATGACGATTACTAGTGGGTAAATGGCTGGTTAAGTGTGTCGATTACGATGGGTAAATGGCGGTTAAAAATGTCGATTACGGTGGGTAAATGGCTATTTAATCTGTCGATTACCGATGCTGCATCTATATATATGCAGGCGTCCGATTGCATAGTGTGTAGAAGAATAGCCTCCATTCCTTCTTCCTTCTAATCGTCTTTGTTGTCTTTGCGCCGTGCGAACCTCGCCGACTCTTCTTCTCGGCGTGCACCGTGAAGAAGGAAGCGGTATCTCGAGCCGTTCTTGCCGTGAAGACCGCGCGGGGCGGCAATAAGGTTTGGGCAGCGCATTTGCGCGACCGCTTGCTTCTGCGACATCTACATTTACGCCTTGCATCGCTCTCTGCGCGCCGTGTTCTTCATAAGACCTATCTGTAAGTCTATCGTGTGATTGATTGACTTGTTTACATCCTGTTTTTCATATATTGCGAAGTACAATGAGTTGTCTGCTGTCAGTACTGTTTTATGCATCATTAGTTTTTTACAATATTTGTCTTCTAATAAAATCTGAAATTAAAATATTACCCTCATTTTCAACAGGTTCCTCCATGAGATCTACCATTCTGCGCCCTCTGGTTTGGTTTCATCCGCATATGCTTGTTTCGCTGCAGTGGTCGCATGCCGGGCGGTGGCCAACATCATCAATTCCTCGCTCGGGCCCGTCAGGCTCAACAAGGTATGCGTCTCTGTTCCACCATTTAGTCGCTGCCAAGCGTGGAGGGTTTGATCCTGCGGATTTAGAGATTAGATGGGTACGTATATGTGCCGGGTTAGTGTTCCTTTTATCCAAAAAAATGGTTATTGCGCTGAAAATGTTAGTTTTCTTGTTGTCGAATTGAACTTTAGGATCTGCATCGTAGTACTAGATCTATGAAGTTGCAATGTAGTAGTACAATGTTGCAATACTAGGTACGCAATACTAGGTACAAGAAGTTGCAATGTTGTGGTCGTGGTCGTGGCGTGTGAAAATATCATAATTTTGTTTTGGTGCTTATTAACAACTTTGAAGTCCAATAGTTCAGGGTGTTCTGTTTAGTTTTGTATACTAAGGTTGGTGGTTTGATTTGATGAGCTTAATGGTAAGATGGTATGGATCTAATAGAATTTACTGGAACACACTTCTGCAGCAATATTCATGTGGAATCTATTATGTTACGAGAGTACTGCTATTTAAACTTGATGTTGGTCCCGTAGGAGCACAGGAAGCATTTACCCGGTTTGAGAGAGAATTTGTACGAGATGGTACAGCGATCCATTGCATATCCACACAACAAAGCGCTTATTGAAATAGACTTAGTTTCATGATCACATGCTATTTGTAGATTCTGGTGGATGCCTTTGGTGATGTTACATTCACGAATGATGGAGCAACAATTCTGAAGATGTTAGAAGTCGAGCAACCAGCTGCAAAGGTGGTTACTGGCAGAAAAACACATGCGTGAGAAATCTTATTTTCTTATATTGCTGCTTAGTTTCAGTATGCATCCTACTTTTAGGTTCTTGTTGATTTGGCTGAGCTCCAGGATCGGGAGGTAGGGGACGGAACATCATCAGTAGTCATTGTAGCTGCGGAATTGCTCAAGGTAATGAAATGGGCCTTTTGTGCTGGACTTTTGTTCTGCACTTCATCATATTTTTTTTTGTTTTCTGTTTCCTTACCATCGTGGCATGCTAATTTTGAAGTTATGTTTCTCTTCTTTTTAACAGGGAGGTAACGATCTTGTAAGAGACAAAATCCATCCAACCTCTATTATTAGTGGCTACAGGGTGAGCTTTTTAACTAGAACATGGTGTGTCACCCAAAAAAGTTCGGCGGCCTTGGAGTTCTCCGGCTAGCCCTGTTCGACTGGGCCCTACGCCTTCACTGGATATGGTACCAATGGAAAGAGCCTGGAAAACAATGGAATAATATGCAAACTGCCTATCGATGAGAAGGATCATGAACTATTCCGTGTTTCAACAAAAATCGTTCTGGGAAGTGAAAACAAGGCAAGTTTCTGGAAGGATGTTTAGATGGGGAGCATACCTCTGAAAAATATGGCCCCAAGCCTATTTGTCATTGCGGCCAGAAAAATAAGGCAGTGCGTGAGGCGCTTGAGAATAATACCTAAATTGTAGACCTTAGAAGAAAGATCACAGAACATCACCTTCTGGACTTTGTACGCCTGTACATCAAGATCGCACAGGTGGTGCTCACACCGGAATTACCTGATGATATCTCATGGAAGTGGACATCGACAGGAACGTACACAGCCAAGTCGACATGCGAGGCACGGTTTTTAGGAACGATTGAAAAACCGTACGTCGGCCTTATATGGGACTCTTGGCGCGCAAAAATGCAAAATTTTTGCATGGATGGCAGTCAAGAATGGCTACCAACAGCGGACATTCTAGTAAGAAGACATATGCTAAATGATTTTTATGCCCGCTCTGTACAAACAACCCGAAACAGCCCTCATCTATTTCTCAATTGTGTCTACACAAAAGGGTTTGGAGCATTTGTGGCAACATTGGCACAGCACAATAGCATGCTGCCGACACCAGGAGGCGCTCATGGGGCGGTCCTGGATTGGTGGCTAGCAATATCGGAAGAGAAGTGGTCACGGGTAGAAAGGGTCAAAGCTCATTAGTCATCCGACACAGTGGCAACTCTTGAAAGAAAAGAATAGAAGGATTTTCAGTACCAACAAAACAATGCGTTGGGAATGGTAGTGATCATCAAAAAGAAGCCAGGATCTGAATATTAAGTGAGACAAAAAAAAAATTAGCAGCCTATGTGGGAGATAGGGTGCTTCCCTGAAAATCAGCTCAGCGAGGGGGTGTCAGAACTAAGGAATCCAGAACAACTTTCAAGGACTAGCGAAACTGTATCATCCGGTCCGTCGGCTCTGCCTAGTGCCTAGTGCTTCGGGCCGGATTGCTCTCATGCAACACCCCCCTATCTTTGTTTTTCTAGTTTTTGTGATGATTTTCTTTTGGTTTTCAGTTTTGTAACTTGTCGGCAACTCTGCTTTAATGCATTAATGGCAATTCTCTTGCCATTTAAAAAAAAAGCGCTTTGCTACGCTTCCTTTTTCCTGCCACTGTTTCTAGCTTGGTACATGCATCCTTCTCTGGTTTGTTTGCTTGCTTGCTTCGGTTGGTTGCCCGGCTGATCTTGTTGTTTGTTCTCCTTTGGGTGTATTATTAATGTCTGTTTCTCTTGTTCTCCCATGGACTAGGGGATTCTCCTCATACTTGCTTCCCTCATTCCTTCAAATTCAACACCAGTACCTAGCACGTGTCTCTGCTGTTTTCTAACACTACACGCGCCAAGACGCGCGCAAGCCACTAGTGAAGGGTTACAGGGGCTATCGAGCGAGCTACGGGCCACATGTCAGCACCAAAGTGTTTGTGAGGGGGGTAAGGGAGAACGTATCACCTGTTAGAATTGTGTCTATTACTGTGAAGACACGTTCATTACTTAAATTCTAAAGCATATATAGTTTAGTCTCATATTGCTTAGTTAAATAATAGGAGGGTAATTTATAAGGTGAAATCTTTATCACCATCTTGAAACATGTGACACATGGTATAGGATAATATGAGGAGGACTATAGCTAAAGTCATACACACGCATATGCATACGCATGGGTGGATCTCAGATGCCCACAGGGGTGCACAGGACACCAGTCAAAAATTATTTTCTTTATATATAGCTATGTATATATAGTATGGACACTCTAACCGAGATAAAAGGACACCCCAAGCCACAGTTCAACATAACCCAAGATATGTATGGGAATAGGGACTCCGATCATTTTCGTTCGGATCCACCAGCATGCACGCCTTTCGTATATTCGAGTGACAATCGTATGACTTGTGACTTGCGGCGCCACGACGAGTAAACCTAGTCTACCTTTCTTTTGCTAAGCGTGCATCTATCTTCTTTTATCTTGGTCAAACCCGATTGTAGTCGGAAGACCAATGTGGTCGATGAAGTACAATTTACATGACTTTTATTAGTATAGCTTTATACTTCTCTAGTTATCTGTAATCTTTACCACGTAATAAAATTTAAAATTAAAATATTATCCATATTTTCAACGCCACCAACCACGACCATTATGTTCTTTTAAGTTGTAAAGATACGCACATTTGACTAGCTTGATTACGTACCTCTTGTTGCTTCACAACCAAGGTCAAGTTAGTTATTGTCCAGTAATATGACATCATTGGGAGTGCTAGGTACGCCACTTAATAATATTTTTATGAGGTAGGTAAAGAAAAAATATGCATATTGTTAGCTAGTGGAAATGGCAAGAGAGGTGGTCTTTGCTGTGACTTTGACTGTAGCAAGTTCACGGAAATTTTGGTTTCAGAGTACTAGACTGATGGTTCAGTTCAATATATCTATGCTAGTATAGTGCACAGTTCCTATAAGATGCTAACAGGTAACAAATGGTCATGGCAAATACAGTATTCTGGATAATGCCAGATAGAGACGAATAAATATGTTTTTTTAGATAATAGAAGAGAAAAATTCTCTCGGCCTCTGCATCAAGGATGCACACAGCCCATTTTATTAAAGAGTCTAAAACACCAAAGTAACAAGAACTATTAAAAGTGACTTGAAACCTTACAAGCAAACGACGACTGAAAATTAAACTCAATCATTACAAATCCCGTGACTAAATCGCCACTCATGAATGATTAAAATTTGCTTCACCACTCTCTCCAATCTTTCGCTCCCGGCCAACATAACCTCCTTCTGGGCCAATTTCTGCAAATTTACCCAAGCCCTCAGCTAGTGCCTACTCAATGAGATAACCTGCAAAGAATTAGCGACAATCTTTTTGTCAAAAACAACTTCATTCCGACATATCCAGATAGACCAACATAAGGCACTAGCTTTCATTAGAAGTTGTGGTTTTAAAAATTTTAGAATCTCGGCTCACCAATTCACAAACATATGTGCTATACTCACAGAAGGAGATAAATTAAATGCACATTGAACATCCCACCATGCAAGATGTGCAAAGGGGTATTCAATAAAAAGATATTGAATTGTTTCTTCATTAATACAAAAACAACACTTTTTGCTTCCCCTCTAATTCCTTTTGAGTAAATTATCTTTAGTTAAAACTACCCCTCTTTTGAGATGTTATAGGAATATTTTCACTTTTAATAAAAATTTAATTAGCCAAAAAAAGTTCCGAATGGGGGTTGGAAGTGGGGGATTGAGAAATTTCAATTAGTGCCGCATAGAAAGATTGTACTGAAAAAAGTCATAGACTTATTCAAATTCCACCTGAAAACATCTTTTTGAGATATCAAATGTAAATTAGCAATTCTCAAAATTAACTCATTCCTCGCATGTACTTAGGCCCAATAATGAATCATCAGAAAGAAATATTTAAAAGAGTTGTTCTTATAATATTTGCTATTGTATTATCATTTGCCTTACCACATTACAAAGGAGTCGATATTGACGACTTCCATGCATTCAGAAAACTGCCAAGCGTGTTGAAATTTGGGATAGGTGAAAGCCATTATTATGTGACTTCCATGCATTCAGAAAGCTACCAAGTGCATTCATGGCCGGATCACAGCTCTATATATATGTAATTTTAAATAGCCCCTAAGGAGCAACAGCATTAGCTTGAACACGAAATCACGGCTAATACAATTACGCATACCAGTTTCAGATTTTGGAGCAAGCAAAGGCAGGTGAATTGAAGTATTGAACTACTGTGGCTAGCTAGCTCATGCGCGCGCGCCCCATGGCAGCTTCTCGGGCTCGCGTCGAGTTACTGGGAATACTAGTGCTGTCTCTCATGCTGCTGCCGTCGTTTCTGTCCGGCTCTCTCTCCGTCGCCGCTGCTTCTGCAGGGGGCAACGAGCCTTCGGCATGTGAGTGCGCAAACCTTTACATCTCTTCTCGATTCCTTGTGAGCGTACGTGCTAATTAAGTTTTACAAAGAAATACGAACTCGATCGTGGTCTGATTTATCCGTCAACCTAGACGGATCGTGTTCGCTGAATTAATCATCTTTATGTTTCAGGTACAAGTTAACTGTTAAGTTGCCCAACTTGGTTTGATGGTAACGCTAGCTCTTTTGTGTGCACATGGCAGTGAAGAACGGTGACAGCAAGCCGGGGTTGGCAGTGATCAGCAGGGAGAAGCAAGAAAGCCATCGACTAACTCTGATCACATCAGCACGGCGGTCTCTCGTACCTTCCAGTAAGTTGTAACAGGGGATTAATAGCGTAGCCTGAACATTAAAAATTTTAAACTCCTTAATTGCCTTATTTTTAAGGGGCTGTCTATTCATAAGGTGATTGAAATTTCTTAAGTATAAGTTATTTTTTTTATCTATTAAATTAATAACTAATCATATGACACATCAATCTTTATACAAATCTAATGGTCTTAACAAGTGATTTAAAATTAAGAAAATTTCAGCGACTTAAAAGTAACAAGACTGTATTTTTAATATGAACCTTAAAAATCCATGATAATATTTGATTCTGTTCAGCAGCACCAGGAAATCAGGAATTAGAATGAAAATGGTTGTTATGGCCATATCTCAAAATTAGATGGTAAAATAAAATGCCAAAAGCACAAAAGGATTAATATCTTGATTTATTTGACGTGCTGTCCAACAAGTTTTCTATATACCCATAATTAAGGGAAAATGTGCTCAGCAACAAATAGTTGCAAATTGTAAAATATCATCCGAAGTGAGATTAACAAGTGGGTCCTCCTACCATCTTTTAGTAACACATTGATGTTATTTTCCTACTCGAAATTCTTTACGATGTTACGAAAATTTTTGCTTACTTGTGTTCCGTTTTCAGACCCCGGGGGACATGATCCTCCTGTCTCCCCAGCACATGGAAACTGAGACGAGACAGTACCCCAGCTGGTAGCCTGGTACAAGGAACCAGTTACCTATATATATGGAGAGGATGAACTGTAAGCAGGACCTCTATCTTTGGTAACAAGCGCAGAATTATTTGCTCCATTTGCCAAGCAAAGTCTTTTCAAGTACAAACATTATAAGATTACTGTGCTGTCACATAAAGCATACACTTACATGTACTTGCGACTAATTTAATTTCTACTAGTTGTTTTGTGTTTCTTTTGAGAGCGCTCTGCACTTTTTGTTGGTGTGCCACACTATCCACCAGAATGCTAGCAATGTACTCTGTAGTTTGTCAGAATCTTCCTCCTTCCCTATTGTCGGTTCTTTCTGACTATCACGCAACCTTGCAGAACACTTAGAAAGTGGAAGTGAATTGAACCATGATACAAATGCTATGATGATGTGTGCGTGGCAGAGTGTGCTCGCTTCTTCTAGTGGGTGGTGAGAATACCCTCAATAGGATGTTTGATTTGGAAGGAAAAAGACTAAGGTCATGACTGCACTCATGTGAGAATACCAAACCGAATCTATGATCCCAATGTATTAGAATACCAACTGGAGAACCACTGAATCTGAATTTACAATTTCACCAAACCAAACTCGAACACATGTCCAATATTCACTAGCAAAGAAAAAAATCTTTGTAAAACCATAGTTATCCCATTAAGACAGCAAGACCATACTGCTGTCTACAGAACTCCATCACCCATTTCCTTAGCACAGTTAAGTAACTCCAAAATTAGAACATTTCACTCCATAAACACCACTTACTACAGTACCAATTAACCCAACCAACACCTAATTACAATCACAGTAGCGCACAAAATTCACAGAACATATTGCTGCCTGCAAGCGCGAGACGGCGTTCTCGCGAAGTTGAGGAAGCGAGGTGGTCGAACACCGTGCCTCCGGCCCCGTCGAGGAGAAGGGGCGACTTGATTCGACGGCACAACTCTCCAACACAATAGAACATATATGAAGAAGAAAAATGGAAGTGAATCAATTAGTATCGAGCAATTACTCTTTAGTAGCGCATAATAAATCACAAATTAAACTACTGGTAATAATTAATATTAATTAAGCAATGTTTATTAATCACGATTACACAACGGTCTATAGTTTTGACTAGTGTATTTTCACCACATTGGTCTATGGATCGACCACTATTTTTAGACCTTTGTATTTTGACTATTGTATTTCGACTACTGGTGTTTGATCACTTTATTCGACCACCTGGTCTATAGTTTCGACTACTTTATTTCACCCACAGTGTTTGACCACATTATATCGACCATTTTATTTCGACCACGAGTGTTTCCACTATCTTGGTCTATGGCTTCAACCACATTAAGAGAGAGAAATGTACATTTAGCAAAAACAAAGGTAGACTAGTGACGAGTTAAAACCTCATGCATTATTTTTAATACATAAAAGATCATACGTTTTCATGATCGTAACCCACGAGTTCACGACCTCATTGGTTGTAAAGATTCGGAGGTTACACAATGGGTACCTGGTGGACGAGAAGTGCGTGCCTAGCTTCGAGCCGGGTTGCTCGTAAAGGTTTGAACCGATATTTGGAACCGATTCGGTATATATATTCTCTACTGGTGTGATGAATGGAACACGTGCATATTCTATACCACACAACGTTTCTTACCATGAAACATCGATGAACAACCACCATGCGGTGAAGTATCTCATAAACATACAACCGTTGAGCAGTTGACTCTCCATCAACCGTCATCCAACTCCGACCCGATCGCGATGCTTCACATCGAGCGTCTTCTCTAAAAGTAATCGCCTCTTCAAGAGCTATTTAAAGATGGAGCATGGACGGAGCAAAGGGCCCCTGACATCAGACTGAAGCATAGACCTTAGATTCGTGTTTTAAATCTGGCATTGTAAGGTAACAAGTAGTGCTCTCGATTAAGCGAGAGTAGTTCACCATCCATCAAGAGGTATCCCAGTAAATCCGATTCATACTAATAAAAGAGTAGTCCCATTATCTCCCTAGATCGTCCACGTCTCTTTCTCCTTTTCTTTTCGTAAGATCGACGTCTTGATCGTCGACAACTAGATTCACGATATGTTCACGGTCGCGCGTTACAAGTCATAAGTCACACGATTGCCACGCGAATATACGCTCGCGTGTGCGTACATGTGTGCATGTAACTTTAGTTATAGTTCTACTCATGTCACCCCATGTCATGTGTCACATGTTTCAAGGGGTGGCAAGGACTCTACGTTATAAATTGCTCTCCTACCACTTGGCTAGGCAATATAGGACTAAATCATACATGCTTTGAAATTTCATGAATGAATAGGCCTTTATACTTATGGGCTCAATTCTAACACTAGCTAGCAGATCGGGATCCTCCGCCATTGCTACTAGCAATGGTAGAGGCACATAGTATCCTTTGCATTAATACTCCTCCGCCGCTGGATGGAATACGACAGATGAGATCAGTCGCACAACACAATCTAAACAGCGCCTGTACAACGATTTGCTACAGTATTCATATTCGTTTATGGCAAAAAAAAAAACAGTATTCATATTCGTTTCTGAAAAAAAATCCGTACTCATTTCCGATCCGAGAAAAAACCGATCCGAGTTCGTTTTCGTCCGGATCAATCGGAAACTATCCGATCCGTTTTCACCCCTACATACAAAGCAAAGTTGAATCTTGATGGACTGTCTCTTTGAATGTGCCATCTTATTTTGTGTGGCCTTTTTCAGGCTTTGTGTGACCTGTTTGGACCAAGCAGCGTACAAAAAAAGTTCAATCGAAGGTTGGTTCTTTACTTATCTCGTGAGAAAATTCATAATATGCCACTGAATAACTATATGATTCATAATATTTCACTCATTGTGAGGCTGACATGTGGGCTCAGGGCCCATATGTCAGTGAGACACTAATGACATATTGTAAAGATCTAAAGTTATTCAGTGACATATAGCGAAATGCCCCTTATCTCAACGAGTAGTTACAGAGAAAATCGACTATTTGCTGCATTAAAGGTTGGTCCGGTAGGATTTGCCGTTCCAAATAATATAATTTAGAATTTGCCACTACAAAGGTTGATTATTTGTGTTTCATAATATGTCATTTTGGCCATTTAAATACTGGTCATTTAAATGCATTTTCCTCTCTTAATCAGATATTATAGTTTAATGGGTACAATGTTCACCATCAAAGAGCCACAAAATTGCATTGTGTTTCAGCAAAAGCAAAAAAATTCAGTGTCCTAGAGCAAACACTGCAAAATTTGGGTGTCCTTGAGCCAATTTTGTCTCTATTATTATATTATTAAAGCGGTAAAAAAGAAGCCACCACGTGCGCTCTCAAGGGCTAAAAATTACCACGATAATCGGTGAAATCTTTGGGACACGGGATTGTTAGATTCGGACCCACATGTGTTTATTGTGCTAGTCTTATGATCGATGCTAGCACACACATTGAACAACATTCATATCACATCCATACATGAATAAATAAAACATGATAGTACAATCTAAATAAACAATCAAAATTAAGTCATACATGACCAAGTTTACAACATACCGATCGACCGACCAAATAGTTCACATAGTATAAAGTTTGCAACGGAGATAACGATAAGGAAGCACCCAAAACCAACAAGGATGCCTTAGCTCTCCCACGGACATCCAGCCGGATAAACCCTAGTAATCAACGTCATCATCGTCAAAACCGTAGCGTAAAAGTATCCGATCGAACCAATGAGCTTATACCAATGGTGTCCTCGAGGGCACAGGCATAGCACCATCAAGTGGAACTTCCGAGGCGTAGTGACGACGGCGAGATTGATCTAGGGCGAGTGCGTGCCTAGGGCGATGCGGTAGTGCATCGATGGCGTTGAGGGCAACCGAGATGCATCCAGGAGAGATTGATCTCGAGGACGAGACACTACTACAAGAACACCCATACACCAACAGATAGCTAGCAACAGAGTTAACATCCATTACAAACAGGCTCATGGGTTGTGTTAGGAATGCTTAGTAGATACGCCACCTCTCCCACATTTGAGCCAAAAGGAAAAACGGTCATCCCACCATCCCACCCCACCCCCTTAACTTACTCCCGATATTCCATTTAACCCGCCCTAAAGAGTCCATTGCTCTAGTGGCGGCGACCCTTGGCTTCCAATTCTCTAATGGTGTCTCCCCACAATCCACAATCCAAACTGCAGCACTCCTGTCTCCACTCGTCGTCTCGTTCCCCACCTCCACCTCCCGCGTGGGAGATCTATCTATCACCCATTCCCACCTCGTCCATGGCGCCGTCGCGCCCACTCATGCGTGGGATCCACCCGTCGCACGTCTTCCCTAAGCGCGGCGGCCGCACCTTGTCGTACGACGTCACACTCACCGCGCTGCTCGTCGCCTCCACCTTACTCCTCGCGCTCATCGCCTTCAGTGTCATCTCGCTCCCGGTATCCGCCACCACGGGTAGCGAGGCTGAATCCACCGACTCCCGCCCCGCGCGCCCTTGTGGCCGCCGTGACCTTAGGTAAGTGAGAGGGTTGTACTTGTCCGATTTGGTTCGATCGGCGATCTCGTCGATCATTTCTCTTTGTTGGAAGCGCGAGGGTTGGGAGCAGGCGCCACGGTGGGCGAAGGTGATCGTGGGAGCCCAGGGCATTCGTGTACCACAACTTCACGGTAACAAATGCTCGCTCTCGCCTTCACTTCAAAATTACTGCTATGATTCATTGGTTTTGCATGCATGTTGCTCTGTGGAAAGATTACCCTTTCTGGGATCCACAAAGAACAAGGTTATTTGCTTTACACATGACGATGCAAGCGCTTTTATTGAATGTGATGTGTTGGGGCCTTGGGTATACTGAAGATGCAATTTTCTGGAATCTTTCTTGTTTAATTGAATTATGGAGCGTGAGGTGTAATGCTATAATGGATCCCATATTGCCTTAACGTTTTGGTAAATTATGTGATCCGAGAGATGTAAAGATAAGCTCTTTAAATTGCTGGCTATGTGATGCGCATTTTGATACGGGAATAGAATGGTGGTGACCTTACGTTTGGATGGATGGAGTGCAGTGTACATTTAGCACATGTTTGTGCGACATCCGAGTTTTCTTTTGTCCTTTGCATATGTAAATGATAAACTACTATGTAGTCTGTCTCCTACACATATAAAGCATCTAATTGGTAAATAAGATAAATGAAGGGAAGATTTTTTTGTCTAGTTTACAGTGGTGTGTATATATAACTCGTTGTTTTGTGTAGGGCACGAGAGTTGCCTCTGAGATGGAAGACTTGGATGTGTCCTCTTTGTTATGAACTTATGGTTATGTTGCACATTATTGTACTTCACAATAAAATTAAGGAATAAGAAAATCTTTCCTGCAAGTATATGTGACTGTGTGATTCTAATAAATGTCATTTTTTAGGTAGACCTTGTTGTTTGTGCAATCCCATGGCGTTTACCACAGGAACAATTCTGTAGTGTCTTGCCTCAAGTGTTCATTGTGTTCAATTGTTTGTATATTGTGTAAACTTTAGAGTTACAAGTGCTTGTTCGTCATATCTTTTTTTCGCAGTTTTATTGCTTGTTAGTGCAGCATTCAATATTTTGTGTGGTTTAACTATGTGTCATATCTTTTTTCACAGTTTTATTTCTTGTTAGTTCAGCATCCAATACTCTGTGTGGTTTAACTATGTCAGATTGCTGATAATTTGCTCCTTTCATTAGTCCAATGAAGAGTGCGAGTACTTAATTGGATTGGCCAAGCCTCACATGGTGAAATCAATAGTTGTTTATAGCACTACCGGTAAAAGCAAGGACAACAGGGTTTGCACTAGTTCAAGCATGTTTCTTCAAAGAGGACGAGACAAGGTTATTCGGGCCATTGAAAAGAGGATGGCTGATTATGCCTTCATACCTGTAGGTATGTAATTATTGAAATGTCTGTGTTTGGCTATATTATTTTCATGAACTAACCAAATTCGTAGTGCGATCTCTCAGTTGATATTCTAAGCTAGTATACAGAGAAATTTTCACCCACACAACACTTAGGGCAGTCTGACGATTATATGCGTCTTCTTAGTTCTAGTTATCGATAGCTACTTAGGTGCTTAGAGTTTTGTCAGCATGCAAGTATTATGGCATTGGATCGTGACATGCGAATGCGGTCCAACAATGTAGCTCTTAACATGTTCTGCTTTATTTGGTTTGTTTAATCATATTTGTTCATACTGGCTACAGAACATGGAGAGCGATTCCAAGTTCTGCACTATGTAGTTGGGCAGAAGTAAAATCTCACTTTGACTTTTTTTTATGAGTTCAACACCAAGAATGGTGGTCAAAGGTTTGCTACTCTTCTGATGTATCTGTAAGTACGATCACATACATAACATTTAGGTTACATGTGATGTTAATTGAATTCCAATTCTCACATGGAACCATTGTAAAGATAATGTTCTTTAGGACCATGAGTTTATATTGCTAGCCATACATATTTTGTTATTTACTTAGTATAAGACTGTAGGTAGTAGGTTGAGCTTTTGATGTATTGGACCACTAGAATACATCTTTTTGAGGTCCTTTACATAGCTAGGAACTCTTGCTATTTTGGACCACATAGCTCTTGACTTGTCGTGAGCCCGATTCTACATCTTTTTTGATTCGAGTTCTTAAGAAATAGTTGTCTAGGCTAATGCATTGCAGATAAATTACACCCAACAACAAGAATACAAACTTAAGAGTTCAAACAGAGAAGAAAAGTAGAATAGTGGTCAGGGAAGCATTGAATAATCTATGAGTATGCATCTAAGACACATCTTGTAACTAGCACCATCTGTTGATTTTACAAACATAAGTCTATCTTTGTTACAGAACTGAAAGCCTTTCTAGTTGATACTAAAGATAAATTTTCCAGGAAAGGTGATTGTCCGTGGAACTATTCACCTCAGAGACCTAAGTTAGGGTTTCGTACAATTTGTGCCCAGTTAGACAATTAATTCTATGGTTGTAATTAGTAAAGTTAATTGTGTTATGCATTGAAGTGCTATGTGGACTTACAGTTTTACTTTGTTCATGTGTAATATTCAATGGTTATTACTAGCCCAGCAGAAAACATATCACAAGAACACAACTAATACTAACTATTGATGATATTAAATATGTTTTTTACTCAGTTCTTGCCTTCATGGTGATCTAATCGTTAAAACTCACACAATGTTTGATTGAACTCTGTTTGAATCTCTTAACAATTTAGGCAATCGACCTTTGACAACAAAGGATAGCCCAACCATTGTGCACAGATTAAATTGACAAGTTCATTGGTGTGATGTAAACCTATGAGTTTGGACTTAAAGAAACTAAAAGCTTTGTTTATCAAGGAAAAAATAGCAAATATGTTGTAAAATTATTCACAAATCATGACTCATCAGTAGTTTCCTAAGATGTCCAAGCTATCTTAGGCCCATTTGGAACATGGGATTTTTATTTCTGCGAGAATTGAACTGTTTCCTACAAAATTCATGTGAAACTCCTGTGTTCCAAACTGGCTTTTAAGTAGGATTTTAAAAATTCGAACTTGTTTTCCAAGCTTAATGGCGACATTGGGCCCTTTTCTGAATGGGATAGTATGTTACTTTAATATTGCAAAATTCATGTGTTCCAAATGGTGCTCCTTTTAGTTTTGTTACTTTAATATTGTAATTTTGTTTCTTCCTAATGGTGCATTAATAGACTCAAATTTTTCATTGTAGGTTGATAAGATAAATGGATGATGCTATGGATGACATGTTGAATGTAAGGTAGAGAATGGTGACATAGGCAGATGATCTTCATTACGTTTAGATTTCATTCTGTTAAGAAATGATGTTCAACTAAAATATTTATATCTTGTCTTATGTGGATGGTTCTCTATGTAATGCAACAATTTATTTTTAATATATGAGTGTTCTTTTTAACCATGCTACGACTGATAATGTTTTTTTTTTTACTTTGACTTCTACACACTTATAATCGTTGTAACAATCTAATTATATCCGTTGCCAAAATAGCAAAAGTCATCTGTATGACGAGTACCAAAACTTCTATGCGTTGTGATAATATAATTATATCTATTGTCAAAATAGTAAAAGTCATCAATACATGGTAAGTACCAACGCATACAAGTGTAGTTACAACGACTATATCCATTGCTACTTTGCAACGCTTTTTCATATATATATATCTGTTGTAATAGACTCGCAATGGTCTCAATAGCACGCATAGTAAATGCATTGGTATATACCGTACCAACACTTATTTAGATTTTACCAACGCATATATACATTGGTAAAGGGGTGTTCATCTTGTAGTGAGACGTCCAATAAAGAGGTCGTTGTGGATCGTGGCAGCGGTGGAGCAGGAGGAAGCAGGAAGCCAAGGGTGGCGACCATGGCATCGTTGATGATGACACAACACCGCATTTTGTGATTTGAAGGCAAAAAATAAGGTTACGTATACAGAATTATTTTTCTCTGTAAAAAGCATCACATTTTGAACCGTTGGATCAAAAAAGTAACATACTAGATTAAACAACTAATAATATATAATACACATACATACAGTCCACAAAACTTATTGGATTCATGAAGTCCATCTATACAAGATTCGACTGTTTTCTCAGCCCAAAACAGTCAAATTTTAGTTTATTTACAACTTCATTATACATAAATTACAGTAAATTATTTATGTAATTTTTTTCTTGGTTACTGTAATTATTCTTAAAAGTATTAATAACTCATATTTCCATCACATGATTCAAAATCTCACATGTACTTTGAGAGGTTGAGTAAAAACAAAGACAAAAAAAATAAAATTATATACCAATAAAATACGATAATGTGATGAACTGGTTATGTTCTGAAGAAAAAATCATAATAAATTCGGACCCAATTCACCATATAGGAAAAAGTACAAATCTCAAAGCATATCGGACAAATGAAAATTTGACTATTTTGACAAAAGAAAATAGTCAAATGTTGTTTAACAAAACGATCTGAGGTTGCATACCAAAAGGTTAGATTCGAACCCAAATGACCACATCAACAACAAGAATCTTACAGCACATCTAACGACAGAAAAAGTGACTGTTTTGGCATAAAAACGCGTCGGAAGTTATATACTAACTAGAAAAAGTAAATAATGATGGCCGAAATATGCATGACTCAGTAGGAATTGGTAGAGGTTCAATAAAGAGCCAGATCGGGTCCTAAGCCCAAAAAAGGAAGTGATCCAATAGAAAAAACAAAGAACAAAAGGAACAAGAGAAGAAGCTTATCACCTATATGGTGGATTGTAACATCCCAAAGTCTTTATTACCAAAATAAAATAAATAAAAGTTATTGTTTTATTGGATTTTCTGAAATTTGATAGAGTTTCATTGCTTTATTTGAATTTCTAAAGTTTTAAAAGTAAAAATTTAAAATTCATTTGAGGTTCTTGAAGTTTTATTTGGTTTGACCTGAAAAATAAAACTTATTTGATTTCTAGAATTTTTGAGATTTTAAAAGCTTTTCCTAAATATTTTAAATCCAAAATAATTTATTTTGCAAAATTAATAGCCAATTATGAATTGAAACTATTTTTATGAAGTCAAGTAAATAAGAGAATTTCGTAAATTTTCTCATAATTTTTGGATTTAATTTGCTATTTTCTAAAGCCCTTTCTAATTATCTGGAATTAAATCAATTGGAAAACAAATTTAAAATCCCCCAAATCCTTTGGACCGAAACTCTCTTCGGCCCAACTCCTTTTCACGCATGCACGGCCCGCTCTTCTGTGCAAAAAACCCCAAACCCGTTTCCACCGTTGGATTGAGATTCAACGGTCAGATCTCCGTGTAACGTTCGGGCGACCGAACGTCTCAATCGGTTTTGACCATAGGATCTAAATCCAACGGCATCCACGCCCCCACGCCACCCTGCCCCTCCGTACCATCGGATGGAAATCCGACGGCCCGCGACCCCTTCTCCTCCGCGTTCTTCTTCTTCGTTTCCTTCTTCTTCCCCGAGCCGCCGCCATTACCGTGCCTCGCGAGCTCTATCTCCGCCGCGATTCTCGCCCTCTCTTCACGCACGGACACGCGCATTAACTTCCCCAATCGTTGCCTCGTCCGTTTTTGGCATTTCCCCTCCATCTCCGGCCTTTATTACCCCGATTTCCGCCAGCGACCTCGCGTGACCTTCGTGCGCCCTACGCCGCCTCAACCTTGCCCTCGGCCTATTTAAGGGCACCGCAGCTCCGCCTCTTCTCGCCAATCCCGACGCCCCTCACATCCCCACCTCCGCCTCCCTCTACGCCTCGGATTTCAAGTTTTCTCCCGCGAGCTCGGAAATCTTCGTTCCGGCGCGGCAAGGCCTCATCGGCGACAGAGACCACCTCTTTGGCATCGACACTTCACGCCGACCGGTGCGCGCGCCTCTCGTGTCGAAGACCACCGGAGCTCCGCCGTGTCGAAGACCTAGAACCCGCCGCCGCTCATCGACTCGCCGCCGGCGGCCACCTAGTCAAGCATCGTTGCCGCAAGGTAGTGCACCAACACCAGTATAACACCATCATTCTTTTGCACACCTCACCGGAGCTCGCCGCGGTGCAGAGCGCCGGCGAGCTCAACGCCGAACTCCGCTGCTCATCGGGTGATGTGGCGCTGCCACGTCACACGCCACCTGGCCACCCACATTAGCGCCCTCGCCGATGTGGAAGGGACGTGGCTGCCTACGTGGTGCCACGTGTGCCACATCACCCGCATCCATCCTCACTTGCACTGTTCTGGTGGACCGCGTCCACCGTGAACCTTTGACCAAGCCGTGGGCCTAGTCCATTGACTTGGGCCCACATGTCAGTGAGACCAACCAATTTTCTTTACAAATTTAATTCGGTCGAAAAATCCTTTATCAGTCGCTGACGTCAGCTTTGCGCAATAAAGCCATTTTCCTTTAGAAAAAATAATTCTCAAAATTCAGAAAAA
Organism: Ampelocalamus luodianensis; assembly: GCA_036346255.1. NCBI lineage: Eukaryota > Viridiplantae > Streptophyta > Magnoliopsida > Poales > Poaceae > Ampelocalamus > Ampelocalamus luodianensis. The sequence goes on from JAYEVH010000384.1 coordinate 46,562, forward strand.
CCCTAATTCTATTATATCATGTATTTTCAATCTTTCAAAGCCCATATCTTTTGCATCTGGACTCCGATTGAGCCAATTCAAATTTCTAAATTTATCTAAATTCAAGATCTAGCTATCTAAACCAAAATATTTCAATTTGGAGTTCATTTGAATTGTTATTTCAATTTTATTTGAATTTGGCTTATTTCGTGATTAGATTTGACGACTTGGGAGAATCGATTTGTGCGAGTTGAAGAGCTCATAAGAGGATTGATTTTGACTGTATGATCTTTGTGATTGTACACTTGGACTTCTTAAAGAAAGTACTTGTGAGTACTAGGTGACCTGTTAAGGAAAACAACATCACCTCAGTACCAGGTGATCTGTTAAGGAAAACAACATCACCTCATCAAGCAAGGCAAGTTATACCCTTGATCATATTGATCCCATTATTTTAAATTATTTATATTCTGTTTTAAATTATTACTGCATGCATATGTTTATACATTTATTTTAATTTCATGTTTTAATTGCCTAGTTATTCTAATTTTTCTTGTATGGTCAATTTGAATGTTGAACATGAATGCCTTGTCACTATTAGATCAAATACTACTAAAATTAGTCATATGCTTAGCCATGCTTAGATCACACTTATGAATTTGGAAAGGTTTGGCCAAATCTTTTACAAACTTGATTTAAATTTGGTACTGTAGTATTGTTTTACCACAGAAGGTTTATAAAGAGGGTTTTACTCTAAATAAAATCAAAAATGGGTTTGGACTTGGGCGAGATGGATGATTGGTGGGCGCAGGTTTATGCACAGGCTTAATCTGGTTAGGGTTAAGGCCCAGGGTTTTATTTGGAAGACGTCCAAGTCAGTTAAGGGCCGGTCTTCGAGTGCATGATGCTATGTCTTACCGTACTACCACTTGTTTTGTATGGGCAAGACCTGGCTGATTAATTTGCAAAGTTCCATCATGGTCGTTCCTATTGATGTGGTGGGTAGTCTTTCATGACCTCTGTTAGTCCCACCTAGCGCAAAAGGGGGCCTGAACCCTACGACGGGTAGTCCAAAGGGGGTGAAACCTTAGCGAGGAAGGACTGTGGTGGAATGGCGCACTGTAAAGCTTTGTGATAATCACTTAGTCGCACACCTACGGAGTGTGTGGCGGGCGATGCCAGTTGATTACCTCTTGTAGGTAAAGTTGTACAACCTCTGCAGTGTAAAACTATTGAATAGCCGTGTCACGGTTATGGACATCTTGTGGCTGCTCAAAGTTTGACTTTGTTTTTGTTTGAAAAGATTTCTTCAAAATGGTTTATCCAAATGAGAATTGGGCAGGAAGCCATATGATAGGAGAGTATCCTTCACTATTCATGTGTGAATGTTATCTGACTACAAAACTGAGAATTTATAAAATGATTTGTAATTATAAAATATCTGCTTTTGAACTTAGTACAAGTATTTAAAAAAATGTTGCTTTATGCAAATCAACCAATGAGCCATCCTTTGTTACATCCATGTATGCATGTCATTCTATTATTTGATGGGTGTAACTTGCGAGCACGGAAGTTGTGCTCATGCTTGCTTTATGCAAACAAAATTTGAGAGAGAAGAACTTTGCTATCGATATGTACCCGACGATTAGGCCGTTTCCCATCGATTGCTGTGGCGATTCGCTGGACCCTATTACATCTTCGTCTTCCGCTATGTTTATTTTATTGTTGGCACACGTAAGCCTCCTTTGTAATCAGCTCTGTTGGTATTTATTAATAAAGTTGTGATATGATTTTGTTACTATATTTGTTTCTTTGTGTGGACTAGCTACGATCATGGGACTAGTTTAGAAATGCACAGAGAATTTGGGGTGTTAATCCGGGTCCCGACATGGATAGTAGACAAGCGCCACGACTCCACACGAGAGAAAAAGCTTATTAGCCATGGTGGGCAAGTGGAGAAAGGGCATGATCAAACTGCTCTTTTTCTAGAGTGCAAGGAAGGGTGCACACACACTTACACATGTGCGTGTTCGATTACACACAGGATTGCAAAGATCCAAAATCTCATAGAGCGATGGTATGCGCTTTCTCAACGATCACACGTGTATATTGTAATCTTATTAAATAAGAAACAAATGCGGATGGATGGAAACAAACACCCACGCTATCACCACAAGGCCACTGCCTTCTCCTTGGATCAAATCTACTCTGATACCTTGGTATCATTATATTGCCCTTGTATTGATAACTAGACATGCACAGGCGGTTAAGAGAGGTGCATAACGAGCGCCGTCGAGGAGCGTGCGTGCGTGCATGCATCTTTATCACAGCCCCAACAAATTAAATTGGATTAATATGTATTTCACTAACTTGCATTATCAAATTCAAATCATTCCATAATATATTGTACTTGGAAAATCTAATTTGAGGTAAACATACACATCAAAATTCAATTTTTTAATTCAAATCAGTGATAACAAGTTGTGATCATCATCTGAAATCAATTTATTTAAATACTACACTAATTATTAGGAATTAATATAATTTTCCCAAATTTTTGGGACTAGTTTGAACCTCATTAAAATTCAAACAACATTTATAGACATACAACATGTTTGAATTTAAATATCACAAACTATATTATGAACAGTAGGGTTTATAAGTTTTATGGGAACTATATACTCCAGGAACCCCAATTATTTCATGATTTTAGGAATTTATTTCTAATTATAAACCCGGTCAAAGTTGCTAGATAGATTTTAATTCCAGTCAAACTTGAAAACCTAAACCCGACTCATTCCTCGTAGGAGCAGAAGTCGCGGTCGAGCCCAATCAACTAGATGCACCTCACGTGAGCCGTCCAGATGGAAAACGAACGCACGGATGGCGTACCCCTTCGCCCCGCGCCACTTAACCTCTTTAAACCTCAACCTTCGATCGAGATCTAGCGCCGCTATTGGACCACGTCCTCCTCCTGCGACGGACGAGCCAGCGGCCGGTGGGCCGGCTGTCGGTTCGTCTTCCTCCCGTCGCGTCGCTCGAGAACACCAGCGCCACGCGGCCGCTGCTCTGCTGCTCCGCGTTGCGACTCGTTAGTGCCGTGTGTTGCCGCGCATGCAACCACTCCTGGAGCTCCTCACTTCACGCGCCTCCATCTCCGTCATCGCCGAACATAAGACACCCGAACCCTAGTTCTCCCTCACTCTTCCTCTGGCGGTGAGGAAGGGAAGCTCTCCGTGCTCATCTCTGGGTAAGCTTCCACGGGTGCTTCCCTCTCTTCTACTTCCATGCCTTCTCCATTTTTGCTAACCTAGCTCTTGCGATGACTTGTAGCTTTGGTTCCACCTTGGTGCCTTCGGCGCTCGGAGCACGCCAAGTGACATCCTCGTACCATTTCTCACTTCCAAAGGTTTTGTCCTCAAACCACGCGTCATCTTGCATGCTTTAGACCAGATCTAAACCCCTAACTCTATTTGGGTAATGCAGCGGGATCTCGGCGAATTGAGGACTTAACCATTTTCGGCCGTGAAACACCTTCGTCTCCTACCTTGTTCGGTAAGTCTTTTCTCGATTCCTTGCTCTAGTAGCTTCCTAATGTAACCCTTGATCTGCTCAGACCACTCACTTTAGTGGTTTTGCTCAAGGCCTCCTATCCACGTGAAGCCCCTTTTGCCGCACTTGTCTTCTCGTGCGATCCTTTGCTCCGACCATCTCCAAGTTTCCCAGAGCTTCCATTTAGCTCGGTAACTTCCACTTAGTCCCTAGGGCACTGGCTGCGCTGGTTGTCATTGCGGAGTGTACATCATTGTTTGCACTTTGCCGTAGAGTCACCTCCGTTCATCTCCGGCTGGCCAGCAGAATGCTGGTAGCTCGGTAGGCGAGACCACATGCTTATGATGCGCAAGACTATTGCGAGCTAATGCATCAAGCGGCGGTGGCGTTTTTTGCGTCGTATTAGGGCGAGCCAGCGTAGCTTAGTCATTTGCGCGTTAACAATCATTAGCTATTAAATCTTGTCTTAGCCGTCCTAATGTGTCGCACAAGTGGGACCTTGCAATCGGCCTGCCGATTTTTAAAGCCACGAGGCGGCGTGTGGACCGGGGCATTAAACACGTGCTAAGAAAATCAAATGAACTAGAAACAATCTGGACCGTCGGATGCGAAAGGGGCGGGTTGGATTTGTGAGACATTCGGACCGTCCTATTGCACCATTGTGGACCGGTTGGATCTTGATCCAACGGCTCGCGATCTAGCTTTGGGATGTGCGTGTGTGCGCCTCATGATGGGCGGCTGGCGGGCCAGTGTCGATGTGTGCGGCAAGCTACTTTCGGTGAGAAAAGTAGCAAATGTTTGTAAAATCCAAAACCCTTTTCTTACACTTTGAAAAATATGTATAACTTCTAAAATGCATAACTAAATCATTTCAACTCCAAATTGGTGAAACCACTACGAAATTTACATTCTTAATGTACTTCCTATCAAAATTAGTTTCATACATGTCTCTGTAGCAGAGGGCTTTAATTGGAAATTTATTCATTAAAATCATTATCTCTACAATAGGAAAATGGTGAAATCTTTAAAATACATAAGTAAGTATTGGAAACTCCAAAAGCAGTGAGACCACTTTTGATAATTTTCATTTTCAGTGAACTTAATTCTAAAAATGGTCTCCACCTTACCTCATGTCAGAAACTATATTTGGGAGGATATAATCTTTAACTCTATTATTGTTATACTATAAAGGTGATAACTTTGAAAATACATAACTAAATCATAAAAACTCCAAAAGTACAAACTCAACTGTTTTAACTTATAATTATATTGCCTATTTATCTATGTAATCCATGTACTCATACTTTGTTCTACAAAATTTCACTTCATAATTAAATTACATAATGATGACTTATTGAAATCAAATTCAAACCATTATAACTTTCATATACTAAATCAAAATGAAATAATTCTTTCACCAGAAATCATTTAAAATCATGATCTAACTACTGTAGAAAAATCATGCATTTTTGAGCATTTTAGTTTTTGAGTTGTTTTCGGTATTTATTGGATGTTATAATTATATAGATCGAGCATATTGATATCGACACTTATGCTACGAGAGCGAGCAGCTCTTTGTACCAGCAAGGCAAGCATCATTTGAACTTTCTTTTGTATCATATTTGATCCCAGTTTTGGTTAAGATAGTGCAATGATAATTGCTTGCATGCTATTTTGATTATGTCAATATTTTTGTGATGTGTAGTTTAGATATGTCCTATGCTTGAGGTTAATCTTGAATTATGCCAACTCCTATATGCTTAAGATAGGATGTGTGAATTATGGGTTGTAGAATTGCTTAGCCATGCAAGTCTAGATACGGTGGTTCGATCGTCGGGAATAACCAGCGGTTTTGGGATACACACAACTCTTACTTTATGTTTTACTTCAGATCATTGTAGCTGTTTTATGAGTTAAACTTTGTCATTTTTAAATGAGCTTTGGTCGGACAAGTGTTGGTTAGTGATGGTGCCTTGTGCACGAGCATTGGGTAAGTGGAATGACTTGCCGGACAATTGAGGACCGAACTTTGGGTACCTCTTGTTCAAGCAACACTCGTCTTTGCCACACGCGTGTATGGGTGCCATATGGTTAAGTAGGGGAGGGTTTTATTGTGTTAAGTCCTTGGTGGTGTAAGGGGCATAGCGTAGTGAAATCCTATGTTCTTTGAGGCGATGTAATCCTTTATAGTGTGCAAGGAGCACCAATTCTTTTGTTTTGATTGCATCGGTATTTCCAATATAACTTGTGAGCCCCTAGCAAGGGCTATCAGAGCCTTGTACTAGGCAAGGAACCATCTCACAAGGGGACTTAGCTCAATAGGGCTTTCTTCTGAAAATAGTGTATCTTGATTTACCCAGCCGGCATACCATAGGAAGTGTGCTATTTGAGGCCTCTGGAGGCTTACGGGCTAATCAAGTCGTGTGGGTAAAGTAGTACACCTGCAGGGTATTAATCTATTCGAATAGCCGTGTCCACGGTTATGGACGACCGCTTGAAATTTGTGGTGCTTATTGTTAGACTTTTAATTAAAATTGTGGTTGAACTTGGTATTCGTCATGAGCGGGTTGTTCATGTGTTTAGTACATCAAAGTGGGCTGCCACTTTGGTCTTTGTATGATTCAATTGTTTATTCTTGAAATGCTTTACTATCTGTTTTATTTCTACTTCAAATCTGATTTTAAATGGGCACATGAAAACTAGTATGTGTAGGATGTTAATTGTTGCGTCTCTTTCATAAAACTAAATCAATATGGGTCATCCTTTGAATGACCCTTATGCATAACTATTTTTATTTGTGTAAGACTTGCAGTACACTTGTACTCGGCCGGATGTTTCTTGGCCTTTCGGTGAGGAAGGTTATGATTATGATGATCTCGCTAGTATTGACTTGGGTGACACTAATGAGTAGGGTGCTACCATTTAACTCGATCGGTTGCCGATGGGTGATGGGCATACCATTGCTGGTCTTTTGCTTTATTTATTTACTTCATTGCTACTTGGTACTTCACTTGAATTTGGCGGTCGGTGCGTTTGTAATAAGTCAGAGACTATGACTATTACGCGGTATGTCTTTTATCTCTTGTTGTATCGTTGTATGGATGTAATCAACGTTGGATGAGGGTATGAGTATATTGGTCGTTGATCTTGGGAGCCAATATAAGTCATACTCGTTGTTGATAATTCTCATTTAACTCACTAAGTGTAGTGCTTGGATCGAAAGAGAATCAACAATCATGTAGTGTTCGCAAAGGCAGCGCATGATCGTTGAGGCTCTAGTATTCGGATAAGCCTCTCACTTGGATAGAGTTAAATGGAATTCATTACCGGAGACCCATGATTATGTCCTAAGACCTTGTTTAATCTCGGTCTTATGGAGATAATTGAGTCCCCACACATGCCGCGATTACGTGTAAGCGAGTAACAATCCCTAACATCGGAATCAACAGAGAAGATGAGTACAAGCATATGCAAACTGGAGGAAAAAACTTTGTATGTTCAAAAGCTCAAGAATTTAAGGTGGACGTTCGGAGCCATCTTTGAAAGAAAAAAAAGGAGCAATAAGACAAAGTTGGTGCAAGCAAAGTTGATTTCTAAAGTCGGATTAGGGTAATTCCAAGCAGCAGCCCTTGACGAGGTTAGGACAAGAGATCTGAAGACTTAAAATTTATCGTATGTTCCACCCATTGCAATTCGTTGAATTTTCTTGGATTTGCTATCTTAATCATAGAAGGAAAAATAAAGTTACAATTTCTTATAATAATAATCGTGTGATTTCAAAATCAGCATTTGTATCATACTAAAATCCTGATGGATTCAAATTGTACATATATTTCTATTTATGAAGTATTTTAAAGTCTAAAAGCTTTCATTTAAACGGTGTGCTGTTCACAGTGGATGCTAGCCGATTAATCACATATGTACGAGAGCTGATACAATTGTATAAGAATACAACTATATTTTCATCGTAAGCATCAAGGTTATCAAAATTGTGATTATGGATCGGATCAGAGACACTCCGGTAGGATCGTATTTTAGGATCGAATTGTAGAATCCAATATTCTACTTGATTGTACCAAAAAAATACATTTTCAATGTGTTGTTTATTCTAAGAGTGATATGAGTGTTTATTTGGTTATTTGACATCTAATTTGATTGATAAATGTCTAAATAGTAGTTTGGATTCCATGTCATTCAGAGCTACAACTAAAATATTGATTTTAACAACATTACCATTACCTAAACATTTTACATAAAAAGTAGTCAATGATCTAAGATTGATCGTACGAATGAATGTTGGGGACTTTTCTTGAGTTAGATCCACTTAGAAAAAGATACAAGGATTTAGACATGTTTAAGCCTTCTCCTTAGAGAACAATAATCCAACTCATGTATTGTTGTATTGACTATGTTTTTACATCCGAGAAGAAATCACTAGAATAAGGGCTTATTGACTTCTGTTTGTTGTCTCCAATTGCTGCTCGATGTCCATTGACTTTATCCCTATATAGTGCGCGAAGGGTATGATTGTTCCATCCAAGAGACACCTCAATGTTTGATGAAATGTGTATGTTAATGGGAGTTATTGTTAGAAAGACCACATTCTACGTCGTCTTGCAGTTATGTCAGAGACAGATGTCAGAGACAAAAGCTTAATACGTACAGTTATCCTGGAAAATAGTAGTGCACATTAACTACCATGTGTATCAGACGCAGCGCATAAGAGTCCCTAATCGATTGGGCCCACATGTATGTAGGCTTTGTTGACTATAGTGTGGTCGTAATTGATCTAGTCGTAGTAAGACTCATAATCATGAGGTGGTCGTAGTAAGACTTATGTTCATGAGGTGGTCGTAGGAAATCTGAGAACCATATAGGGTGGTCGTAGTAAGACTTACGACCACCCGATTCTTTTCCTCAAGGGGTATACTTATGAATAACATGATGATATTGCTATCTATAATAATAATTATAGATAAACAACTTAATTAATTGAGGATTATTAGATCTTTGTCAAAAGTAAAATAAATAAATAAATAAAATAATTTTTATTATTCCAAACCTCCTAATCTTAATGTCTAACCCACTAATTACTTACTACTTATCATACAACTTGAATTGAGAGATAGCACACAACCAAACACCTAAACCTTTTATAATTTGAGGTGATGCGTGATTTTATACGATTCTACGATGCTACCATAACTCTACCGCGATTCTACGATTCTATCTAATTCTATGACTAGGGCGCAATTCTACTACGATTCTACTAGGTGCGATTTGGATCGTATTGGTGTTGTAGGATTGTAGAATCGTACGATTCTACAACTAGAGTCACAATTTTAACAATCTTGGTAAACATCAAAGTTATATAACAAGTATGTTTCGATATAAACACAACCAGCGTAGTATAAGTACGTTGCTTGGCTCGAGCGTCCGCGTGGCGATCATCTGATTCCCAAACAGAGTACACTATTCGGAGAACACAGCTAAATAGGAGGCTTAACTATGCATTACATGGATACATCTCAAATCTCAATCACGCTTATTCAGATATACTAGCAACCTGTAATTCTTTTATTTACAGGTCGTGGCCGTCATGCCGGAGATGTACTATCATTTCTTTGATAGTTTTCGAGACTTGTCTGGAATCTCAGCTGGATGATCGATGGTGGCAATCAAGGCGGGCCCTGGCCGGAGCAACCTTCAGGCGGGCAGTTCGGCGGCCAGCCAAAGAACGGCGGCGGGCTCTACGGGCAGAACGGACGGCGACAGATCGGCGGCGGAGGAAAGGACGTTTTGGAGCTAAAAGAAAAGTGCATCTGTTGATTAGGCAACTTACATGGGCCATCATTGCACGTACAACGCGCATACATGCCCTTGCATGTGCGCGGGTGATCATGTAAAAGCAAGGACTACTCACCAGGAGGGTGGCCGGCAACAGCGGTGAAGGAGACAGCGGCGGGCGCCGTGGGCAGAACGGATGGGGACAGATCGGCGGCCGTGGGGAAAGACCGTTTCGGAGCTGCAAAACGAAAAGTGCATCTGTTGATTAGGCTTCTTCCATGGGCCACCACTACATGTACAACGCGCATACATGCCCTTGTATGTGCGCAGGTGATCATGTAAAAGCAAGGACTATTCACGAGGAGGGGTGGCCGGCAACGGCGGTGGAGGAGACGGCGGCGGGTGCCGCGGGCAGAATGGACGGAGACAGATCGGCGGCCGCGAAGGGAAAGGCCGTTTCGGAGCTGCAAACCGAAAAGTGCATCTGTTGATTAGGCAACTTTCATGGGCCACCACTACACGTATAACGCACATACATGCCCTTGCATGTGTGCGGGTGATCGTGTAAAAGCAAGGACTACTCACAACGAGGGGTGGCCGGCAACGGTGGTGGAGGAGACAGCAGAGGAGGAGACGGTGGCGGAGGAGACGACAGCGGAGGTGACGACGGCGGGCGCCGCGGGCATAATGGGGGGAGACAGATCGGCGGTCGTGGAGGGAAAGGTCGTTTCGGAGCTGCAAAATGAAAAGTGCATCTATAGATGAGGCAACTTCCATGGGCCACCACTGCACGTACAACGCGCATACATGCCCTTGCATGTGCGCCGGTGATCATGTAAAAGCAAGGACTACTCACAAGGAGGGTGGCCGGCAACGGTGGTGGAGAGATAGCGGAGGAGGAGACGGTGGCGGAGGAGACGACAGCGGAGGAGACGTTGGCGGGCGCCGTGGGCATAATGGGTGGAGACAGATCGGCGGCCACGGAGAAAAAGGTCGTTTCGGAGCTGCAAAACGAAAATTGCATCTGTAGATGAGGTAACTTCCATAGGCCACCACTGCACGTACAACGTGCATACATGCCCTTGCATGTGCGCCGGTGATCATGTAAAAGCAAGGACTACTCACGATGAGGGTGGCCGGCAACGGCGGTGGAGAGATGGTGTCGGGAGGAGGCAGGAGGGCTGCGCCGGAACGTGCAGGCAGAAGTGGCCGCTCGTGGTCGCCAGCCAGAGCACCACGGCGAGCTGCAGGAGCGCGAGGAAACGGCCAGGTCTCAGCTGAGCCATCATGCACGTACGTACGCGCCAACACTCACTGAGCACTAAGCTTTGCCTGCTCGTGTTTGATCGGCTCGCGTGCCTGGTGCAATTTATAGAGGCGAGAGACGGCGAAAGATCACACAGGATTTCTTATCATTTGATTAGTATGCTTGGTGGTATTAGTGTTGGACCCAGGATTTTTAGGATGGATATTCGGAGTAAATAAAATATTGTTCAATGGGAAAAAGTAAAGGTACACTATAGCAAAAAGCAAAGTATAAATTATTCGTATTATGGAAATTTAGTATCCGGGACTTAGGAATTAGGGAATGAGGCTGTCTCTGTCCTGATCAGCAGGAGTGCTGTCGTCACTGTATCCATAGCGCAATGCTCCCCGCTATAATATCTTTACGATATAGCTGCTAGAAATTGTATGGATCGGAGTAGTAGTAATTCTGCGTGTGCTTAGACTTTGCATATATGGCAATGACACCACTACTCCACGAGCATTGGCTGTCTCTGTCCTGATCTGCAGGAGTGCTGTCGTCACTGTATCCATAGCTGCTTTTTGCCTGCATCCTCGTGCATAGCACCGGCCGTCGGGTTCACTCGTTAGTGTATATAGCTGTCTGTTGTAGCTTCTCGATCTCTAATCGACCGATCATCTCATCATGCATCCCACTGTGCGCATTCTGCAGGTCTGTAGCGGAACTAGAATTTCGTCACATCCTCCCAGGCTTAACATAGAGAGCTAGAGACCACTACTACTTAAGTTGGAAAGAAAGATTGCTACCTGGGCTTAACTAGACTTAGCACGGATGAACATCTCATGACCCGGGCTAAAGCTTGGCTGCCATAGGCCTAGATTGGCCCGTGCGGCATGTCACTTCTCATGCGTATGCATGCGTCGATTATAGTACAAATTAAGACGATTAATTATGTACAGTGAGACTACGACTGGTCGATCGATGAGGAAGCTAGTGCGGTAAACCCGACGTCCAGTGCGATGACGATGCAGGCAAAGGCAGCGACCGTCGATGGATCCGACGACGACGACAGCCCTACAGATCAGGACGGAGACGGCCAATGCTCGTGGTGCCATTGCCAGCGATCATCGATGGCCTGCCTGAAACCATTTATGTGTGGTAGCATATGCAAATTGTAAATATTTAGCAAGGACACGTGTGCAGAATGATCCTGTCGTCCAAAAAACGGACACGCTGAAATGCCATACAGCTAGCTTGGTATGCCGTCTATAGCTACATAAGTAATGCCGCACGATCGATCGAAAGAACTGCATGCGAGAGTTCGATTACGGAACTAGCTAGCAGATCAGGATCCTCCAGCGTTGCTACTAGCAACCGCAGAGGTGCACAGTATCCTTTGCATTAATACTCCTCAGCCATTAGATAGAATGCGGACAGATGAGATCGGTCGCACAGCACAATCTAAACAATGTTTTGATTGTACAGTGATTTACCACAGTAAATGCTTCTTTGGTTTGGTCGTGCTGTGAATCACTGTTCATACACTGAAATCATTGTGCGCGAGCTAGTTAGTTAACATAATGGAGTGTACGAACAGCTTGCTATATATAGCCGAGGGGTGGACACGAAGCTCGGCTAGCTCGGTCAAATTGAAAGTACTGAGCTGGGTTGCGTTGGCTTGTAAAGATCTTGTACGTACCAGATGAAAACGTGTCTCGACCGTCTTGGTTAATTTGGTGGCGAGCTAGAGATGCTTGCGAGTACGTAGCTTGCAAGGCATATACACTGCGATCAACCGAGTTTGGACATGGTTTAGAAGTTGAAAGTGTTTAAACTCGATCTATATATGCCACACGAGCATCAATACATGCATGTACTGACAGCATAAAAAAAAACGGGTAGAAAAGAAGAAGCACTTCATCGGTAAAAGAAAAGGAAGAAGTAGAAGAAAGATCGATCAAAAGAAAAAAAAAAAAAAAGAAGAAGAAGCACTACAAAGGAAGAGAAAAGGAGGAACAGCAGAAGCGAATGCCTTGATCTGACCCAGGGGCCGGAGAACTATTAATCTGCAGAATGCAGTGGGGTGCTCAAGTAGCGGTCGCTTGGTGGTCTGGCGGTAGTGTGGAGACCCGGCGACGAGGTGGTGACGCGGTCAAGCGTCGCCTAGCTCTCAACCACGGGCCACGGCCACGATTCGTGAAAAGAGCGGCGGCTAGTGTTGGCCTCGAGGGGGACAGAGAAATTGCGAAGTTAGTAAATCAACCGTTGACGGGAATTTTCGCGTACGGAATGCATGTATACGGGGTAAATCAAGAATGTTTTTTTCTATTAGGATGGTACCCGTGCGTTGCAACGGAACTCTGAAAGAGAATGATACCTCACTACTACAGACATGGTCATCACAGACGGCTCGTAGCCTTCATTACTGACGGTTTTGATAAATGCGAATTATGTATGCGTGATAACAGAAGTTATCACTGAGCGGTTATTTATGAACCGTGCGTGATAATCACAACACAAGCGGTTTTTGTCGAACAATGCAGAAGACCTACTATCACAGGCGGTTTCTACTAACAACCGTCAGTGACATGTCGGATATCATGACGGTTCTTTTACTAACCGCCGTGATTGGAGACAATAATGACGGTTAGTAAAAGAATCGTCTGTGATATCCGACATATCACATATGGTTATTAGTGAAACCGTGCTGTGATAGTAGGCCTTCATAAATTTTTTTCTGATTTGGCTAGCCTCGGGAATTGCTAACCATACTCTCACGAAAACAAGCAAGCGAGAAAGCAGTTAAATCGCGAGATGAATCAATTGTTTACAACTCAAAGTGATTTACAACTCAAAATCAATTACAAAAGAATATGTTCAAGTATTATCGCTAGAGTTACAATTAAATTACAACTACTCAAAGTGAATTACAATTGAATCAATTGTTTGAAGGTCGTTCAGCGGTGTCGACGGAGTGAAACTCTCCACTGGTGTTAACGATCTCCGTCTTGATGAAGCCGGAGAGCATCCCTCGAACGTTTGAGATTTCGGTCATAATGAATGCATCTAAATCGAGTATCATGCCCTGTCTCTAGGAGGAGTAAACTAGTAAGTATATATATTAAAATTTATAATTATTGCGAGATTGACAAACCTCAGGATCATTCATCTCAAGACTCATGATTTTCTTGCATATAACGATGGCGTAGAATGCACATAGGTGACCTTATTTTTGCTAGTGGCACTTTGTAAAAATAGAATTACATATATAGGTATAGTCGGATCGAGGCGTATTATTACGAAATATAATATAGGATTATTGTGTTGTAGCGCGTCGCAGAAAATTACGTTATGTGTTGCAATGTGGCGCTCGATTCCTTGTGCGTCCCTCCCTTGGCAACATAGGTGTTGAACGACCTACGTGATTCTAAAAAGTTATCCTCAACCATTTCGAATGAAGAAAGACTACAATAGAGTTATTTATGGAGAAAATGAGCATACTTGTCAAGTATTCCTTACATAAGGGTGAAGTCGTGGTTTTTGTTGGGTAGAGAATTAAGGTATATTACCTTGTTTCTCTTTGGTACAATGACTAAAAGGATCCAGTGGAACCTACTCATGTATGTCGTTATAGTCATTAAACCTAATTTCGTGTTGCGTATAAAGTATAAATAAAATTTATATAGCAAGTAGTGAAGCACTTACTTCTGGTTGTAGGGCACCAGTATCTAGTCCTTGTCACCCTGAGTAAGCAATCCTGTCGTTATGTATTTCACGACGTAGGATGCGTCTTAGGTGATGCATTGCTCAGAGACCAAGTGTGGGTCGAGGAAACCCATCGGTTCTCGCCGTCGTCGGGCATTTTTCATCATGTATCTATACATAAGCAATGAGTTGTGATATTTATCAGTATTATGTGAATGTAGAATTTGATTGTACACACTTACAGTGTCCAACATCGTAAAAACAAGGCGTTGAGGGCATTGAGGTTGAATAGGCCGAATAAGTCGTCGAAGTCCACGACGAAGTGGCCCAGCTCGTGGAGGAAATGCTCCTTCATGTATCTGATGGCGATTCGATATCGCAACCCTTCTCTTTGGTCTTCCACATGTACTAGACATGTAAAGGCGGCAACCTACTCCGGTGTGGGCTATCATGTCGGGGGCCAGCGGACTTACGAGGAGTATTTCGGGCTTGGGAGGTGCCTTAATGTTCTTCGATTTCGATTTGGCCTTAACGACTGCGCCGCTACACATCTTCTGTGAGATGACTCGGGAACCGATCTGGCGACACGTTTTACTTGTTCTTTTGGCGTCTTCTCCACGAGAACCAATGAGTCGGCCTTCGAAGCTAAGGTTGAGGTGGAGTCATCGAGGTCTGTTGGAGGCATGATCATGTCGAGATCGCGGCCTTTGAGGGTCAAGGCGATGTCCTTCTTGGGCCACTGGATAAAGCGTACATGGCATCCTCGGTGTTACGATGTCTTCGTTTGGGCGAATCTCGGCGGGATGGATATGAAATTGTCATGTACCATGTCCACTTGGACCTTAGCGTAACCCTCGCGGTGGTAGATGCGGAGTGCGGCCACAGTCCCTTCCTAGTATGGATCGCCATCCTCCACCCGACCTCAATAGAAATGGACCCAACCAACCTCACTTGGAGCTTGCGGGCGTCGACTCTTACAAAATGATACAAAATTAGCTACGACGTTCTATAGGTCTATCTTTGGAGCATTCTAGAGATGTACATTACCTTGATGTCATCGATAGGTAATTGGATGTTGGCATGTTCGAATTTTGCGTGGGCGACGCTACTCGATGTTGAGGAGGGTGGCTCCCAAAATAAAAGGCGGCTTGCAGTGGTTGAGGTGTTGATTCACTTGATCCTACAATCTTGTTATCATCCTTTAAATTTTGCAGTGAGCTTCGCATTAATCTCCTCTACCAACCGGTCCTCTTTTCGGCCTTGGATCTCTTCCTACTCCTATCGTCTCGGAGTCGTCTTGGAATCCCTCCTCCAAGTGCACGTAAACCCTAAGGACTTACGTGTGACCTAGGTGTGTGGATATCATGCGGATATGCTCACGATCTTAAGGTGATGTTACAATTGGCAATTGCACTTTTGGTTTGTTGTTTCGTGTTTTCGGCAAAGATCTATTTGTTGGCGGTCGGAGGTGCTCAGGAGCGATCGGGCCAGACCAAGCTCTGTGCTCTTTGGAGGGTGATTTTGGGATAAGTCATATCCATGTTTATCTTTGCATATATGATGCATATTGCATATTTTCAGCGGACGTGGGTCAAGTTGTGAAGAACTTGTTCCCGAGAGGCGATTTTTGTCTATTCTTGTGCGGTGTCTTGAAGGTCAATGACGGTCCAGCGGCGAGAGGATCGGGACTAAGCTTAGAGAGTGAGGTCGGAGCGATCATGGATGCGGGTGAGGTCAAGTGACTCAAGCGTGGCGCGAGAATGGGCGAGGATGATCGAGCGGGCAAGTCGATGCATTTGGTTGGATCAAGCGGCGCGGTCGGTGCAAGTGCCTTGGTGGTTCGGTGGGATCCGGACGGGAGAGACTTCCGAGCATGATGAGAGCCGTTGATCAACCTGCACGTGGCCAAGTGGGCGGTTGCCGACGGATGGGACTCGATTCTTGGAGAAGGATCGAGAAGGGTATTTGGTAATTTCACCAAATACCGTCTTTGTGACTTTTGGCTAAACCACGGCGCGGGCAGCGCAAGGTGAAGTGGTTTAGGTAAATCGAAAGATGAGACGGCGTTTTAAAATACGTGCGTATGTCCCGTTTGTTGTTGGGCCTTACGAGAGGCCATTGGGGTTAACTCTTCTAGAAGCTAGGCTTTTCTATAAATAGGGGTGTCTTTGGACAGCCACCTTAAGGACTTCATTTGTAAACCCTAGCTTGGTTTTAGGGACTTAGAGAGAAAGAGGGTTTAGGATTCTAGGAGATGAGTTGATTGTGTGCTCATGGATTGAGCTCTTGTCCTCCTTGAGGAGTGGTCAGAACCGGCACACAATCACGAATCAATCCATGGATGATTTTCCAAAGATGTGTCTCTTTGTGTTCTTTCTTCTTGTTTTGTGATTTTGACTCCATCTTTGATCTTTTGGTTTTGGTTGATCTCTTGCCCTCTTCTACCTTCTTTGTGATGTGTGGGAATACATCTATGATCATCTAGATTATCCATCTCTCACGAGCAAGTGTTGAATCAAGTTTTTCATTTTTGTTTGGTTTTGAACCTTCCTTGGTATATGAGAAAAGTCAAAACTTTAGCGTGAATCTACTCAATCGCTTCGTGGAATAGATTCTTAATATCCTTAGGAAGGTGTGTTCAAATTTTGATCAAGTTTGGCGTGTAGATCAAAAGTTAGATCAATTTTGTTTGGTTTCGGGCTATTCTTAAAGTACGTCTCTGTTCATCATCGGGGAGGGCGATCGTGCCAGGCCGCGATCGACAGATCCTACGGTCGATTGCGAGTCTTGTCGGTCAGACCACTTAGCTCTGTCTGTTGTGAGCTTTTTGGGATTTTTGCTTTGAGGGATAATTAGATTGCACAAGGCTTCCTTTGTTTTAGATATATTGATCTTCTTAGCTTTCATAGTTATTGGAGAAAAGTTAGTGTTGAATTTAATTTAGGTGAAATTTGAGAAAGCGTCTATTCACCTCCTCTAGTCGTCTTTTGGTCCTACAAGGAATTTGTTAGAAAGTGGTTTAGGTAATAATAAATTTGTCGAATCGATGGCGAATCAACTTGTATAATTTGAAATACCATGCAACTTAACCAACTCTGGTTTTTAGGCACGTGTCCATGTAAAATTGTTATGTTTGTGGGCGAAGCAGGTCAACATCCACAAGACGACAAAATAAAGGATTAGTTTGAGTAAATTAGGATAGTTGAGTAGTAATTGTATCAAAGTGCCGTAGTAAATTAGGATAGTTGAGTAGTAATTGTATCATAGATGGTAGTAAATTAGGATAGTTTGAATAGTAGCGTATCGAGTCTAATAGTAAATTATGATAGTTTTAGTAATAATTGTATCGAGTCGATATTAAATTGTGATAGTTTGAGTAGTAAGCTCATCGAGTCTTAGGTAAAAACATCATAAAACTAAAAGATCCTAGTTCAATACAGGTCATCCAAGACTTGAAGATCATCATCTTGCACCTCACTTCAATAATTGCATTAGTGCGATAGATGGCACACATATAGCTATCATTGTGCCTAAGGCAGACTAGATTACCACATGCGTCATGTGGTTATGCTACATAGAATGTGATGGATGTCACGTGAGTTCGACATGAGGTTCACATTCATTGTAGTTGGAGCACAGGTGCACATGATTCTTGCATATTCAACAATACTCTCTCAAGTATTGATTATTTTCACATCCTCCTGAAGGTAATTCTTTTGTCTTTTATGTGAGCAATTTTTTTGCCATCCGCTCATTCAATGTTTGACACTTCATTCTATGTGTAGAAAAATATTATCTTGTCGATCAGATACCCTAATTGAAAGGATATATAGCTCCATACATAGGGCAAAAGTGTCATGTCTGGAATGGCAATGGGGTTGAGCTCAAGTGGGAAGGAGTAGTTCGATTTTTGTCACTCTTCTCTTCGTAATATGATTGAGCGATTCTTTGGTGTGTTGAAGATGAAATGGAAAACACCGTAGATGGTCGTCTTTTTTTCAAAGGTGCGATGAGGGCGAGGATTACATGCCACGGTACGCTCAACAAGCATCATCTGCGGCTTTGTGAAAAGACATGTCGATGGATGATGAGGACACAGGTGCTTTTCGTGATTTCATTGTCGATTCTTTGATGGCTAATGGAGTAGAAATGTGTTTTGCTATATGACCTTTTGTTGGTAGTGTTCAACTTTTGGATATGATTGGATGTCACACCTTGTGTAGCTAGTATTGCTTTGTATAAAGAAAATATGCATTTACCTTCTAAATATGATATTTTACGTTGCAAATTATTATTGAATTTTCATAACTCGGTAAAATTAAATCGTTTAAGCAATATTTCCACAAAAGAATAAAAAATAACCATATTTACACTAAATCAGCATACAAACATACCTTTAGAACCCTCAAAGGTATTTTAGACATTTCATCATCCATCCACAGCTGCAGCCTAACAAAAAGTCAAACTGTCAAACGGACTCTCAAAAAAGCTACATGCATCAGTTACAACTACTTTTCAACTCTGAAAGCCAAAAACAGCTTTTTAGAAAAGTTATAACTCCGCCATACATAGCCCTATTATGTTCCTCGGCCGGTTACTTGTTCTATTCACTTATTCCTCCCTTGCATAGTGGACACGAGAGAGTAGTGGTTACGAATTGGATCCCAATATGTATGTCCTTCAACTCCTAAGCACGTGTGCTGAGTTGAGACTAAACATCGTTTAGAATGGATTAAAACAGAGGATTAAAACAAAAAAATGTTCTATTGCAACATGATTTCCTGTCTTAGTGCGTCTATCCACTAGGCATCCATTATTGGAAATTGATCCTCTATAATGAAGGTCTCAATGTAGAGGATATATAATAGTCGCTATTAGAAGCGGTCTCTCTTTATCACGATCAAAAACAAATGTTCAAATTAAAAGTTACAATGTTTTATTCACGATTGAATATTTCACTTTTCTCTGATATTTCTATGAAATGCTGTTGCCTTCTTTGGTACTATCTACTACACACAAATCATTGTTCATCTGGTGATCCTTTGCATTCTGTGAGAGGATCTGGATCCTCCATTATTGGCTTTTGTTTCAAGATATTTGCCTTTCCTGTTAACTTTGAAGAATTTGCACTCAAAATTTCCCACTTTAACCTAAAAATTTCAACTTCAACTTGCAACTCATGAATTTTGAAAATTATCAATACCATATTTGAAAACTATTAACTCAAATTCAGGGATTTTCAACTCTGAATCGAAAATTTTCTACTAAAAAATTTGAAGTTCAACTCAAAATTTCCTATTTCCACCTAAAAATATCAAATTTCAACTCAAAATTTTAGGTGGGGATGCATGCCAAGCTCAGTGAAAAGGATGGGGAGAAGTAATCGAGGGCGACCGAGACGATCCATTAAGTAGTGGCGGAGCTAGAAAATTTTATTGGGTGTGCACATTTCTGGACAAGTGTAAAGCTTACGATAGATTCATAATATCGTAAATCCAATACAATTAATTAATAATTGATCTTCTATACTATTTCTCAATTTGTTCTTCGTAAGATCCATCTCTGAAAAATACTCTTTCAACATAAATCACTTTGCTGGTAGAAGCACTACCAATTTGAGAAGCAAATACATCAACTTGTATCACAAGCGGTTGGTAATAAAACCGTGCGTGATGAGGACATATCACTGACGGTTCAGGAGGCGGTTCCAAAGGGAACGTCTGTATAAGATTCAACCTGACGGCTCCTTTGGAACAAATGCAGTGATGAGTGTCTGCTATTACTGTTTTGTAGTAGTGAAATTTCTTATTTTTTCAACAAGCAACGAAAGCTCACCAAAATTCATTAGATCCTTAAGAGAATTGTTTCTCTTCGTATTCGAAGGATTCGAATTGCTCTACATTCATATCACAGCAAGAACAAGCGGACAACTCCGATTTCTAGTCATCTTTCACGTTTCACTAATCCCAAATTCTTAAATCGGCACATCCCAAGGAAGAAAAAGACAAAGGAGGGTTTACCTACACCGCGCCACTCCCCGGCCCTGCCGGCTACCGCGCCACCAAGGTGCCACCGCCCGCAAAACCTACCCGAGACGCTACTAGGGTTGGATGGCGCAAACTCAGTGGAAGAAAGGCAGAAACACAACCTGGTCGTGTTGTCACCCTGCGCCGTCGACCATGCCTAGCTGCACCCGCATCACGCCCTAAGTAGCACCAGCAGGCACGATGGTCCGAGAAGTGCCGTAGTCTATGCACTCACCCAAACGCCACACCGCCGGCCGCACGAAATTGCGTTGCGCCGCTGCACGACGTGGTGGTCTCAGTATTCAATCGGCTCGTACTCAAGTCAATGTCCAGATGGCAAATTGGGTATTGGCAAGGAGACCTTAAGGCATACGTTGTAGGTTGGCTGTGGGCTTTTAGGCATTAGTTGCCAAGCCAGCCAACCCATCTTTGCATCTCCACGGCGTCATGATACAATAGCTTTATCTTCCTCCCGGTGCCTATCTCTCCTTTTGCGACCTCCTCCCTGTGTTTTCATGCTGAACAATCCGCACACTACATACCTGCTTTCCGATTATTACCCAAATTTTAGCTGTGCGGTACACACGGCACCCTACCTAGCTCGCCTATGCCATTAACGTCTGGTCTCCGTCCTGGAACGAAGAAAATTAGTGGGTATCATGCCTCTCTAGCTAGTCCCCGTGGAATTCTAGTGGACGCATGTCATGCACACATCTCTCCGCATCTTTCTCCGGATAGTCGAGAGGTGGCCGGCCAGTGGCGATAAATAAAACCCAACATCATACATACCAAGCTCAGTGAAAGGATGGGGAGAAGTAATCGTGGGACGACCACGATCCATTAAGGTCTGGTCTCCGTCTTGGAACGAAGAAAATTAGTGGTTATCTTGCCTCTCTAGCTAGCCTCTATTGCTTGACATGACACAACAGAACAGACCATAATCCTGTCACAGTGCAGGCGACTCTGAAGACTACAAGCAACAGCTGACAAGAAGGCAGCAAGCTAGTCTCAGTTTCGAATCTCGGTCGAATGGGCCTTGTGACAGTCAACCAAACCTGCGAGCCTGAATTCGTGTAAACGTTGGGCTACAGTCCCGTAGGCCCACTGTCGGTGACGGTAACTCGTGGAAGAAAGCCTAATTTTCTCACGCGCTCTGCAGTCTGCACTGAGACCCAGGAAGGCATCGTATGAAATACAATCCCTCCACCGCTTGCATCCATGCATCCATGCGTGCTTCAGCGCCACCGTCGGGTTAGGGTTAGGGTTCACCGATTAGGGTTTGGGATTTATCGGTGGGTGGTGGCCCGGTGGCTGCAGGCCGCGGGCTTGGGAGGCGATGGGCGGTGGAGGTCAGCGGGGACGACAAGAACTAGAGAATAGTATGAGGCGGGTGGCGGTGGTAGATCCATCGGCGTGTGCGCGAAGCGAGAAGGAGGATGGTGGCGGCGGCGCGATGGGCGAGGCGCGGGCGATGGGGCTGTGGATGGGCGGCGGTCACGGCGATGGAGCGAGGCGTCGGGGCGATAGCGGCGGAGGAGGCGGTCGGGACGGGCCTCGCGGCGCCAGCGAGGCGATGGGTGGCGACGAGCGCGAGGCGTGGGTGGTAGGGTTGGGTCTTGGGGATATGTTTGGCTCTTATAGAGATGGGAAAGGATGCAGGCGGTTGGATTGAGATAGTGCGGTTGAAAAAATGACTAGTTTTGTGGGCTAAACCAGTCATTTTTAGAATGATGAATAGATAAACCCGAATTCTTAATCATTTGGGTAAAAGTAGATGTATGTGTACACACACACCATCCTATCTGCTTAGCTATTTTTTTAGGGCAAAAACACACTATGGCAGAAAATACGGCAGCTTCTCTATCAATCTCTCCCTCCAGGTCAGCTTCATTCTAAACCTGGCACGTGACAAGGATTAATATCGGAAGAATATCGCCAATGAGCAGCAGTGGCTTCTTCAACCATGGACCACAGGACACAACACACTGAGACACGATGCATGCAGCCATGCAGACAGGAGGCCGGCAGCTGGGCAGTGGGCACAGCCGGGTGACCAACCAACGGCAACAGGGCATGTCTGCCATGCATGCATGACCAATTGGCCAGCACCAGCAGCCGGGCGCGTCTTAGACAGCAAATGGGCCGGCCGGCGGGGGCGAGCGGACAGACCCAGTCCGGCCCAGCCCGGCCCTAGCTACTGGGCAGATGAGACCAAGGTCAAGGCATGCATGTGTTGCTCTTGCTTGACTTGAGCATCTGCATCCATCCGTGCATGGCGATGATCTGATGATCTGATCCTAATTATTCAGACAACACGGGAGTATATACTGGTAGTATAAGCTTGTAATTACTACTTCCACAGGCCATCTTAATTAACTGCCTGAACCAGCTAGCTAGTAAGTACGTAACAATACACGCATGCATTAATTGATGCATACATCCCGAATCTCCATTGTTTTGGAGCTGCAGAAACGTGAAAATCTTGTTAATCACGCCAACTATGACGAAACCACGAGCTTGATCATAGCAGGACAAGTCACTGCGAGAATCGTCTAATTTCCGAGTGCTCGGAAGTTTCCGAGTGTTTTGAATAATACACTCGGAATTTCCCAGTGCCTCATGAAAACACTCGGGGAAAGTAAAACACTCGAAATTAAAAGTTCCAGTGTCCGTCGACACTGAGAAACTTTGGCCAGAACGCGGGAAAATGCTCTCGAGTGTCATTCATTCTGAACGCAGGAGCTAAAACAGCGTGTCATTATTTCCTCCGTCTGCGCGGCGTTCCTATCCGTTCCCCAAATCCCCACCCCCATGGCCGCTGCTGCTGCTCCGCGCGCTCGATCTCCCCGCCGGCGCGCTCCTCCCGTCCTCCACCGCGCGCCGCCGCCGCCGCCCGCCGCCTCGACTCGCCTCCCTCACGGCTCCTCGGCTCCCTCCTCCCGGCTCCTCCTCGCGGCGCCACCCCCACTCGGCCTCCCACGGCTCCCCTCCTCCCGGCGCTCCTCCTCCGCCGGCGCCACCCCCGACTCCACCTCCGCCGGCTCCCTCCTCCGCCGACGCCGCCCCCGACTCCGCCTCCCCTGGCTCCCTCCTCTGCCGGCGCCGCCCCCGACTCTGCCTCCCCCTGCTCCCTCCTCCGACCGGCGCCGCTCCTCTGCTACTGAGGTATACTACCCCCTTAATCCCTCTCTCTCTCTCTCTCTCTCTCTTCCTGCCCCCGAATGCTCTGTGATGAATCCTAGATGCTCTGACAGCTATGATGCTACTGCTATTGTGATGTGTATGATGCTGCTGCTATTGTGATGTGTATGATCTTGCTTTGCTACTCCAGTATCTGTTGTCATGCGAAAAGAATGTAGCGGCTGACTCGGACTTCCACTGTTAGCATCATTTTCTTATATATGTGCATAATTGAATATTTGATGCAATGAGCAATGATCATCATGTCTATAAGCATATGAATGAAGCACCACGTCTCTTACTCTCTGTCTATCTGTTTTATTTTCCAACCATATTCATTATGCTCCTTCAATATTTTCAATTACACAGCACTTGGGAATGAGGGACTATCACAGTTATTTATGTAGTTCTGTGGTGTCCTTCATTAATGCAAAAGCTCTCTTTGAGAATTTCGCTTTCATGTGCTTTTAGGCTAATTACAAGTGATTATATGCTTTAATTTTTGGAAATAAATAGCTCTTTCTGGAACTTGACTTGACATTTACGCGATGAATATTCGGTTTGATTGAACTAGCCAAATAAGAAGACAAATTAGTTCCCAATTGGACATAACCAAAGGACCGACTGGATTGGTGAATAATTTGGCCTTGTTTAATGCAAACAGTTCATAACATCCAAATTTTGATCATTATAACTTAAAGCTAACCGATGGATATTCATTTCTTCATTATGCATGTACATTGATCGAGATATGTTCGTGATTACTTAATTTACATTACTTTTTTGGAAACCTTGGGTTTCTTAATTGTCAACATCGAACCCTTATCTTCATTCGTGTTTAATGATTTTGGGATAGAAAGGTTATCCTATAGGCATAGGCTATGGAAAAGCTAACATCCCTTGACAAAAAATGAAAAAAAGTAGCTATCTCTGTATACATTTGGTTGATACTTATTTTTGCCCCAAAAGTTAATATACCACTTTGTAAATATTAGTCTTAGTTAGAAGCTAAGAGAAGAGCTAAGAAATGAAGTAGTCTGAAAATGTATGTTCTGTAGTCATTTAGTTTTAAGTGGTGATGTATTTTTTCCATGAGGCGAGAGAGATAAGAAAAAGAAGTGATAGAAGATTTATGGTTTATATTGCATATATATATATATATATATATATATATATATATATATATATATATATATATATATATATATATATATATATATATATATATATGAAAATGGTGGAATAACTACTTACGTGCTTCCCTCACTTCTATTATCTAGCAAGGATAAAAGTAACTTAATTAAACATGAGCATGATGATATCTTGTTTACGTGTAACACAATGACATAAAATCAATTCTAATATTTTGGATGAGCACCTACCAAGTTATCGACAAGGCCAGATGATAGGGTCTCTAAATATGAATTAATTAGCTACTGAACCGGCTAGCTAGTAAGTGCGTAACAATACACGCATGCATTAATTGATGCATACATCCGAATCTCCATTGTTTTGGGTGCAAAAAGCGTGAAAATCTTGTTAATCCGCCAACTATGACGAGAAACCATTGTTGGATTTAATATGGGCTAGGCCCAACTTTAATTCTAATTAAATCTGGAAAATCCCAAAGGCCCATGTGCATGTGCTAAACCTTTTTAGTCCCATATGGAGAGTTAAAGGGAGTTACACCAATTTATAAGGTGGGCGTGGGAGTCCTCTTGTGGAATTGGAGAGAGCCAATACGCGTAGCGCTCGCTCGCCTCGCCTCGCCAGACCGTGCGGATGCGGTGCGTCTTGTAAGCCTACGGCGTGTCCGGGTGCGTCGCGCGTTTTCTTTATCTATTAAAATCGAAGCACCGACTACTTAATAAGCGGTGGCAATAATGCATTTACAGTCTCTTCATTTTGCAATTAAAACGATTACGCTTGATTCAAATAATGGTGGCGATAGCAGTTCTTACATTACTAGTGAAGTAATGGCGACCGTTTACGGCCTCTTGACTAAGCGATGTAACGGTGCTGTTACTAGTGAGTAATGGCGACCGTTTACGGCCTCTTGACTAAACGATAATGGTTGCGGTTACTAGTAAGTAATGGTAGTGTTTACGATGCATTGTTATATATAGTCATTATCTGGAGCAGTGAGGGTTCTCCAATTCTCTCCACGAAAGACATCACGGTTCTTTGTTCTGTCTCTCGGCGATCTCCATCCGGCGAGCGCGTGTCGATCGCAAGGGAAGCGGGCCTCGGAACCCTGGGTCCTGAAGGCTTGCAGCGAGAAGGCGAATAAGGTTTTGGGAGGCGTTCGCGCAGCGCTCATTGCTTCCTCCATTCGACTCTACTTTCGCGCCTGGCAAAATACGACTACTACGCGGCGTCCCTTTGCCGCGACTACTTACCACTACGCCATGACAAAGCGGCGATCTCACAAGACTCGCTGCCGCTTCTTCCACTCTGCTGCTTCCCACTTTGGATCGGGTATGTCTATTTCATATGTATTTCTTGGTTAGTAATATTACTAGTTGTTACCTTGAACACTTTGTGATAGATATGCTAGTTTACGTTCTTACGCATATTAGTATGTCTATAGTGTTCTTGCTTACTTGCTTTGTGAAAGTGGCTAGAATATTCATCATGTTTTATCTACTATATTTACGGATTAAAGTAATTCGAAAAATGCTCTTATTCTCAACAATCCAAAAACCTTATTGTAATAGGCATTTTTCATCAAGCGGCTTTCTTCTTTGCAGCAAGCCCTCTCAATTCGATGGTGCGAATTATAAAGTGGCGCACCAAGATGGTGCTTTGGCTAAGCGCCATGAGCGTTTTCATGTGGCAAAGGCAAGCTGAAGGAACACTTACTCTGAGCGAGGAGCAAGCGTTGAGCTGGCGATAACCTTTTAAAGGTGTCGTGATCGGCGTTCTTGGTGAGAGTTAGTTGATGCATACATGGTGATTACAAATGGGAAAGATATGTGGGATGCACTCGAGGCCAAGTTTGGGGTTTGGATGCGAGCGTGAAGCTAACATCTCATGGAGCAATACCATGACTATAGAATGGTTGATGGCTGGTTACGTAGTTGGCGAGCTCATGAGATACAATCCATGGCCAAAGAACTTGAGCATTTCAAGTGTGTGTTACTGGACAAGTTTGTCGCGGGAGGCATTATTGCCAAGCTTCCTCCTTCGTGGAGGAATTTTGCTACTTCTCTGAAACACAAGAGACAAGAGTTTTGTTGAAAATCTCATTGGGTCTCTTGATGTTGAAGAAAAGGCAAAGCAAAAGATACACACTAGAGGAAATGAGGACATTCTAGTGCCAATGTGGTGCGAGAAAAAGAATGGCCAAGCTCAAAAGTTCAAAGCAAAAACAAGACTGCACAAACAACAAGCTTTAAAGAAGAAGAAGAACACAAGGATGGCCTTTACTTTGTGTGTGGCGAATCATCAGTCATTGGGCCAGGGTTGCGAGTCCAACGCAAGGGTATGAAGAATCGCAAGAGGCGGGAATTCCAAGTGCGCCAATGTTGTTGTTGGTACTCTTGAGGCGGGAACTTGAGGGTATGGTAATTTACCTCTTTTTTCCGTATGTCAATCTACCGATTGGTGGATAGACAACGGTGCTAATATACATGTGTGTGCTGATATTTCATTGTTTTCTTCTTACGGGTCACTCGGGTTGGTAGTTCTAATGGGAGCGGGTCACATGCCCTTTATTCATGGTGTTGTACGATCGATCGAAGTTTACGCCGGGAAAGATTGTGCAAGCGAAGAGCGTGCATCATGTGCCATCCATCAATAAGAATCTCGTGGCGGATCTCTTACGTGTAGAGATGGCTTTAAGTGGTATTTGAGTCAATAAATTTGTAATGTCCAAATGTGGACAATTTGTTAGTAAAGGCTATGTGTCGGAGACTTGTTCGCCTATCTCTTTCAGATTTGTGTAATAATGTTGTGAATCATATTTTCGATGGTAATGAGACTACTATTTGGCATTCACGACTTTGTCACATAAATTTTAGTTGCATGGCAGTTGCTTGATTTAGAGTTAATCAGAAATTCACCCTTGCCAAAGGTTCTAAATGTCAAGTTTGTGTGCAATCAAGCGACCTCGTAAGCCTCACAAGGCAGCGGAGTGTAAACTTGGCACCATTAGAACTCATACATTCGGATCATGTGAGATGAATGGTGTGTTGACAAAAGGTGGTAGAGATATTTCATGACTTTGATTGATGATTCCACTGGGTTACGCTATGTGTATCTTTTAAAAACTAAAGATGAAGCTTTTCACTACTTTAAAATCTATAGGAAGGCGAGAACCAACTTGAAAGAAAATCAAAAGGGTTAGGTCGATCGTGGCGGCGAGTACTTTCTAATGAGTTCAATTTATTCACATGAGAACATGGTATAATCCATGAGAGGGCGCCTCCTATTCACCCGATCAAATGGGATTAGCAGAAAGAAAGAACCGTACTCTAAGCGATTTGGTTAATGCATGTTGAACACATCAGGTCTTTCAAGGCATGGTGGGAGGCTATATTGACTTCATGTCATGTCTAAATAGGGTTCCCACAAAGAATAAAGAGATAACTCCATTTGAACAATGGGAGAAGAAAAGACTATCACTTTCATACTTGCGCACTTGGGGTTGTTTGGCGAAAGTCAGCGTGCCAATTTCAAAAAGCGTAAGCTTGGACCAAAGCAGTGGATTGCGTCTTTTTAGGCTATGCTCACCATAGCGTTGGATATAGATTTTTAGTGGTAAAATCTGGAGTGCACGGCGTGCATGTCGGTACAATTATGGAGTCGAGAGATGCTACTTTCTTTGAGGATATTTTTAGATGAAAGATATGCCTAGTTTATCAGTCGGGAGCAGATACAACTCACGAACCTGCCATTCCAATGGAATATTTTGAGCAAACCCTGATCAAATTCTGAGGAGGAAAACAATGAAACTCGAGGAAGAGTAAAAGACAAAGGGTGCAAAGTCTTTTGGTTACGATTTCATTGTGTACCTTGTGGATGATACTCCAAGTACCATTTCGAAGCATATGCTTCTCGGATGTGGAATATTGGAAGGAAGCGATCGAGTGAAATGGATTCCATTATCTCTAATGGAACTTGGGAGATCAACGAGCGTCCTTATGGTTGTAAACTTTGTAGGATGTAAGTGGGTGTTCAAAAAGCTTAGGCTTTGATGGTACTATCGAGTATAAAGGCACGGCTTGTGGCCAAGGTTATACCCAAAGGAAGCGAAGATTTCTTTGATACTTATTCTGTGGCTAGATTGACCACTATTAAGTACTACTATCTCACGGTTTGCCTCACACGGTCTTCTCATTCATCGAGATGGATGTTAAGGCGGCTTTCTAAATGGAGAGTTGGGCGAGAAATTTACATGGAGCGACCGGATGGATTTGTAGTAAATGGTCAAGAAGGAAAGGTGTGCAAGTTGTTGAAATCTTTGTATGGTCTTAAACAAGCACCTAAGCGATGACATGAAAAATTCGTGGAACCTTAACATCTGCGAGGCTTTATTGTAAATGAAGGCGCGGATGTGTGTGTGCTCGCCATGGTGGGGGCGAGGAGTCATTCTATGTCGTATGTTGATGACATCTTGATCTTTGAGACCAACCTTAATGTGATTAAGGAGGTCAAGGATTTCTTGTCTCGAATTTTGAGATGAAAGATCGGGAGTAGTGATGTTATCTTGAACATCAAGGTGTTGAGAGGATGATGGTGGGATTACATTATTGCAATCTCATTATGTGGAAAAGGTTACAGTCGTTTTGGTTATAGCGTTGCAAACCTTCTCCAACACCTTATGATCCTAGCGTGTTGCTTAGGAAGAATCGGAGAATAGCCAGAGACCAATTGAGATATTCTCGGATAATTGGTTCACTTATGTATTTAGCTAAGCGGTACCGGGCACGACATCTCGTTTCTTGTGAGCAAACTAAGCGATTGTTTCTAATCCAGGGAGATGATCATTGGCATGCTCTTGAGAGGGTAATCGCTATCTAAAGGGTAATATGAGTTATGGCATTCACTATCTGGGTACCTAGGGTACTAGAGGGTTATAGTGATTCAAGCTGGATATCGATCTTGATGAGATTAAGGCCACAAGTGGATATGTCTTCACACTTGGAGGTGGCGCTGTTTCATGGAAGTCTTGCAATCGAGACCATCTTAACGAGGTCAACAATGGAAGCAAAACTCACGGCATTAGATACTGCCGCTTTGTTGGCGAATGGCCGTGAGCTCTTGATGGATCTGCGGTGGTTGATAAACGGTGCAGGCTATTCGATGGTTTGTGACAATCGGTGTGATGCGTCAAGGTGAGCAGTTCTAAGGATAATATGAAATCATCAAGACATGTGAAGAAGAGTGAAGTGCATCGGGAAAATGAAAACTCGGAGTAATAGCTTTGGATTATATCCAACGACTAAGAATCTGGCAGATCCCTTCACAAAGGGTTTATCACGAATGTGATAGACAATGCATCAAGGAGATGGGTTTGAGACCACGTGAGTTATACCATAGTGGTAACCCATCCTATATGATCGGAGATCAGTGAAGTAGGATTAGCGAAACAAGCTTTTGGTTACTGGGAGGAGAGTACCTTTATAGACCCACTCCATTGGAGATGCAATTCTCTCTAAATGTATGGTAGGTTGATTTTATCTTAATGTGTTCTGTGGCTTATTTAAGCAAAGATCTTGTCCTCTGAGCGATCTTGAAAGAACACACCTATATGAGCCCATTTGCTAGTCACGAGTCTATGAGATAGGGTAATCTCTAGGAAGCTCATGAATAGGCCAGGAGTATGACTTATATGCTCCAACCAGCGGGGATGCTGATGACCTAGTATCGATTAAGGACTTAAGTGAAACTTATTCACACAGCGCCAATTCAAGGCTTAGTCCATTGTGCGGTTGTGGATAAGTGTAACCACGTTCTAGATGGATGTTCAACCTTAACCGGTCTCCATCGAAACAACGATATATTAAAACAATCACGTGGATCAAGGAATTTGACATGTGCCCTTGGGATGCGGTGGGGATTGTTGGATTTAATATGGGCTAGGCCCAACTTTAATTCTAATTAAATCTGGAAAATCCCAAAGGCCCATGTGCATGTGCTAAACCTTTTAGTCCCATATGGAGAGTTAAAGGGAGTTACACCAATTTATAAGGTGGAGCGTAGGAGTCCTCTTGTGGAATTGGAGAGCCAATACACGCGGCGCGCTTCGCCTCGCCTGCCAAGAGCCGGCGTGCGGTCTTGATGCCGATCGTCTTGGCGTCTGGCGTCTTGTATGCAATACACAGCGTGTCCGAGTGCGTCGCAGCGTTTTCTTTATCTATTCGAAAAAGAAAGCATGCCCAGGCTTCATAATAAGCGGTGGCAATAATTACGGCCCGTTTACGGTCTCTTCATTTTTGCAATTAAAACGGTCTGCGATTCAAATAATGGTGGCGATAGAGTTCTTTGTTACTAGTGAAGTAATGGCGACCGTTTGGCCTCTTGACTAAGCGATGGTTCTTGTTACTAGTGAGTAATGGTGACCGTTTGGCCTCTTGACTAGATAGTAATGGTTGCGGTTACTAGTAAGTAATGGTATGTTTACGATGCAGTTTGTTATATATAGTCATTATGCGGAGCAGTGAGGTTCTCCAATTCTCTTCACGAAAGACATCACGGTTCTTTGTTCTTGTCTCTCGCGATCTCCATCCCGGCGGCGCGTGTCTGATCGCCAGGAGAGCAGGCCTCGGAACCCTCGTCCTTGAAGGCTCGCGAGCAAGGCGAATAAGGTTTTGGGGGCGTTAGCGCGGACGCTCATTCGCCTCTCTCCATTCGACTCTACGCTACGCCTACAACCGAATGCGACTACGCGGCGCGTCCAGCTGCCGACTACCACCACTACCGCCATGACAAGCAGCGATCTCACAAAGACTCGTTGCCGCTTCTTCCCACTCTTTGCTCCTTCCACTTTGGATCCGGTATGTCTATTTCATATGTATTTCTTGGTTAGTAATATTACTAGTTGTTACCTTGAACACTGTGATAGATATGCTAGTTCTGTTCTTACGGATATTAGTATGTCTATAGTGTTCTTGCTTACTGCTTTGTGAAAGTGGCTAGAATATTCATCATGTTTTATCTACTATATTTGGATTAAAGTAATTGAAAAATGCTCTTATTCTCAACAACCACGAGCTTGATCATAGCAAGGACAAGTGTCGTTGCCTAGCAAACTTTAGTCGATTGCCACTACTTGCAAATTAAACTACCTCAGTAAATTTCACAGAAACATTGTTCTGTGTCCAAGCGGGCATTTAGAGTTTGGCCGATGTCATTAGGTGCAGTGGACTCTGGATTGGGAACCTCAGTGTATTGAGGTTGCGGTTTAGGGTTTAGACCAGAATCCACCATGGAATTGTTAGTGACGTCATTCGACAGTGGACTCGGAATTTTTTTAAATAATCTATATTTTATTATAAATTACAAGTTTATTCTGTTTTTTTAATTATAGAATATACTCTTAGCATCACCGTTGAAGCGACGGGACGATCATGCAGTTAGGCGCCTCATAATTGCGGTGCCTTGCAGATTTGGGCAATGAATCTGATAAGCCCAACGGTTGGGCGATAGGTGCCTCGATCGCTTGAGCGGTTGGGCGGCTGGAGGGCTTATAAACGCCGCGGTCCCCAATCGCCTGCGCTCGGGAAGAAGAAAGAACAAGCAGAGAAGAGAGGAAGAGGAAAGAGGGAAAGAGAGGAGGAAGAAAGAAAGAGAAAAAAGAGAGAGAGGAGGAAGGGAGAAGAAGACTTGCAGAGGTAAGTCTTTTGATTTTGTAATGTACATTTTGTAGAGATTTTAGGTAGAGATTTTGTAGAGATTTTAGGTAGAGATTTTAGGTAATCAGTTTATATAGTTTAATCTGTTAGAGATTTTAGGTAGAGATTTTAGGTAGAGGAAAAAAATAGGATGTTAGGTAGAGGAAAAAATTAGGATATTAGGTTGAGGAAAAAATTAGGGTTTAAGGTAGACTATGAATTAGATGTGCACGAACAAATTAGTAGAGGTAAATTAGTACGAACAAATTGCGGAGGTTAAATAGCTACGTGAAAGGCTGGAGCCACGCCACTTGTAGCATTTCGGATAGCAAGTTAGCGTCGAAATCGGATGATGACTTCTATGGAATGAGCGGTGTTGATCATGATGTAGTGTAGTTATCGACGATGAGCGAAGAGCCTTAGAAATGTAAAATACAATGTAGTAGTGCTTGCATGTGAGTGCGTTGTGATCGACTAGTTGTAATATTAAAAATATTTGCGGACATATCGTGTAAGTCATGCTGTACCCACCATTGAAAGTGCATTACGGTGTTGCACCGTTCGTGAGCGTCCGTGCGGTGTTGACTTGAGTAGTTTTCTCAAACCACTCTGGTACACAGACAGCGAGAATCACGAATCGCGATGTGATGTCTTGGCTCACCGTAGCTTCTCCTTGGACCACAGAGGTGTCTGAGCGTCATCATACAAGGGCTTTGGAGCTGGTCTCAGACGGACATCGGATGGGAGTTGAGAACAGCGATGCGCAGCATGTGTGAAGGGCTTCATAGAAAGTTTGTAGGCGTCGTGGATATGAGTGTGTAGTGCTTGTGCAACCATGCCCAAAAGAAGGCTGCGAGGACCGGTTGTCGGATATCATCACAGTGGTGGGAGAGCGTTTCCGGGTGCTCGGTATGTTGGTGAAGAGGAGGTGGAGGAAGGCGTTAGGAAGGTTGGAGGATGTTGCTTGTGATGAGGCCCGGCGCGGTAGTACGGAAGAAGATCGGGCACCGCATGGTGAGCCTCTGAGACAAGCGATGAAGGAGAGCACATGGGTACATATTGCGTCAAATGGATAGCGATGGCCGGATGGCCTTGGCGGAAGAGAAGCTCTACGGGGGCGGCGAGATAGTTGACGATGAGGCGGAGCTCCATCCCGGGAATGGAATAGGTTTGGCGTTGAGGGTGTAAATGCGCATGGCGAGCACGAATGCCGTGGGAGTACCATGCTCTACGAGGTTCGGTTGCACTCAATGTTTCGCGATAAGACATCCTTGCGGATGCCATTAAGTTGTGAGGCTATGTCCATGCGGGACGTTGAGTCATCAAATCTAGCGGGAGCGGTACTTTATCAAGTGCGAGCAAGCCAGTTGTCCATGGCGGTGCACGCACATAGACAAAGTATGAGACTCCTTTGGATTGTCTCGAAGGTAGCGCACTCCTGCATGCTCAACCTTTGTTTTGTCAGGACATCGTAGCATGCGTCGACGCCGTAGCCAATTTGATGTATGGAGAGATAGTAGAGAAGAAGAAGGATGTGGAGGCCAAGCACATTATGGTGGCTGCTCGATAAGAAATTCAAGTACAAGATCGCTACGCAAAGCGTGGCGTGCGAAGCAAAGGCTTTAGAAAGGCAGTTCGGATCTTTTGGCGGCGTATGACAACCTTCCTCGTATCTTTGGAGTGCTGCGGGAGAAACCGAGAACGTACTGCTTCTTTGTAAGGACATGCCATCTAAAAAACGCGAGGTTTTTAATATTAAAGGGCCTTCTTAGCCTTCAGGCCTGCATGCCGAGCTTTTAGGCATATGCTGCCAGTGATCTCGATTACCAGGACCTTTTGGTAGGAAATACAAAGGGCAAATCTACTTGACCATAGGCGTTGGCGGGAATAATTAAATTACGCCATTGGCCATCGCATTCGTCGAAGGTGAAAATTACGACGGTGGTTGTGGTTCGCCGACATCTAAGGTGGGAGTTGTTGGAGGTCGATCTGGTGTGTGCGTGATCACGATCGCCGCGCCGAGTCTTGAAGGCCATAAGAAAACTTCAAGAAGACCAGGAGCCGTTCCTTGGTCGGATATGAGGAGTAGATGGTGCATTCGGCGCCCAGGCGAACTTCTTTAGAAGTTCCGAAGCAACTTGTTGTGAAGCTATTCAAGAGTGGCTATACGGAACCAGCGGCCAAAATTTGACGCCTTATGGATGCTCTGGATGAGCACGGCGGGAAACATGTGGGCGAGGATGAACCACGGACGAGTGCAGAACCTTCTTTGGAGGCGGGCGGAGGACCTTGAGGAACATCAGTGCTTCTGCTTTGGATCGAGCGTGCCATTGGAGAAGTAGTCGCTGCTTGCCACGACAGATGGGGCGGTATGGCATAATGGCGACTAACCTTGCGGAGTGTACAAGCCGGGTTCTTAGGGCCTCGTTCTCGGTCCTGTTGTCGCCATCGTGGAAGGTGTTACGCCGCAGCTGTCGGGTATTCGGGGAGAGGCGTTCAAATGCGCACTTCATGCGACAACCCTCAAACAGCGTCTTTGCTCGAAGATTACGGCATACATACTGAAGAGCGGTGAAGGGCGATCGCACGGTGCGTGATGGGCAATCACAGACATCGTTCGGCGTGCTCCTCAGGATAGAGCGGATTTGGGGCGACTTGTTCTCTTGTCACGCGGAGGTATGGCTTGGAGATCATGTGAGCGAACCTAGTTGTACATGCAATAAGCGAGGCTATTACACAAGCCATGCTCCCATGTCCTCGCGGCGTGGGGATTGTGCATGGACGATCCAACTTTGTGTCAAGTACTTCTTGAAGGACGAGGTGGTGTGCGGGCTTGGGTGGTGAGCTTAGGGCTTGGGGCTGTGGGTAACCGCCCACGGAGGACATTGCAAGCGGATCACGGATTAGGACCTCGACATCTTGAAGGGTGGCAAGAGGCGTCGGATCGGTCGTATTACAATGATATGGGCGAAGGCCTGGCGGGCGTTGGGTCAGCATTGCGGGCTCTGCGCACGGGAGGGCCACCGCCGCCCGGGCGATGCAAGGCACCGGTGAGAGTAGGCTCTGCCATGGTTTCGCACCGCTTCTTGCGATTGTGCAAAGTGGGACCTTGTGTACGTTGTACTATTTATGTAAGCGTTACGCTACTATATAATTTGTATTATCGTAGGTACCGTGTGTACTTCGTATTGTTTATGTAAGCGATTACGGCACTATGTACTTTGTATTGGTTTCATTGTTTACAAGTTAAATTCACTCATGTTTTACATTTCATGTAATATTTCCATGTATTTTGTACCTTCAATTTGTTTTGCGAGTATGGCTCACGGATCGGATGCAGTTTCGCTCTCTTGGAAGAGCGCATCGGCCAGCTACACAGCGTCGCGTCGTGTCCCTCATCCTGCGGGTGCGGTGGCCTTGTTGTGTTGGGGTGATCATGCGGACACCTCGGGTGGCACGAGAGGCTAGGCATACATGATAGACAGCCGAGTTAGCATTCGTTGGCACTATTTTATCACCAAGCGCACATCTCGTACTAACCTTTTGTTGTTTCTGCGAGGCTCAGCGCTCTTTGTATACTACCACTCGCCGGATGGTGCGACCGCGGGCGAGGGCGGCAGTGCACCGCGGTGGCGGCAGCTTGACGTCCATGCCGGCGGAGGCGGTCCGGCGCTTCCATTCGGCCGGTCCTTGTTGGCGGCTCTTGTGGACCGGTGGCGGCGAGAACTCACCGCGTTCCATCTTTCGTTCGGGAGATGACACCTACTCTGGGCGTCTCCATGCTACCAGGCCTCCACTCGCGGGAGTGCGCTTTCGCGAGAGCCTCGGAGGCGGCGTCGAGACATTGCAGGTAGGTTTCGAGAGTCGCCGCTGCTTGGCGGCGCGGCAGTACTACATCTTCGGGAACCACGAGAGCGCGGCGCGTCCGCTACGGTGGTATCGCGATTCGAATGCGTGTTCGGCGATATGCAGCGTTCGCACGCCTGCGCTATCTTTTTGTAATGCGATCTTACTTTCTTTTGGGTTGTACGGCTCGGCGGATGGACCACGCGCGGACGACCGGCAGGTGTCACGCCACAGGCGTACTGCTGTGGCTATTCGGGTGGGTCTATTCACCACCAGCCACGGCGACACCGTCGCCGCGCGCTCCTCGCGTCGCCGGGGACCATCGCCAGCGGAGGGCCGCGGTCGGTGAGGTTGGTGTACTTGCGCCACCTGCTCGCGGCTTGTGCGACTGCGTGCTGGTCGCGGCGAACTCCGTCCTCACGGGTGTCCTCTCCTCTGCGATTGTGAGTCGTTCGGCGCTTTAGCCTCGGGCGACCCTTGATGAGCAGCAGCTCTCCCTGAGCGGGAGATGTACTTGGGCGAGTTGATCGGCGCGACTATGGGCTCGCTTTGGTGTCGGCGGGTATGTATTATTTTCGACTTATTTTTAATATCATCGATCGTTCAATCTAATATGCGTGTTGTGTTCCTCGTAGATGCGATTTGCGCGCGTCACGGTGACCGCGTCGTCTGAGCCGTTCGTGGTGTTCGGCCGACTCACGGCGGGAGCGGCGTTCGTTGGCGGCCATACTCCCGAGATTTAGCTGCCCGCGCTCCTCACGGGCTTTCCTCGCTGTGCTGTGGCGGCGGGACTCTTGGCTCACCGTGGGTGCTCGTCTTCGGCGTTTTTCGTTGAGACTACGCGGCACATCACGTGATGCGGCGATTCGACCCTACGGCGGGAGGTTTCGAGTACGATTCGGCGACCCGTGCCGAAGCGGCGTGCGCGCGTGAGTGTCGACAAACATCCCGATTATTTCTTTGCCGTCTAAATACGCATGACTTCTAATTACATGTTCGTCTTGCGAGTTGATGCAGGAAAATGCGTCGCGATGTGGCTAGGGTGGTAGGATGAGCGGCTGGGTGGACGATGGGGCGGCGCGCTTGATGACCGTGTGCGGAGGACACGTCTTACGACCCTCACGACCTCGGCGCGTACCTCCCGTGATGCGCTCCTCGGTTCGCGCACGAGCTCGTACTTGCTGCGAATGCGCCGCACCACGTGTCCGGCACCAGCAGACACATACCTGTGCATTTCGCGCGAGATGTCCATAATCGCGATCGTTACATCCTACTTCAATCGCCGATTACGGCCTCTGCTATTACATATTTCACGAGTCTTGTTTTGATGTGGCGAGCATCGCGCGAAGAGTCGACAATTTATCGGTCATAGGTTCGAGAGGTGCTCGGGCGGTGTCGAGACGCTGCGAAGCGGTCGGATGGTGCGTCGTGTGGTGATCAAGCGCCGTATTTCGGCTTTGTTATCGTGCGCCCGACTCGGGGAGGTTGATACGGCGGGTTGCACAGTCGGCGGTCCTACGTCGTCGTGCGCCGTCTGCCGTCGGCGACGAGCAAGTGAGCGAGAGGTCGGCTAGACCACGTCCGGCAGCGCACGCCCAGCGGGCGGATCCTCGGCGAACCATGTCGCCGAGGCACGAGAGGATGGAGGTTCCGCTGGGCACATCCGTACCGCCAGCGGCGCACTCGTTGGTCCTCCACAACCTTTGCCTTCCACACTCGGTACACACGGGCGCGTACGGCGTGCCGCTACCCTACGGGCGCCGGCGCGCTATGGCGGTAGGCGAGAGTACGTAATATCTCGTTTCTCGGCATACATCGTGTTTTGTTAATTGACTAACAATACTTTCACTGTGTGAGGTCAATTCCTATGACGGAGGGTCCTCTCCGGGCTGCGGAAGCCCGACTTCTTGGTGGGCGACTACGACACCTCGGCCCGCTCGGTGAGGTTCTCTCTGCGTCCTGACTTGCCCGCTGCGCCGGTACCCACCACAGCGGCCGCCTGTCCACCTTCGCCTCTCGGTCCTCGTCGAGACCGGGGCTCGGACCGTCTTTCCTGTCGGGTAGGGCTAACACCAGCGTGAGAGGAGGGGCCAGCGAGCAGTAGTAGGAGGAGGCGTAGGTGGAGCAGGCGTGGTGATGGAGAGAGGATCTTGGGAGTGCGGTTGGCGGGGCCTAGTAAGGGGCTACTAGGGGAGGGGATGCTACGGGTACATTTGTTGCGTTATGTCATACTTAAATTTTGCACTTCATATGTGATCCATGTAATACTTTTTGTATGTGATGCATGTCATACTTTAACGTCGTGATGCATGTAATACTTTCGCGTTTTACTACCCACTCGTTCATACAACGCGTGTTGTCGAATGCTTTTTCTTGGCGGCGTGACGACCAGCACGCTTTTACGGGCGATGTGACCAAGCGAGCTGCTTTTTCTGCGGTGTGACGGGCAGCGCGCGATATTCAATGCGAGGGCATGACTCGGCGAGATAGCTTTATCGGGGCGATGTAACGGCAGCGGCTTTCTGAGGACATGACCGGACAAGGTAGCTTTCGGGGCGATGTAACACGGCGACCCGGCTTTTCTTAGGACATGACCATGCGGGTGGCTTTCAGGACGATGTGACCCAGAGCGGCTTTTCGAGCGACTACGCTCTCCATTGTACCTATAAATGCTGGCGCAACTCATCCAAGAACTCCACACGGCACCACCAAGTAGAAAACATGGACAAGAAGAGAAGAATGAGAGAAAATCCGCAAACTTTTGAAGGATTGGGTGTCTCCCCATGAGACCGCCGCTCGCGATCGTGCCGCTAGTCGACGACCTTTCACACACCAAACTTTTCCGGAACTAGTGGATGTGAGGAAGGCTGCCTCGTGGTCGCCCAATGATTCGAGTGACGCGACCCCACCAATGCCGCGGGCGCCCTCGGAGAGGGCCACGATGATAGGTGGCGCCACCCTATCTTTGGTCTTGGGGCGCTGTAAGTGCGTCAAATCAGCCGATGAGTGGACCATTGGCGGCGCTATTGGTGCTGCCCAAACTACGCCGCGGACTACAAGCGAGCACCGTAATGAAACCATATCTCGAGTACAATGCTCTTTTCCTTGCGTAGCGGCGTAACGAACTATCTTCACCTATTGCGGTCTCGCCACCCCTATCGACTTCGCGGTGGATCGCGACAACATCACCCCTACGACATGTGGTGGTTGGCGACACGGAAGAGTTGGGCGGGAGGACATCGAGGCCGTGAAAGGCGCCTCAAAGAGGTGAAAATGGCGGCGAGCAACGTAGAGTGGGCGGGCGAGGGCGAGGGCGTGAGCATGCCGGCGGCGGGAGGCGAGAGGGAGCGGAAGAGGCTATCGCGGCGAGAGCTAAGGCGCAAGCGAGAGTATAACTCCGAGCTAAGCGGCAAGGGCAAATGGCCCGTTCCACTCGATGGTTACGCCTATTCGGCCATCGATGATTACGCCTATTCGGCCATCGGTAGTTCTACCCTATTCGTCCACATATCGCATGTATTTCTATTTCCCTAAAGGCATGCGTGTCCGATCCTCGATTCGTTGTCCTTCATGTATAACCCTACATTCGATGAAACATTACATTCTTATTGTAATATCGATTGCCTTAAATGCGTGCGAATCATTAAAACATAATCGTCCTCACAAAATTCTTATAATATTCACCTTAGTACAACAATACATGACATAATTTAAAAGATATTCACATATATCCAGCCAGTTTTCATTTTCATGTTTCACTTAGCCACTTTTGATTTCATAAAATTTAAATGGTACCAAATCGCATTTTCGCAATAACACTTTGTCATCGTAGTATGTTATTGTACTATGGTTAATTTTGGACAATTAATCGACAACGTTACGGTATGAGCGATTAAATAAGCGGAAAGATAAGTGATATTGCATTGGTACCTCAATTGGCGCTCAACTAGCGATAGGTTCCATATTTTGGTAATTTTTTAGCGACTACATATATTTTGTAATTGATTCTTAAAAATAATATTATTTTAAAAAACAACAAGGAGAGCTCTATCGTCCATTGGTTGGCGTGCGGTGTCGTCACACCATTGGGCGGCAGACATGCGATCGCCCTACTAGTTGGCGGCGGCGGGTCTGTCGCGCCAGCGGTGTGGCGACTAGTCCTGTCATGCATGATGTGGCAGCGGGTATATTCTGTAATAAAACAAATAGCGAGAATAAACTTGTAATTTATAATAAAATATAGATTATTTAAAAAAATGCGGACTCGGATCCTTGAAGCCATGCTTCAGGGTCTAGCTGGGGTTAGCGGCGGAGCCAGAAATTAGCGATTGGGTCATCGTTTTGTTTGCTCCTATGTGGTGACTAGTGACTTGGTTGATCCACGGTAATTGGCGGGGCATCTATCTACGAGTGGTGGAGGTGTTGAAAATAAGGACAATATTTTAATTCTAGATTTTATAACTAGAGATGCATAAAGCAATACTAACAACAGGCAACTTATTGCACTTCTAAACATACACAAAAATAGGATTATTACTTAATAGTTTGGTCGCACAACCAACTTGCAATCGGGCGTGATGAAGAACAGGAAGCAGCATAGACTCGAAGCAGTGTCGAACGTAGATGAAACAACATAGCGGCGATGGCGCGAGATCTGCGCCTGAAATCTCATTGCGCGATGTGCGGGTGAACTCTTCAATAATGGTTGAAGATACTCGCTCACTCTCCTTAAGTTGTGCGCAGAGAAGAAACAGACGGCTTGATTTGATAATACAATCCTCAAGCACGATGAGAACAAAGAGGAAGAAGAAGAAAATGGAAGTGTATCAAATCGTATCAGGTCTGGACATCTCCATATTTTTTTTTAAGGTTGAGACAATTACTCTCTAATAACTGCATAATAAAGCACATATTAAACCACTGGTAATTGCTAATTCAAAACCAATTAATGGTTATTAAGCAGTGTTTATCAAATCCTGATTACACACTAGTCTACACCTTCAACTAGTGTATTTTGTCCATATTATTTCGACCACACTGACTATGGACCCGACCACTATTTTTACCACTTTATTTCCCAGTAGTATTTTCACCACACTTGGTCTATAGATCCGACCGGTATTTTTCGATCAACGTATTTCAGCCACTTTATTTCAACCACACCTGGTTTGACACGTCTAAAGAGAGAAATGCATGGTTAGCAAAAGTCACAAGTCACGTGATTCATCATCCCAAGCCGATGCTCATGCTCCACCAAAGCACAAGCGTGTCGGTGAGCAAGCCCTTGGCGTGCCGCGTCGACTCACGCCATTGACACACTCAATCACCTCCTCACTCCATGCTCTTCAATTTGAGTGTAGCGCTGTAATTGGACCTTCTTCCTCACCTCCAACGCCAGCGTATCCATGAAGGATCCTCAAGCCCGGTGAGTCTCGATCGACTTCGTGTCGGTTTAGCATCGCCTCGTCTCACTGAACCTCCTCGCAGCACCCATTTCAGCTATCATCACCCCACAGAGCTACTACAGTGAACCTCTCTGCCCCCATCGATGCCATCGACCAGCGCCTCTCGGTGAGTCCTTGATCCCCGGGCTAATTTCTCCATCTATGAGCCCACGAAGATGTGCGTGTACCTTATTTGTTGATTTCCACGAGAAGACATCCTTTGTGAAGCTTGCCGCCGCATCTCTGTTCATCACCGTCAAGCCATCTCGGCCCTTCTCGACCTCATTGTCAACTTCGTGATCGTGGTGAGCTACTAGAGCAAAATCCTCCTTTAATTTGGATAGTGTAGTGCGTTTGCTTTGTAATCGTTAGTGAGGCCCTTGGCGTTGCCGCGGGATGTTGCCCGCGGGCTGCGCTCTGGCGACCCAGGCCCTCGAACCACACCTAAACCGCTGCGATAGCACCTAAGGCGATTTGAACCCCAAGGCCACCTTGTGTTAGCCCCTTGCAGTACCATGTTCACCCGAGGCTTCTCGTCGCCACTCAACCGCACCGCCGATTTCGTCCACTTCTTGGCCACCTTCACCTCCACGGCATCACATTAGGCCCTCTACCCATTTCGGGCTCCCAAGCTTTTCGTGGGTGCCTTGCGCGTGAGCTTCCTCTCTCTCTCGCGTCGTGCGCTCATTGTTTGCCGCGCTCTCGCTCTCTCCGCCGTGGCACACGTCGTTGAGGATTAGTTAGTGTTAAATGACGATGCTTAAACATACTAAGTCAATGACACGTGGGACCGACATAAAGATAATCGAAATATGATTTTAAACATGTTTAGTAAATGAGTCACTAATATATGATGAGTCTATGACACGTTGGACCGCCACTATTTTATAAATAAAATCAAGGAAAGAAAATATAAGTCACTCGACAGTATGACCTACATGAAGCTAATAAAAATCTTGCAAAATGAGAAAAGTCGCTTTTAGTTCGGAGGAAAATACAATTTCTCTGTTGGAAAGCATAAACCTTAGAAAATACACCATCGATGTCAGCCCTTTTCTAATT
The DNA here is from genome assembly GCA_036346255.1 of Ampelocalamus luodianensis. Lineage (NCBI taxonomy): Eukaryota > Viridiplantae > Streptophyta > Magnoliopsida > Poales > Poaceae > Ampelocalamus > Ampelocalamus luodianensis. The sequence continues at coordinate 89,226 of JAYEVH010000384.1, forward strand.
TTTGGAATTTTCTAACTCAAGCAAACTAAAATATTAATAACTTTTGCATACAAGCTATCGGGATCCAAAAATACAATTCTGGACCCTATGTGTATGACGCACTAGTCTAGGATCAAGCTAGTGCACATAGTATCAACATAAATAAATATCGATCCACAAAAGACGAAAAATAGAATAAGCGATTAACTTGGATAACAAATAATGGTTTTGACATTATGGTCAAGTTTACACTTATTAAGCCTAACAGGAATGAAAGTAATTGAATAACAGGAATGAAAGTAATTGAATAAGCAGCGGAACAAAATAAACTCCAGCTAAAACCCATCAACTCACCATAGGCGACCGATTGGGATCAAGATCTATCAATCAACAACTTCATAGAACTCCTCAAAGGCGACAATGATTCCTCCACTTCAATTGAATGATTGCGATGAGAAGAAGTACTCCAAGTGCTCAATAAGTTGTACCACAGAATGCAATTATAGATGATGTCTTAATACAAAGTAAATGGCTTCTGTGGTTATTTTGTAAAAAGCTACATTTGCAATTGAATACTGATAATAGATTGAAAACATAATTCAAAGCAAATAAATAATAATAATTTAACAATTATTTTACTTAAGACACAAAGCATAATCAATTTGTTTCACACAACCATATGACTTAAATCACACGATTGTCCCTTACCAATTGTTTTATGAAGATCTAACCCTCGTGTGAAATCCCCGAGCATGTCCATGATCGTGGGCGTGGCTATTCGAATAGATTGTTTAACACTCTGCAAAGGTTGTACACTTTACCACACAATATAATCAGTGTAGCTAACATTAATCATAACAAAACTTTTCCAAACTTCATCTCAATAATTGACATTCCCGATGTATTTTACCGTCGTACCAACCCAAACACGGTGCTTTGATACGACATACACCATGGACTCAAGGCAGTGAACCGCTCATAAATGTGCCCTACATAGTACTCCACACCTCCACCATCACTGAGCTCTAACCTACAAAGCGAGTAGTCAATGTCGAGAATGCATAACTTACTAAGTTAGATCCATCCCATACCGGACATGTGGTCGAATGCTTATGACTCGGTTCAATGGCATACAAAGTTAACTCCTTAATTGATTAAGACGAGACTTTCAATTTCTAACTATGCCATGAAGATTATCATTCCTAATCACAAAACTCCACCATATCACCAGTTTCCACCACTGCGCCTCAGTCTAAATCTTTTCCACCCTATTGGTTAAGTTCAACATATGCCATCAATAAGTAATAGCATACGATGATTATACAAAGTTCTATAATCACTTAGTCAATTTATATTTGCAACTCAATTGAATGAATGACTCGTTGCATGGCTAAGCAAACTACTCGTATCTAACCAACCCATGTTGGTGCTATGATAATATCAACTAAGTAATTAACCAAGCTAAGGTGACAAAAGATCAAGACAACAAAAAGGGCAAGGTGGATATAAACAATTTGGATTAATAACTAATCCTAAAGCATTTAAATAAATACTTAAAGTAAATGCAATAGTTGAATCAAAGTAATTTTAGAAAATCGAGTTCAACATGATCAAAGGTACAACTTGCCTTGAAATAGATCTTGGTACTGGTCTTAGTCTTGGTGGACTCATCCTTCCTAAAAATCTCCGAAGTAGCAACGTCTTCTCGCAAACAAAGTAAATAAACAAAATAAATATATAATAGAGAGAAAAACTCCAAAAATTAAATGAAAATCTCGGAAAAACATAGCTTGAATTTAGAAATTTGAATAGGCTCAATCGGAGTTCGTATGAAGAAGAAGCAGGCTTCGGAAGATCTAAACCCAAAGAAATGGCAAATTGGATTTTCCCAAATTTCTTTTCTCTTGAAATCTGAGTAATGACATCAAGCCGGATGTTCGAATGAAAATAAAACTCGGGAAAAAAGATAGAGACTGACATGTGGGCCCAGGGTCTATAGACCCGGTCCACGCAATCGGTACATGGGTCTACGGGTTCATGGTCTACGAAATAGTGCTTCTAACATGTGGGACTCACAAGTCAGAGATTTGGTTTATGGTAGACTGGATCTAGTGTAGGGTTTGCATTTGCCACGCACGCGCTGACGCATCAGCCATGTGGGCGACACACGAGCAACACGTGGCGTTGAGGGTGACGTTGCGGCCGACTGCGGATGGTGACGGGACGGCGGTGAAGAAGCGCGCTCGGGTTCCGAGGGTTTCTAACGAACGGTGGCTCCTCGTCAGCGGCGAGGGTGCGCCAGCGTGTAGAGGGTACTCCGACGAACTCGTTGATGTACTCACTGGTGCTCGAGGGCGATGTGGTGACTAGCGGCGAGGTTTAGCGGCGCGAAGGTGCGGGTTTTGTTGGCGATGCTCGGTGACTGAAGGGCACCTTAGGTAGAGCTTTCAACGATGGTTCTAATGGTGTAGTCGACGACACGGCACACAATCGATGAGACAAAAGCTTTGGCGAAAAACCCTAGAACTCAAATTCCAACGGCGCTAGGGTTTTGGAGGCGAGGTGGATTGGGGATGAGAGCAAAGATGTGATCCGGGGTCCTTTATAGCATGAGGGTGTGGCGAGGTGGCGTATCGACAGCAGAGTCAATTCGAAACAACGAAGACATAAGGGATTTGATCGTGATTCGGAGGAGAAAGGGCCAAAATCAGTTGTGAAGAGATAGAAGGTTTTAGAAATCGTATCGCGATAGGATTCTTTGGTTGGAAAAGCCGTTGTCGAACGAAGCTTGAAAAGGAGACAACAATGGCGTTGTTGGATGAACTCGCTTGAGGAAGAAAACGGGAGGTAGGGGATGACATGACAGGCGGGGCCCACTGGACAGAGAGAGAAGCGCGCGCAACCGTAGTAGGTGTAGGCGGGAAAAGGCGAGGAAGGGCTGGGCTTTGGGGTAGTTGGGATGAGAGGAAAGAGCTTTGGCCCAAAGGCTTTTCGATATTTTAATTAGGTTTTCTATTTTTGAAATTATAGTAAATCCAAATGGCAAAAGAAAAAAATAGCAAATGAACTCGTAAAAACTAGAAAATATATCCAAGCACATAGAACCCAAATAAAATAGTTTTGACATTTATTGATGTTGATATTAATCACATTAAATTATTTTGTTATTAAAAGTCCATATTAAGCTTTATTAAAATTCAAATAAAACTCTAGGGTGAATTTTTTCAAAGGCTAAACTAATCAAAATATTTTTAAGACTCAAAAAATTGGGATGTTACACAAGCTCCAAATTGAATGAATAATTTTTAAAAATTCATCTAAAATCTCTACCTAAATATTCAAAAAGATTTGGATTTTGTTGCTGTTGAAATTATTTTTGCTATATTTAATTTGCTTTTGGCTCTTTTGATTAGACATCAATTGTTTGAGCGAACTTTACAACGATTCTCCATCCTCATATTCAGGGCAATCAGATCAAGTTGTAATCCTATTCAATGCATGAACCTCCTTGATATATTGATATCCTTATTGTTGTAGCCATTAGGTTATGGTTTAGACTATAGATGATGTCAATTTGGGAATTTTGAGTGCGAGTATCGCACAATTGCTTAGTAAAGCTATAGTCTTTACTAAAATTTGCTAAAAGGATGACATGATGAACATGAAATTGGGAGTTTTTAAATGATAGTCCAGATACCTCTGTTATTTTGTATAAAATAAAAGTGAAAAAACTTAGTTTGTGACGTGGGCAAGTTATATTATATTCTGAGAAGTGTGAGAGGTGTATATCACAAGTAGATAGTGGGAGATCCTTGTTCGGGTTAATTAAGGACCGAACGTAACCAAGTCCTGTTTAAGCCTAAACGTACAACCACATGTGCTGATATGGAATGGCATTAGCTAATTAAGTCATTGAAAATTAGCATTCCACGTTAGTAAGCCATAGTAGTGCAAGTATGACCGGTGTAATCATGTTCGAAGAGGCTTCCTTCACCACGGTGTCGGGCACAAAGTTTGCCAACACAATAGTGAATTCCTCACTAAGACAGGGGTGTACCATGGTGAAGTGAGGGTGTTCATTTGCCGGGCTAGTGCAAGGATAGGACTAGGTGATGTAAAGACTTCGATATGTCCTATACACTGTTTACCAAAGGTAGTGAGTAATGGTATCAACGGATGCCAAATAAACTAGAGAATTCATATGCTGTGGGTAAAGTTGTACACATCTGCAGAGTATAAATCTATTTAAATAGCCGTGCTCACGGTCATGAGCATGCTTAGTTCTGTTGGAAAATGTGAGAAATGGTTTGTTGGTTTATATTTGAGTTGAGTGTTATGTCTATGGCTGAAAATAAGATGTTGATCGCAGCCGAGGAGGGTTGTGATTTTTTATTTATTTAAATACTTACTTGTTGTCCTTTATGTATTTAACTGCTCTTTAAACTCTCGTTGCAAATTACTAGTATGGTTAATGCAAATAAAACTTTCTTAACGCTAAAAATAACTTGTAGCATAGAACCTCATCCATTGATAGCCTTGCATTTATATAAATTTTACGATACACTGCAAGTCTTACTGAGTACACAATGCACTCAATCTTACTTAAATTGTTGTTCAGAATCAGATAATGAACCAACGCCGGACGACGCGTTCTTTGCACTCAGAATCGGTGGGTTCTGTGACGGGTCTTTCTAGAACTTGTCTCTTGTCGGTTGCACGAGGTTCGGATGGGTATACGCTGGAATTTTAAACTATTATTTCTTTTTACTTCCGCGGCTACATTTGCTACTTCTGCTACTTAAGTTTTTATTTGATCGGACGGCCCTTATGTTGTAAATAGTGTAATCGCTTAAGTTATGTACCATATTTGTTTCATTTTGTACGTATGAATGTATAGATGTAAATGCCAACGTTGTGGATGTGCGTACTAGCCAGCGATCATGGGACTAGTACAAAGATATCGCACAAGGGTTTTGGGTATTCCACGCCCGTCCGACACCCATTGCAATTGGTTGAATTTTCTTGGTTTTGCTATCTTAATCGTAGAAGGAAAAATAAAGTTACAATTTCTTATCATAACAATCGTGTGATTTCAAAATCAGCATTTGTGTCATACTAAACCCTGATGGATTCAAATTGTACATATATTTCTATTCATGAAGCAATTTAAAATCTAAAAGCTTTCATTTAAACGGTGTGATGTTCACGGTGGATACTAGCCGATTTATCACATATGTACGAGAACTGATACAGTTGTATAAGGAATACAACTATATAAGCATCAAAGTTATATAATAAGTATGTTTGGATATAAACACATCCAGTGTAGTATTAGTACGTTGCTTGGCTCGAGTGTCCGCATGGAGATCATCTGATTCCCAAAACAGAGTACACTATTCGGAGAACACAGCTAGATAGTAAGCTTAACTATGCATTACATGGATACATCTCAAATCTCGATCGCGCTTATTCAGATATACTAGTAACCTGTAATTCTTTTATTTATAGGTCGTGGCCGTCGTGCCGGAGATGTACTATCATTCATTTCTTTGGTAGTTTTCGAGACTTGTCTGGAATCTCAGCTGGATGATCGATGGTGGCAATCAAGGCGGGCCATGGCCGGAGCAACGCGTGCAGATCGGCGGCCGCGGGCAGAACGGACAGCGACAGATCGGGTGCGGAGGGCAAGGCCATTTCGGAGCTGCAAAAAGAAAAGTGCATCTTTTGATTAGGCAACTTCTATGGGCCACCACCACATATACAACGCGCATATATACCCTTGCATGTGTGCGGGTGATCATGTAAAAGCAACGACTACTCACGAGGTGGGGTGGCCGGCAACGGCGGTGGAGGAGACGGTGGTGGAGGAGAAGGCGGCGCAGGAGACGGCGGTGGAGGAGACGGTGGCACAGGAGACGACGGCGGGTGCCACGGGCAGAACAGATGGCGACAGATCGGCCGCAGAGGGAAATGCTGTTTTGGAGCTGCAAAAAGAAAAGTGCATCTATTGTTTAGGCAACTTCCATAGGCCACCACTACACGCATACATGCCCTTGCATGTGCGCGGGTGATCATGTAAAAGCAAGGACTACTCACGAGGAGGGGTGGCCGGCAACGGCAACGGCGGGCCGGGGAACTGCCCCGGAACGTTCCGGCAGTAGTTGCCGCTCGTGGTCGCCAGCCAGAGCACCACGGCGAGCTGCAGGAGCGCGAGGAAACGGCCAGGTCGCAGCAGAGCCATCATGCACGTACGTACGCGCCAACACTCACTGAGCACTAAGCCCTGCCTGCTCGTGTTTGATCGGCTCGCGTGCCTGGTGCAATTTATAGGGCGAGAGACGGCGAAAGATCACACAGGATATCTTATTAATTTCACCCTGGAGGAATCACTTGATTAGTGTGCTTGTTGGTATCAGTGATTCAGTGCCGCCGGACCTAGGATTTTTAAAATAAAATATTGTTCAATGGAATAAAGTTAAGGTATGGAATGTCCGCCCCTGGGTGGTATGGTAGTATACCGTTACTAGTGGTCATCGTTAGTGGCTTGGTGACTTTCCAAGTCTGTCATTTTGGTACAGTCGACTCAACTGATGTTGAGAAGAAATGTGATCCCCCGTTTTGTCTGCAGTGAGTCGACTAACGTATGTCGTGCGCAAAGTTTGACGAGACTAGGAGCAGCGCATGCAGAAAGTAGGAGTCTGTAGGCCCTGTTTTCTTTTTCTTTTTTTGTGGGTGGGGTTTAAAGCCAGTTTCAACTTAGAAAAAGTCAGAAGCCTTCTGGACATACCAACTTCGTAGCAGCTTATCTTTGGAGCTACAATAAAAACCAAAAACAGCTTTTCAGAAAAGATATAGCTTCACCGTATAAAGCCCTATTATGTTCCGCAGCCGATTACTTGTTCTATTCACTGATTCACTCCCCGTCCGCCATGGACGCGGAGAGTAGTGGTTCTGAATTGGATCGCGGCATCTATGTCCTTCAACTCCTAAGCACGTGTGCTGAGTTGAGATTAAACCCCGTTTAGAACGGATAAAAATAAAGGATTGAAACAAAAAAAAAATGTTCTGTTGCGTCAGGATTTTCCTGTCTTAGTGGGTCTATCCATTGGGCATCCATTATTGAAAATTGATCATCTGTATTGAAGGTCTCAATGCGGAGGATCTACAATACTCGATATTAGAAGACGATGTCTACCATCAATCAAAAAAACAAAGGTCTATATTAAAAGTTACATTGTTTGCTACAGTAAATATTTCACTGTTCTACAGTATTCCTACGATACCATTGCCGGGTGTTGTTTACTCACGCACAAAATCATTGTTCACACAGTGATCCTCCATTATTGGCTTTTGTTTCAAGATATGTGTGCCTTTCCCTGTCAACTTTGAAGACTTTGCACTCAAAATTTCCACTTTCACCTAAAAATTTCAACTTGCAACTCATGAATTTTGAAAACTATCAATACCATATTTGAAAACTATCAACTCAAAATCAGGATTTTCAACTCTGAATCGAAAATTTTCTACTAAAAAATTTGAATTTCAACTCCAAATTTCCTACTTCCACATAAAAATATCAAATTTCAACTCAAAATTTTAGGTGGAGATGCATGCCAAGCTCAGTGAAAAGGATGGGGAGAAGTAATCGAGGACGACCGACGATCCATTAAGGTCTGGTCTCCGTCTTGGAACGAAGAAAATTAGCGGGTATCTTGCCTCTCTAGCTAGGTCCCGTGGAATTCTAGTGCACGCATGTCATGCAACACATCTCTCCGCATCTTTCTCCGGATAGTCAAGAGGTGGCCGGCCAGTGGCGATAAATAAAACCCAACACAATGCATGCCAAGGTCTGGTCTCCGTCTTGGAAGGAAGAAAATTAGTGGGTGTCTTGCCTCTCTAGCTAGCCCCTCTATTGCTTGACATGACACAACAGAACAGACCATAATCCTGTCAGAGTGCAGGGGGCTCTGAAGACTACAAGTAACAGCTGACAAGAAGGCTTAGCAAACTAGTCTCAGTGTCGAATCTCGGCCCGAATGGGCCTTGTGACAGTCAACCAAGCCTCCGAGTCTGAATTCGTGTGAACGTTGGGCTACAGTCCCTTAGGCCCACTGTCGATGACGGTAACTCGTGGAAGATAGTCTAATTTTCTCATGAGCTCTGCAGTCTGCACTGAGACCCAGGAAGGCATCATATGAAATATATGACCCCTCTGAAATCGACGTCGTCGGTCTCGATTTCCCAGGTGCGTTGCCCGCTGAGCTCAGGATCGTGACAAATCCCTCCACGGCATCCCTCCATGCATCCATGCGTGCTTCCGGCGCCTTCGTCTCCCGCCGCCGCCGGTTTAGGGGTCAGGGTTCACCTGTTAGAGTTTGGGATTTACCGGTGGTGAGTGGTGGCAACGGCGGTGGCGCTCTATCAATCTCTCCTCCAGGTCAGCTTCATTCTTTGGGGAAAACACACTACAGCAGAAAATACGGCAGCTTCTCTATCAATCTCTCCTCCAGGTCAGCTTCATTCTAAACCTGGCACACGTGACAAGGATTAATATCGGAAGAATCAATCGCCAGTGAGCAGCAGTGGCTTCTTCAACCATGGACAGGAGGACACAACACGCCAAGACACGATTCATGCAGCCATGCAGACGGGAGGCCGGCAGCTGGGCAGTGGGCACAGCCGGGTGACCAACCAACGGCAACGGGGCATGTCTGCCATGCATGCATGACCAATTGGCCAGCACCAGCAGCCGGGCGCGTCTTAGACAGCAAATGGGCAGGCCGGCGGGGGCGAGCGAGCGGTCGAACCCAAGAGCTGATCGAGCAGGAGGTCGCCGGGTGCTTTCGGCCATGTGAAGCGGTGCCCGGCCGCGGTCTGCGCGCCCAATCCATGGTCGACGCGAGGTGCCTCCGGTTAGAACCATAGACAGTATGACATACGCGCACTTCCCGTGCACGTACATTTGATTTCTGGGCAGATTAGTAACGAACGGGCTTAGCCCGGCTACGATCGAGCTTGGGCACGGCGACCAATTAATCAGACCAAGCAAGGAGGGCCTGCCAGCCCAGCCCTAGCTACTGGGCAGATGAGACCAAGGTCAAGGCATGCATGTGTTGCTCTTACTTGACTTGAGCATCTGCATCCATGTGCATGGCCATGATCTCATGATCTGATCGTAATTATTCAGACAACACAGGAGTATATACTAGTAGTATAAGCTTGTAATTACTACTTCCACAAGGCCAGCTTAACTGCTTGAACCAGCTAGTTAGTGCGTGCGTAGAGTATCTACAGTAGTTTATTTCTTAACTTATTACTAAGAGGAGAGAGAGTACTCAATATAATAAAAGAACAAGTATTTTAATAGATTGTTTCTTGAGTTTGTGTCTAAGACTTTAATTGCTACAAGTATACATAATTCTTGACAATCAATAATGAAGTACAACTTATGGCTACATGTTTTGACTCATTTATCATATTAATAATAAAGTCACAAGTGATTTTGTGAATATTTTACTTGTAGACAGCATAACCCACAAAAGCGTATTTTTAGGTAACAAACAAGTCTCCAATAGAGTATTTGGTTGTTTCTTGTATCTTAGTATTAACAATTTGCTAGTTTCTTCATCTAGAAACAACCTCGATCACCGTCTCTCCTCACCTTCTCTCTTCCATCATCTAAATATAGATGTACAAACCCTTAGTAACAAATGGCGTAAACTGTTATAGATGCTCTAACAATACACACATGCATTGATGCATACATCCCGAATCTGCATAGTTTTGGAGCTGCAAGAAACGTGAAAATCTTGTTAATTAATCACGCCAACTATGACGAGAAACCACGAGCTTGATCATAGCAAGGACAAGTGTCGTTGCCTAGCAAACTTTGGTCAGTGCCACTACTTGCAAATTAAACTACCTCCGTAAATTGAGGTTCGTCCGCTCGCTCGCTCCCATCGGACAGTTTTAAATTCATGCGTTGTAAATTCATGGGTTCGTCCTGCTCGATGCGTGCAAATGGACCGTGTCCGAGCCGGACTGCCGCCGCGCCGTGTTCATCCCGGATCCTCCCATCCGGTGGCTATTTAAGGCCGCGACCGCGTTAAAATCAACGCATCCACCTCTCTTCTCTGCAACCTTAGGCGCCTCTTGAATCACACTGCTGTCGGCGCCAGCTCACCCTCCGCCCAGCCGCAACTAGGTGTCGATGAGGCTTGCCACATATCGGAAGTCACGTTCGATCTTTGCCGTGAGGCTCGCTAAGCTCACAAGTGTGGTCGATCAACGTCTTGACCCTCGAAAACCGAGCCGAAGATATTTGCTCATTGAGCGCTGATCTTGCCAACGCAGCCTTCCATTACGCACTTCACTGCGTACTGTCTTGGGTTAGACCGGTGCACTCGGTACACACGGTTGATGGACAAGACGTACCGTACTATAGCTTGTTGCACGACCATCTTGCTAGGGAAGCGCTGCCCAACTAAGAGGGTGTCAGCATCAAACCCCCAGTATGAGCCTTTTTCTTGCAGCAGTATGAGCGAACGCACTGCGATATCATCAAATCTCGACGCTACGTAAGGTACCTCCGATGACACAATTCCCCTTGTTGGACCACCGGCCTAGTGTGTGTCTTCGTCGCTACCATCCGAGCTTGGGTCGGCGTCTTCGTCGAACTCCAATCGGAGAAGCTGATCTGGTAGATACTCGTGGCAGTCAATGTAGGCCGACCACCACAATTCCGCTCCCTTATTTCGCATAAAATTATGCGCGGATCTTCCCTCCAAGGTAGCACA